>CAHIKZ030004123.1:2350000-2390000 GCA_903632075.3 Acanthosepion pharaonis
AAGAAAGAAAGAAAGAGAATGGTAATATATATCACGTTATCGATTTGGTAAGAAAGAAAGAAAGAAAGAAAGAAAGAAAATCTGGATATGAACAGAATATGATAAAGAAAGATCGAGAAGAGTTAAAACGGGCAGATAACCGTTCTACTCACCGGGTCGATAAGAAATTGTGCTGCAAACAATCATTCCGAATTCATAAGCTTTCACGTGGACAGCCTCTGGATTAACGTTGGAAAATTCCCCGAGCACTGGAAAAAAAGCGAAAATCAAATTTATAATGCCATTATTTAAAATCACAGCCTCTCTTTCTCTCTCCCTATATATATATATATATATATATATATATACACTGGAATGATTAAAGATGACAGAAGATGAAGATTGATATTTCAATTTTGAATCTGAAATTGACTGAAAATTAAGATGACGGAAGCGAATTCCAAACTGCTCGCATAGAACTTACGGATGTATCTACGCATCTCAACTGTAAAATGATGAAATCAAGCTGCCAAAGCTTTAATTCGAAAAGTCTAGGTTTCAAAGAGAAGAGCAGAGCTCATGAGAACAATTACCATGAAAATATCTGCAGAAAAGCTACAGGGATGCTACGCTACGCCGTTGGGAAAGTGAATGAAGCCGAGATGCCATGTCAGGACCGATAACATTGCAGATGCTCTTCTGAATTTTACCACCAGTCTCTAAATGCAAAGCAGAAGCACGGGACCAGATATGGCGGCAATATTCCATGCTTGAAGGTATGATAGACTTAGAAATGTATAAGAGGGATGCTGTCGATAAAAAATTGTTTAGCACCATACTGTGAACCAACTTTCCTAGCAAACAGATATTGATTCTATATAATCTTTTCATTATTTACATTATTCGGACTATTGTCCTCATCTTTGTCGCCATATTTATCACAACGTTTCGGCCGTTGTACGTTCCGGCCTTCTTCAGGTGGTTGGAATGTCGAACTGAACCCTTTATTTCGCTCAGTGGGGTAGACTGTTCTAGTTCCACGTGCCATGTTTAATGGATGCCAGTTATCAGTTATGTCCTGTTAATTCCCGTCTCCAAGTTCTCCACTGCCTTAACCGGGTATTGAACTCACACTCTTTGGGTCCTGTCACTGGATCTAACCAACGCCTTTATCCACTGTACCATGTGTCCTTGAGAGTTTACAGTAAGTCACTCTCCTGAACATTAGCATCAGTCTTGCTGATGGAAGGCAAAAGAAAGTTCTTTAAGTCGATTAAAAGACTGTAGTTTACTTTAAGAAGCAATATATATATATATATATATATATATATATATATATATATATATATATATATATATATATATATATATATATATATAATTTGACTCTCCCGTCGAATTCGACGTATGAGGATCAAGCAGATCAGTGCCTAGGCAACCGACAGCCCGAAAACAGCACATGAGATTTGATTATAGTGGTGAAGGTTTCGTGCAGGACCATCCACACATTTTTTGCCACACGGTCCCCAAACGACCCTCCGCAGGTTTTGAATTCAGAGTTGTTCTTCTCCTAGACCAGTTGCCATCCAAAGCTATAGAACCCAGTCTGTCCTGCTATTTACCGATAGCTGCAGGGAGAAGAAGAGGATTCACACCTTTCCCAAGGGTATTAGCACGTAAGTGAATGTAATGGATTCGACTGGAATTTGAACTCTGCTCCCCGATTCCTCAATCGAAGCCGCTGTCCATTACTCCACCGGGCGGCATTTAAGCCTGCTCCTGCGGAGGGCTATTGATTGGGCCTTTCACTTGTTCAGGAGTTTGAGAGTCCCTAATTTTGCATATTCTTAGCATTAAAAGCTCTCCTGACAATCGTTTGATCTTAGTTCTCATTTTCACGGGACTTTCTTTTTCTTGCAGCAGCCTTGGATCTTTTGATTGCAATTTGGTCCTCTGTTAGTGGAGATTTCCTTTTGCGAGGCATATTGTTGCTGTATGCAATAGGCAACAATAAACTATAAAAGAACTTTAAATTGATCACTGCATTTCAGTATTGCATTAATATTTAAGCTTACCTTTTAAAAGTTCAACGATAATTCTTCTGCCGATAGTTAATTTAAAGACAATTTGATGTACATAGGTCCTTACTTTCTGTACAAAGAATTACTTTTTTTTATTTCGTGGGTGACTTCTGTTGGATTTCGCAATTAAATTTAATTATGACTAAATTTATTTCCCAGTTATGAAAATTGGTAGCGTACAAAAATTGTCGCAAAAATATCACGTAAAAAAAAACTCGGCGAAAACTTTTGCAGTGATGTAAACTTGGGAATCCAAAATTTCTGGAACATAAGCTATTGAAAGTTAGAGAGTTGTGTCCCTTTAATTGAAAAAGTGTGATACATTGATATTAGCATTTATGATAGATAGATAGATAGATAGATAGATAGATAGATAGATTACTATATTTCGACAAATGATTTTCGAATAATTCAAAATATTTTCCTACTTTATTGTTTTTAAAATAATTGATATTGAGCTGTTTAATTAAAAAAAGACTGATTGCCTTAAAAGCGTTATCCTACAGAATTATAATGGCTGACCTTTTTTCCGATAATATCTTTATATATATATATATATATATATATATATATATATATATATATATATATATATATATATATGTATGTATGTATATTTAAATAAAAAAGAAAGAACAGTAAGATATGTAATCCGGTGTTCTTATTGATATTTTTATTTTTTACAAAATAGTGCTCAATGTAAATTTACAGAGCATTAATATTATAAATTAACTTATTTAAAATATGGTTTATTCGCTACACTGTAATAACCATGTTTCAAAAATGGAAGCTAAAAACTTTACATTTAATTTTGTAATTAAATTAAAAACATTAGTTCCATTTCATCCTCAAGCGAATTTTGGATTAACTTATTTTTTAAATTTACTGAGTTTTAACTACAAAGGAAATTCATAATTTACGGTTACCAAGGATACAGAGAAATCCATTCATCCAGACAAGGGGTGGTAACGTGTTCATTTTTATTAACTTTTGTTGTATCAGTTATTTGTTACGTTCGAAAAAGGCGTTAAGTTTAGCTACGGGTGGGGATGTATTTTTCAACGAGTTCTGACACCCGTTAAATTCATGTCTCTGGGTTTTTTTTTTTTTTTTATAATTTATATATATATATATATATATATATATATATATATATATATATATATATATATATGCGAGCACTGTGTGTATAGTTACCATTTCTTGCTTATTCCTGAATTTCCAGGACTTCTGGGGAACGAGGAGTGGAATGATTTCCTGTTGCTTTCTTTATGGTTTTAAATTCAGAGTTGTCTTCATCCCTTTCGAATATAGACGATCATGGCCTCCACAGATTCCTTTTTTTATTATCCAGCTGAGTTCATTGCGTTCACCTCCGCATAAATATTCTTGGGAAAGGTATTAATCTATCTCTTCCCACTCATTCCCGCATTCCAGCTATGTGTTATACAGCACTACAGACACTGCACTCTAGCCTTGATAGCCAACCAGCATAGGAGAAAGAAAAATGATTTAAAAACGCTTTTATATACAGTGGAATTACGCTAAGAAAACGAAAAGGAGAAGGGGAGAAAAGCGATCACAAATTAAAACACTTACCACCCAAGTTTCAAGGGTTCGAAAGAAAGGGTGAATGCAAATCTTTTAATACATGCGTTAATGATTCACAACTTATGCTTACATCTAGAATAAGGCTAAAGATGGTTGCCTACATCTCCGAAATTATTCTTAGGTTCTCTGTTGCCTTTCTTCATGTTTTCGGGGCATTTCAGAGTTGCCTTTCTCCATTTAGGACATGGGCAGCGATCATGGCTTTCCACAAGTTCCTTTTTTGTTTATTATCCGTGAATTGCCATGGCCTTTTGGGAAAGATCGGGAAGTTGTTTCAGGTTGCCTTATTTGTGGTTTGAATTCAAAGCTGACCTTCTCTCTTTAGAACATAGGCGATCATGGCTCTCCACAGATTCCTTTTCTTTATTATTTACGACTTGTTATAATTTTCTTGGAAAATCATACAGTTGTTCTGTTGCATTCTTTTTGTTTTTAAATTCACCGCTGACATTCTTCATTTAAAACATAGGCGGTGATGGCTCTCCACAGCTTCCTTTTCTTTATTATTTACGAATTGCTATCATTTCCTTGAAAAATCGTGGAATAGTTTCCTGTAGCGTTTTTCATGCTTTTAATATTAGAACTGACTTTCTCCCTTTAGGACATAGGCGATCATGGCTCTCCACAGATTCCTTTTTTTACTATCTGGGAATTGCCGTGTGTTCTTGGGAAATATAGTAGAATGGTTTTCTTCTTCATAGTTTGAGAATTCCGGGTTTTCTTTATCTTAAGCTGGTTACCACCCAAGGTTAATGGATCCAACCTTACCTGCTATTTGGGGTGAAAAGACGGATTCATGTTTTTTCGAATAGGTGAATACAAATCTTTTAATATTCATAGTAATGATTTATAACGTATACTTACTCCCAAAAGAAAGTTGTATAGGGTTGCCCACAACCTTTCCTAATTTATTTTCTGCCATGCACTGGTAATAGCCGGCATCGATCTTGGGGTTCGGATTCGAAATGGTTAGCCGCCCATTGGTCATTGTGTACCGGCTACTTGTTTGAGTGGTCACCTTTGTAGCACCCTGAAAAATGTTTGAAAAGGTAAGGCATTAAAAGAGCAATCGAAATAGTCTAAATAAAAAATTTAAAAGGATTTCGATGCGGTGTGTTCCTTCAGAACGTGGGCAATATTATGGCTCTTAACACCAAATCCTGCGATAACAGGTCTGTGACGCCTTGAGATGTCATGGGCTGCAAGGGAGCTACACTGGAAGCATCAGCTGGAATTTCGTACCGACCCGAATACACTGGAGGTATCACCTGGAATTTTTTTACCGACCTGATAACACTGGAGGCATCAGCTGGGATTTTTTACCGACCGGATAACACTGGCGGTATCGACAGGGATTTCTTACTGGCCCGATAACGCTGGAGGCATCAGCTGGGATTTCGTACCGGCCCGATAAAACTGGAGGTATCAGTGGATATTTCTTACCTGCCCGATAACACTGCAAGCATCTGCAAGGATTTCTTGCCGACCCGATAACACTGGAGGCATCAGCAGGGATTTCATACCGGCCCGATAACACTGGAGGTATCAACGAGGATTTCTTACCGGCCCGATAACACTGGAGGCATCATTGGGGATTTCTTACTGGTCCGATAACACTGGAGGCATCAGCGGGGATTTATTACTGGTCCGATAACACTGGAGGCATCAGCTGAGATTTCTTACCGGGCCGATAACATCGGAGGCATTAGCAGGGATTTCTTACCAGCCCGATAAAACTGGAGGCATCAGCAGGGATTTTTTACCAGGACCGATAACATTGGAAGAATCAGCAGGGATTTCTTACCAGCCCGATAAAACTGGAAGCATCAGCGTGGATTTCTTACCGAGCCTGATAACACTGGAGGCATCAGCGGGAATTTCTTACCAGCCTGATGACACTGCAGGCATCTTCGGGGATTTCTTACCAGCCCGACGAAACTGGAGGCATCAGCGGGGATTTTTTACCGGGCCCGAAAGCCATGGAGACATCAGAGGGGATTTCTTACCAGCCCGATAACACTGGAGTCATCAGATGAGATTTCTTACCGTCTTCGTAGGGTTTTTCTTGTCACCGCCGCTGCCATTCCCTGTTTTGCCATCAATTTACACTCGCTCCCTTGCTTCGTTATTCATTGATTTCCTCGATCACTCCTGATTCCAATATGACCCATTAATCACATATTCCCCAACCCCTTTTTCCTACTTGTCTTTCCTAGACATTTCAACTCTCTCTTTCTAGCTCTAAGTAACGGCTGTTTGGTCAATGTAATGAATAGCGGCCTGAAATGAGATAATCGGGGAGCCGAGTTCGAGTCCCAGTCGAGTTCATGACATTCACTTCTGCAAATATTCCCAAATATTCTACGGCTATAACTAACCCACAACGCCGTAAGAAAATCGACAAAACAAACCTGATTGCAATTACAAGCGCCTTTTTTTTTCTTTTTTTTTTTTTTTTTGCTTCCATTATCCTTCAAATTTCCTCGTTGTTCACCTGTTTCGTCAATGGTATTCTCAGCATCCTTCTGTAGAACAATATTTCTACAGTTTCTAATTCAATTTTTTTCTGAACTTCTGGGATGGGGAGTTATTATTATTATTTATACTATTTATATTTAAGCTATTGTCCACATCTTTGTTGTTTTTATCACAACGTTTCGGCCATTGTGCACTCCGGTCTTCCTCAGGTGTATATCGATTTGGATAACCTACAGGCAATTCCAAACAGAACCCTTTATTTAATCTATGGAGATAGACTGTTCTCGTTCCACTACTCATGTCTAGGGTTGCACAAAAGATTTCTGAATTTGTTCTTTGATTGCCGTCTTCGTGGTTTTGAATTCAGAGTTGCTTTTCCGTATTTAAGACATGGGTGATCACGGCTCTCCACAAGTTCCCTTCCTTTATTATCCATAAACCTCTTAGGAAATATAGTGAAGTGGTTTCCCATTGACGTCTTCGTGAATTCAGAGATGCTTTTCCCTATTTAAGACATGGACGATCACGGCTCTCCACAAGTTCCCTTCCTTTATTATCCATAAACCTCTTAGGAAATATAGTGAAGTGGTTTCCCATTGCCGTCTTCGTGAATTCAGAGATGCTTTTGCTCCATTTAGACCAGAGGCGACCATGGTTCTCCACAAGGGCCCTTGTGGAGAACTATTATCCATAGCCTCTTGGGAAAGATAGTGGAGTAGTTCCCCGTTGCCTTCTTCGTGGTTTTGAATTCAGAGTTGGCTTTCTCCATTTAGGGCATGAGCAAACATGACTCTCCACAAGTTCCCTTTCTTTATTATCCGTGATTTGCCATAGCCTCTTAGGATAGATAGTGGAGTGGTTTTCCGTTGCATTATGCATGGTCTTGAATTCAGAGTTCTTTCTCCCCTCAGGACATGAATTATTACGCAACCGTTTCCACTGAGAGCAAATACACACTGCCCGACCCGGGGATTTGGTGAGATAGTAGGTGTGACTTCAATCCCTGTGTACTTTTTGCATTCAGTGGAAACGGACACAAAATAACTAAACAGTATCAAATAAATGTATGAACTAATCGCTATCCGTAGACATGATCATTGGAATGAGAACAGTCGACCTACGTAGATTGAATAAAGGGTTAAGTTCAGAATTCACTGTAGGTTACCCAGATCGATAGACACCTGAGGAAGACCGAAACAGTGTGATAAACAACAAAAACGAGGACAACTGTCCGACAATAAATAGTATAAATAATAGTTACTAAGTCGATACTTTTATGTCTTTTAAAAAGATTCTAAACTATATCTTATAAATCTACCTTTTCAAATCTCTTTTCAAAAGTGAATAACAGTTAAGCTAGAGATTGGTAAAGGGTTTCACTTGAATTAAACACGTCATGGAATCGATCCCAGTGTCTACCATTTATACTAATAAGACGGTAAGCGTGGATGTATTGAACCTGTTTAAAAAAGTTCCTACGACTGAGAATCGCACCTGTTTCGAAACCGATTGGAATTACACGCCCCCCTTGGAAATTGTACTAACATTCGAATATATTACCTGGCGGAAATTTTGAAGGATAGATAGATAGATGAATAGATAGATGAGATAGATAGATAGATGATAGATATGGTCAGTATGAGATAGATAGATAGATAGATAGATAGATAGATAGATGGTCAGTATAGAGATAGATAGATAGATATGAACAGGCTGAGATAGATAGATAATGAATATGATAGATGAATGATAGATAGATAGAATGTCCGATGCCTGATGTAGTTATCTGTGGAAACAAATGGTTCCTGTGATTCCGTAAATCGAATGACGTATGTCGCCCTCCGTTGTTCTTATTCTCTGCTTGAACATCTTCCACGTTAATTGGTTTGTCAAATGCTATCTTTCCGATCAAGGACAAGCCCACTTCTCTTGTCCAGGCATCAACAAACCCGTCCTTCCCTTCAAATCTATCCTGACTCTGTTACCATCTTCTCATTACCCGCTTCACCATCAACCTGCTCTTTTCCCCCTCCCTATATCTCTCTCTTTCTCTCTTTCTCTCTCACTCTCTCTCCCTCCCTCCCTCTCTATCTATCTAGCTAGCTACTTAGCTATATCTTTCTCTTGGCTTTTCCTCGCATAGCTTCCACTTCTCTCGTCTTTTTGACACGGACCTCACCACCATTCTTCAATGCAGGCATTACCGTCCACATTAACCGACGAACCGACTGAAAACAGTGCCTCTAAGAGGGTCACGTCCAGTCCATTTCGTGTAAATTCAAGCAAAGCTGGGATGAAGATCAACCCTCACTCCGATACCAACACAATGACACGATGATAAACCAATGGAACCAAAAGTCAATATAGATCAATAGCACAAGAATGAAATAACTAGGCCTCTTCGATTTGAAAAAAAAAAAAAAAAGAGAAAAAGAGAGGTCCTTAAAAATCAATCTTCCCTTCTTGCTTCTTGTTTATTCGTTCTTCTTTCTTTTTCTCTTCGTTTTATTTTCTCTTTAACTTTTATTTTTGTATTCTTCATTAGCAATAATTCTTCACCTTTTCTTCCTTTCCTTCTTCTTCTTCATCTTCTTCTCCTCCTCCTTATTATTATTAGTAGTAGTAGTATTCGATTCATTATCTTTTTGTATCATTTCTTCATGCCCTTTCTTATTCTTTTTCGTTTTCCTCTTCATTTGCTTTGTCTCTTAAAAGGTTTTCTTGTCATCTCATTTTTTCTTCTTCTTCTTCTTCTTCTTCGTTTCTTAAACGTTTTTCTTGTCATCTCATTTCTTCTTCTTCTTCTTCTTCTTCTTCTTCTTCGTTTCTTAAAAGTTTTTCTTGTCATCTCATTTCTTCTTCTTCTTCTTCTTCTTCTTCGTTTCTTAAAAGTTTTTCTTGTCATCTCATTTCTTCTTCTTCTTCTTCTTCTTCTTCTTCTTCTTCGTTTCTTAAAAGGTTTTCTTGTCATCTCATTTTTTTGTTCGATTTTTAAAGGTTTTCTTGTCTTCTAATTTTTCCTTTTTATTCTTCATTTCTTAAAAGGATTTCTTTTCCTTTCATTTCTTCTCTTTCATCTTCTTTCTAGTTTTTCAAAAGTTTTCTTGTCCTCTCAATTCTTCTTTTTCTTCGTTTCTTGAAATGTTCTCTCGTTCTTTCATTTCTTCCTCTTCTTCTTCGTTTCTTAAAAGGTTTTCCTATCATCTCATTTCTTCTTCTTCGTTTGTTCAAAGATTTCCTTTTCCTCCCATTTCTTCGTTCTTAATTATATCTTTTTTATTTCTTATTTTTCTTATTTCTCTTTTACTTTTGTTTCTTCTTGATTTCATTTTCTTATTTTTCGTTTCTTCTATTCTATATCTCATTCTCTCTCTTCTTTCATTCCTCTTTTATTCAACCCACAAGGAAAAAAAAAAAGAACGATGCCTTTACCTACTTAGAAGACTGCCTCGAAGAATGTTTCGAAACTGTATTTCGCTTTGGGGAGACCGATAAATACAGATTGTTATGGTCCGGATTCCTTGTACCACGATTTAGTCAAGTAAAATAAAAAGAAAAACGGAAATGGAATAAAACAGATAGGTACAAACAGAAATATATACAGAGAAGTAGAAAGTGTTAGTACGAACAATCAGGTTTAGTAGTAATTGTCTGAACGCAACTCTGTTCGGACTGCCTCTGACTCGTTTGATTCGCTCGACTGACTGACAGACTCTGACGGACTTTGACGGACCAGACTTCAGACTTTAGCAGATTGAGACGGAACACCTTTAGTCACCCCCCCAGGGGCATCATGTGGCACAAAGGCCGGTTTAACGTGAGATCTCCGAGCTCGTGGGCTCGGCAAAAATACGCCCTTTGAACCCGTATAAACGGGTTAGGGTAGTTAGTAGACTCCGCCCTTCGGCAGCCTCGTTCGGGTTCCTTGGAATCAGAGAGTTCAACCGATCAGCCGGTCAGACGGAACTTCTTCCTCTTGAGACGCAGTATTTATTACGTATGGAATAGTTCATTATGTTCTTATGGGTAGGTCCCATAACCCAGAATATCGTCATTCTTGAATACAATATCAAAAAAATTTTCATCCAGCATCTCGTCTACAATCGCCTTCCCACAGATGTGCCGTGGCTTCCTTCGCCTCTTCTTCTTCTTTTTCGGCAACTTCTTAAAAGTTTTCTTTGGTTTTCAACTGCATGATTTTAGGCGAGCTTCTTCTTCCCTTCTTTTCACTGTCAAAACGGTTAGATATAACCGTCTCTTCCATTCAAACGCTTCTTTCTCTTCCGATGGAACTCCTTCCCTTACTTCCCTTCACTTCTATAATTCCTATCAATCGACATCTGACACCCTAGCATATTCCTTCCTTCTCTGTATCCTTTCCTCCAAACATGCCTCTTTAGTCTTTTTCAATACTTTTGCAACCCCTTGCGTGCTTGACACTCCGCCTTGCTTCGGATGAATTCTTAAAAAACAATAGAATAAATTTATAAAGACAAAACGATATGTATGTATTGTAGACAGAAGCTGGAAACAATCTCCTTGAAGTTACTCTACAAAATTAGTTCTTTGATATTCGTTTTTATGTACCGTCTCCCTTCAGGTCGTAGACGATCATGATTCTCCACAATATTTGTTTCTTGTAGCTCTTAATAAACTGTGTCTTTCCGTTATTTCTCCTAAAAGTTCTTTCGCTGTCCGTTTTTCAAGCTCATTCTTTCTGCTCTTTTCTTGGCCCTCTTGTTCTCTATCTCCCCTAGGAGTATCAGATTTTCCCAGCCTTCCTTCCTCGTTATGTGTGCCAGAAACCGCGACTGTCCCTTCCTGATGTCAAGAATTAGTTTCCTTTTTTGTTTCCATTTTCACGGTCCATGGTATCCTCAGTATCCTACTGTAGAGCCGCATTTCTCTTGCTTTTAGTCTCCTCATTCCTTTGAAGAGATTCCAGCACTCTGCAAACCCTAACCCAAACCCGAAAAAAGCGGAATAGACAAAAGATCTTAGGCAAGCCTTGCGCCTGTCGGGCTGGCGTAACAAAGCGGACCTTGTCAGCAAGCATCCGACAGCCCGAGGCAACCTGGTTTGCCTGATCATGCCTGTCTCAATCCGCTTTTGGTTCGATGCAGGCGCTTCTGGTGATGTGGGCTTCTCTGTAGAACTTGTCGACCAAAAGTCACGCGAATGGCTTCACCAATTTTTGGATAGCTGGAATAAACTCTCTTTGATTCACAACCCTCCCCTCCACCGCCACCAGGAAAAGGAAAAGGAAAAAGAAGAGAAGTAGAATGATGATCCCGATGGCCGGACGCGAGCAGGTGCTGACAACAACAACAAAAAAGTAGTCAACATTGTTAGACTTCTGCCATACAGGAGGACAGATATCAGGTCGTAGCTTAGCATTCTTTTCTTTCTTTCTTGCGATTTTTGACTTCTGTTTTAACTGCTTAGCTTTGGAATGCTTCCCAATACGCACTTTCCGTCCTCTGTTAAAAGCACTTCCCAGATGTTAAATTTCTTCACTGTAATTCGTTGCAAAATAATTGAAAAAAAAAATGAAAAAAGAAAAAAAACTGTTTTCCACGTGTTGTGGCCTGTTTAGGGGCCAGAAAGCAAGACACGGAAGACAAAGGTAAAATTGAACAAGTGTATTGAAATAACAGATATATATATATATATATATATATATATATATAAAACAAGAAAATTAGCAATAGGCGGTAGGGTGTACGTCCGAACGGTGAGTTAACACTGCCCCCCCTCCACGAAGGGTTTTATGTGGCCCAAGGCCGAGTTTACTGTAGGTTCTCCGGACTAGGCTCGGCCAAAAATTTCATAGAACCCCGTATAAACGGGTTCAGGGTCGGTCTACCTCAGACGAAACTCTGCCCTTCGGAATAGCTCCGTCGGGTTCCTCTCCGCCAAAGCAGAGAGTTCGACCAAAGTCGGTCAGACGGAACTCGTCTGCGCTATCTTGACAGTCCCCACGAGGGGATGTATGTGAATAGGCCAGTTTACCATGGGTTCCCGAAGGGTAAGGTCCAAAAACACAGAGAACCCGTATAAACGGGTTCATACAATACCTCCAAAACGAATCTGCCCTTCATCCGGCTTTCTCGGGTTCCTCTAACCAAAGCAGAAATTCGACAGATGTCGCACAGTCAGGAACTGCGTCTACGCCCCTAAACAACCGACATTTTCGCGGTTGGTATTTTATCCGAGGAATTCATTCTACTGTGGGCTGTTTACAACAACACTACGTCCTGCAAAATTTCGGCTCGATATAAATTCCCAGAATCTCAAGTGTTGAAACCGTATTTTCCACCTATAAAACTATTATGTTTCTAGCTAAAAGCAAATCTTGGATATTGAGCCCGATCTTCGAGAATATTACATTACTTAAAGGCTGAAAACTAATTACATAGAAAAGAGAGTTGATGCTATACTGCCATTTGTATTTATAGTGGCGTAGGACTTATGGGTTAAAATGAACATTTGATTTACCCACACGAAGAAGATGAAAGAAGGATAATAATGGCCAGTAAACTCCCGAGTAAATTTTAACAAAATAAGATAAGGAATTTATCCACGAATTTACACGCTTGAAATTGTGTCAATAGCTCGTTTCAAGAAAATAAAACCAAAAATTTTTAAAGACCGTAGTTTTAACGAATTATGAAGAGGCAATGTTCATACAACAGATTAAATGATCTGGCACAAAATAATTAAATTATATTTAATTTAAAGAGAAGAGAGGTCGTTGGTCACTGAAGAGATATATGGCTGTATACGTTCAAAATTAGATGGAGAGAGACAGTTCAAAATACTTAGCTTTCTTGGATTATTGAGAGAAAATTCTGTAGAATGTCGCGTGTTTGTTTAAAAGCCGATACTATAATTGGCGTTTAATATGACACTGGCGAGTACTTCAACGCTGGACGCGGTGAACAGAAACAAAGCCTTTCACATGACTTCAGACACACTTCTCTTATTAATTTAATTTTTCTCTTCATTTTATGGGAAAAAGAAATTTCACATAGGCTCGGTATTTTTCTCTTCTTCCTTCTTCAGCGGCTAATTTATGTGAAGACAAGGTTTTCACTGGTCCAAAAGAAATTTCACATAGACTCGCAAATTTATTCCCCTCTTTTCCTCCGTCCTCTGAACTTGAAGAGGGTGTGAAAAGAAAATTATTTTTATTTCGCGCTCTTGAATTTGAACTAAGAATAAACTGTTCTGTATGATCAATAAATTAATAATAATAGGAAAATTATTATAGAGAAGCACTAACGATATTACTCGCTTCACCCGACATCATTTCCTTCTTCTTCTTCTTCTTCTTCTTCTTCTTCTTCTTCTTCTCTGTACCATGTCCCTTCAGGTGGAGAACGCTCATGACTCTCCACGACTGTCTATCCTTACTAGCTGTAGGCAATGTTTGTTCACCTTACTATCTCTCCAGGTCGCTTTTATACAATTACATTTACACAAGATTGCTTTGTAGATCTTCTAGTCCTACTGAACTGGAGATTGAAAGTTTTGAAGAACGTGGGACCACCCCTTTATTGCTATTGTTTCCATGACCACATTGACCCGGAGTAGTACCACCAGATAGGATCCTAGGCATGGATAAATAGTGAATTCTCAAACAAAACACTATGAAAGCATAAAAATACATTTTTATAGTTAAAGTACCAGTAATAGATTTTATGTAAAATGTTATGCAACAGTATTTATTTATAGTAAAATTAGAAAGAATACATTTTCGTGTAAAAAAATAGCAACACTACCTGTTCATAGTAAAATTAACGAGAATGAAGTTACATGTAAAAAACAATTAGCAACAGTAACTGTTTATAGTAAAATTAGCAAGAATACATTTGTATGTAAAAAAATTGCAACAGTATCAGTTTATAGTAAAATTAGCAAGAATGCATTATGTTAAAAAATTAGCAACAGATCTGTTTATAGTAAAATTAGCAAGGATACATTTTTATGTAAAAAATTAGCAACAATATCTATTTATAGTAAATTTCGCAAGAATACATTTTTATGTTAAAAATATCAACAGTATCTGTTTATAGTAAAATTAGCAAGAATACATTTTTATGTAAAAAAAGTTAGCCACAGTATCTATTAATAGTAAAATTAGCAAGATTACATTTTTATGTAAAACAAAAAGTACCTGTTTATAGTAAAATGGGGAGGAATACGTTTATATGTAAAACAATAAAATTAGCAACTGCATGTTTATATTAACATTTGCATGAATACATTTTTATATAAAAAAAATAACTGTATCTATTTATAGTAAATTTAGCAGGAATACATTTTTCTGTAAAGCAAAAAAATAGCAACAGTGTTTGTTTATAGTAAAATTAGCAAGAATACATTTTCATGTAAAAAAAATAGCAAAGTATCTGTTTATAGTAAAATTAACAGAAATATATTTTATGTAAAACAAAAAATTAGCAACAGGATGTTTATAGTAACATTAGCAAGAATACATTTTATGCAAAAAAGTTACATTGTCTGTTTATAATAAAATTAGCACAAATACATTTTTATGAAAAATATAGCAACAATATCTGTTTATAGTAAAATTAGCACAAATACATTTTTATGTAAAACAAAAAATTAGCAACAGTATCTGTTTACAGTAACATTAACATGAATACATTTTTATGTAAAACAAAATTTATAGTATAGTGTTTATAGTAAAATCAGCAAAAATACATTTTATGCAAGTGAATTAGTAACAGTATCCTATTAATAGTAAAATTGGCAAGATTACATTTTTATGTAAAACAAAAATTTTGTAACAGTATCTGTTTATAGTAAAATTAGCAAGAATACATTTTCGTGTAAAAAAAATTAAAAACAGCATTTGTTAAGAGTAAAATTAGCAAGAATACATTTTTATGTAAAAAATAGCAAAAGTATTTGTTTGTAGTAAAATTAGCCAGAATACATTTTCGTGTAAAAAAAAAAAAATAAGAAACAGTATCTGTTTATAGTAAAATTAGCAAGAATACATTTTCGCGTAAAAAAAAGTTAGAAACGGTATATGGTTATAATTAGCAAGAATATTTTTTCGTGTTAAAAGAAAATTAGAAACAGCATCTGTTTATAGTAAAATTTGCAAGAATACATTTTTAAGTAAAAAAAAATAGCAAAAGTATCTGTTTATAATAAAATTAGCAAGAATATATTTTCGTGTAAAAAAAATTAGAAATATTGTTTATAGTATAATTAGCAAGAATACATTTTTATGTAAAAAAAATAGCAAAAGTATCTGTTTATAGTAAAATTAGCAAGAATACATATTTAAAGCAACATGACCATGTGCTATCAGTAGTTTTGTCGATGAAACTATGAATGTTTAAAACATAGGTGTACCTCCTTTCTGCATTTGTATTGCTCTTCCTGATTGCTTAATCAGCTAGCACTCGTCTACCGTTTAAACAGCGATTGAACATTTTCGAATGCAAAGAATCTGGATTCCAAACCGACGAGAAAGAATATCGGTGAATGTTTAAACCATTTCAGCCTCTTTTTTTTTCTCTCTACGCGGAAGAAATCAAATTTCACGAAATCGTCACTGGCGCCGAAGAATGAGTTTTGTGCACAAAAATGGCAGTTTTATGACAAACATTCGAAATATCATCGCAACATTTATTACACCATGCACGTAGGCAGGAAATGAGGCGTTATATATAGATATATAAAGTCATCCACGAACAAACTGTTTCGCTATTTCACAGCTCTTCAGTGTGGCTAGACATCCGGTTGCCTCTAGCTAGGATCGAAACACGACTGAATTGATGTCAGTCGGAGATTCTACCACTAGCGTATTTATTTTTAGATAAAACACACTGACCGACAGTGACTCAATTGATTTTGCCGAAGAGTCTCGCTATATATATATATATATATATATATATATATATATATATATATATATATATATATATATATATATATATATATGAAAGTGTATATAAACAAATATATATGTGTATAATTATATGCGCGGTACTTATTAAGATAGATTATATATTTGTTGATAGATGTGAGTTTGAATGACCCTGGGTTTCAAGCTTTTAGCGATCGTCAGACAAACTGATTAATTTTTAAAAATTGGGTTTATGTCTGCATACATCGATGTTTGCGTTTCGATGAATGACAAAACGACGAAGTTTCCCCCACCACTTCCAATAACACCCAATATATATCTCCATAAACCCATATTTTTAAAACATTAATCAGTTTGAACATGACGATCGCTAAAAGCGTGAAACCCAGGGTCACAAAACTCACATCTATCCAACCAAATATATATATATATATATATATATATATATATATATATATATATATATATATAATACTTTAAAGGTTAATGGTCAGAGTTAAATCTGACCAGAAAACAAGAGTATTAAAAAGTACTTGTGAAAAAACATGAGTAAAAATAACATAAAGAGCTTTTAACTTTAAAAATCAGGTCAGTAGAATCCGCTCCCTTGGCTTCAAATGACCTCCTGATTTTTAAAGTATATATATATATATATATATATATAAGATTTCAAATGTATATATATATATACATATATATATATATATATATATATATATATAGATAAGATTTCAAATGTATATATATATACATATATATATATATATATATATGCATGTATATATAGATAAGATTTCAAATGTATATATATATATGTGTGTGTGTGTGTGTGTGCGTGCGTGTTATGAAATGGACTAAATCCGATTATTTTAACATATTTTCTGTTTATACGTTATTTTTATAGATAAGACAGGAATCGAACGTGTATCCTACACAGATCCGTCACACAGCCTGACGTGTGGTATTTAAATAGTGGAACAGCAATGTAAAAACAGTAATTTGACTTTGCTAATATTTCATTCCTCTCTAAACAAATAGTATAAACATTAAGGCTAAATGACCGTTATTGAATAAGGATATATAGGTTACGATTTCTGTCGGAGGACGCATATTTTCGGACATTCAGCTTGGTAAATGTAGTTAATACTGTTTGTTATAAACAGAGCATTTACTTAATTATTTGTATCTATAAAAATAATGTAGTAGTGAAAAAAACTATATATGAGTTAAATAATAAAAAGATTAAACACTAATATTTGACCATGGAATATTAGTGTTCAAAATATATTTTTATTATATCCCTCAGCTGAATCCTGGCCATTGAGTTCTATATGGAAATATCCTTGAATTATTTTTTATACAAATATATAGGGATGGTGGTGAATATGTAATGTATATATTTAATGGGATATATTTTAGATATTTTGATTGCATATGTATGTGTATACGTAATCCACTAATTTTATATATATATATATATAACTATTGAACTATGAAAGCTTTATGTTTAATTTGTACTTTTTATGATACTCCAAGTTTTTAAGTTTTTCGTTCTGTATAAAAAGAATGTTAAAAAAATAAAAAATGTTTTAATAAATAATTTATTTGTAATATTTTTTTTTATATATAAATATATATATATATATATATATATATATATATATATAATCTGTTGAGCAAATACACTGTTAAAAATTTTATCATTTGCCTCCAATTCCACAAATCATTCATTCACAGATTTCTTTATATAGATTATATATTCTTCCTAATATCCCTTTATATATACTTTGTTTATACAAGCATCAAATTTTTTAAAGCCCTTTCCTAAAATGTTTGTCTGAAAAACGATATATTCGCCCATTCAGCTAATTTTCCTCGTTTACATCACTTCCAGTCTTGATTCGGTTCTGAAACGTAAATAAAATTCATACAGTCGTACCTCGCTTTAACCTTCGTATTTATGAAAGGTCTTCATTAGACGTTATCCGCCGTTTTCAAAAATGGCAAAAAAACGAAGAATTCGGTTACCATTTATTAAAAAAAACAAATAGCCTTTTGACCTATTATCGTTGTGTGTGAGGGTATATAGACTGAAGTCTAGAAGCAAACACTCTGGTAGTCGTTTATTTTCAAACTCTTAGCAATATCTTCGGTTTATTCTTCACGATGGCAAGCAGAGCGTCTTCATCGATGTTGTTAAAGAAGATCCCGGAGTGTGGGTGATCTTTTAGATTAAATCACTCTGATAAAATCTGTCAAACCACTTTTTTACCGTCTGAAGAGCTTCAGAGGGATACAAACTTTCGATTTTTTTTTTTTTTTTTTTTTTTTTTTTGTCGCAATCAATGACGCTTACCCTTTCCAACATTCAAATTGAGCATAATCTAATGGAAAAAGGCAATCTTTGTCCGCCATCTTTTATCTATATCCATTTGTGGACAAAGTGTCAACGTCCAAAACGTCTGGCTTATTTGGAACGATGCTAGATTTGAATCTAGGAAAACACTCATTTAATTATATTAAAACAAACGCCAGAGTCAAGTTGTAGATATTTTATATTAACAAATAACCGGATAAAAATATTTTTATAATATATATATATATACAGAAGAAATAGTATTTAAGATATGGTATATTTATGGGATAAAGTGCTCAATATCAGAGATAAACGTAAATATAAATATAAAAGTGAACATAGAAGTCAACACTTAGAGGCGACAGTCTGTTTCATGCTAGATGCAATCGTCAGGCCACGAGTGCTGTTATTTTTCCTCGGCTATTTATATATACGGGTCAGTGGTGCATTGTGGGTAGTCTATTTTGGCGGTTATTTACCGGAAGTCGTTTATTTGTTTATTTATTTATTTGGGTTAAATTATTTTGCTTGTTTTTTTTTTTTTATTTTTTATTTCTTAATTTTGGAGCGTTATTTTATTTATTTATTTATTTTATTTTTTATTTTATTTTCGGTGTTTTTTATCAACGTAGTAAAAAATTTGTTTATATCGCTTATTTAATAGTTTTGTTTTGATTTGGGAAATAATTAAAGCTATTTATTCAATTTTGGGGTTGATTGTTGTAGTTTATTCTTATTATTTTGGCAGGAACAGTTTTTAATTTGTTTATTACTTCATGTATTTATTTGGATTGATTATCTTTATTTTGTTTTTTCTAACGGTTAGTTTATCGACCAGTTTGTTAGTTTATTTATTTGGATGAATTTATTTTATTTTATTTATTATTTATTTGTTATACTGTTTAGTATTTTTTTGTTTTGATTTTAACGTAGGATTTTTATCGTTATATAACAAGTTATAGCTAAATAGTTTAACGTCTATATAAACGATAAAAAAAAAAAAAAATCCTACGTTACTTGAAAAAATCGAAAACCGAAAAGAAAAATATATCATATAACAGATAAATAATTATTCTGGGAAATAAAAGATTCAACTTGTAAATTAATTAAAGATGACTAATGAAGGGAAAAAATTTTTCAAAGAAAACTAGAGACCAATAATATTCAAACCCAGCAAACAATTCCTCTGTTTACAGAGGGAAGGCTTGTAGGACCTGATATATAAGGACTCCAGGACCTTAAGATGATATAATGAGTGGGAGCTTGATAAAATAGAGAAACGGTCCTCACTAAAATCAGTAATACAAATCCTGCTATTAATAATGTGTTAAAAATAAATAGATCTGGATTTATTAACCAGCCGAATATTCTAAGTCTCAAAACGTCATTGTTGTTTTTATTAAGTTTGTACCAAAGTCTTTTTTATATATATATATATATATATATATATATATATATGGGTTAGAAGACATTTTTGGTTATATATTCTTTTTTAGATACAAATATTTAACAAATGCTTCTGTTTATAATAAACAGTATTAAACAACATTTCTTTTTACGTCCGAGAAATTTTAAAGAAAAATATTGTCCTCCGACAGGATTCAAACCTGTATCTTGTACAGAACCGTCCATAGCTTGACGTGCATTTAAACTGATTGTTTTATTGAAGTTTTTTTCTGGTTAGAAGGTCGAATTTTGCCAACTTGAACGCTCCGCCCCGGTATAGATACAGGTTTGAATTTATTTAAATATTTGTATCTAAAAAAGAATGTATAAACATAAAAATGTCTTAACATATATATATATATATATATATATATATATATATGTTGGTTTTTGAAATAGCACCATAAATGTAGTTAGTTTATGTAAAAAATAGAGAGACTCATGGACCACATCACGTTGAAATTTGATTCCTGTATAATCATAGAAGTTACAAATGTCGAGCGGAGTAGCACACAGATAGGTGAACGCTAAGAATACCAGGTGCTATTGCTGTTTAAAACACGTGGCGTAATGGATAATGGCACAGAATTGTAAATCGGTGAGACTTCTAATTCCAGTTGGGTATGTTATATTCACTTACGTGCAGATACCCCTGGGAAAGATAAGAATCCACCACTTATCCCTCCAGCTATGTGTTAATTATAAAACTTATATCATTAAATAATTATCTAAAAAAAAAAATTCTTAAAAATCTAAAAATATTTTCTGGCTTTGAATAACCGGCAAAGGGTTGATAACACGAAAAACGAATAATCAAATCAATAAAAAAACGTCAAGTAAAAACTTTGCCATTATTGATAATACTTACCTGGCACAGGTCAGAGGGCATCATGGAATTGGTTAGAAAAATGAGCTCTGACTGGCTTGGAAAAACTATGACTTTTTAGACTAGAATCAGTGCCCTGAGTGAAAAAACACTGGGTGAATAAAAACCGACCTTGTGCTACAACCTGTCTCTGTCAATTGGCATTTCTACCCAGTACATGCCGGGTAGGATTTATCATTTATTCATTTGCGTCTCTGTCTCTGGGAAGAGTACGATTCGGTTGCGGCTCTGTCCGCGTAGAGAGATGAAGCTGAGGAAAATAAATACTGTGAGGTGCCCGGTCCTGAGCAACAGCTGCCCGAGTCTGCACCCTCACCCGATTGCACTACCGAGGCCAGCGCAACCGAAGGTTGTGTAGGTTGGGCAATATGTGTTTTTTTTCTTGGCCCGGGTGTACGTGCTCGGGTTCCCCACATTAAACCCGACCTTATGTCACATTCCGTCTCAGTGCGGGGAGAAGGGTTACTATCTTATTGATAATCGCGCATGATCGCACACAAACGGGAAATGTCAACAGTATATATATATATTATATATATAGAAATTCAAACTAGACACTTATAAGAATTCAACTTTTTTGATTGATCGATTCGTTTACTAAGGCTTGTCAGACCTTTGTGGAAAGTCAGAAAATATTTTTAGATTGTAACATTTTTTCAGTAGTGTGGGTAGATAATAATGATTTAGTGATAAGTCTTACTATTTAGCCTTTAGCTGGAGGGGAATGAGGTGAATTCGTACATCACCCAGGGGTATTTGCGCATAACTGAATATTACAAACACAACGGGTTCTGTAAACCTGATCTAAACCTCCGTACCACTGTCAGTCGCAGTAAAATTTTCACACAAGTTTACCTTTGGGTTTGGGAATGCTAAAAAAATGGTAACCGCTTTTTCCATTTACGCCATTTCATCTTAAGAAAGTGTTCATAGGACCGCTCTACTTTCGGATAACGGTGGAAGAGGACTGTATTTTATTTTGAAGATATTTGTAAAAAAAACAAAACAAAACAAAAAAAAGAATATAGACATGAATCAGATCATAAAAAATAGAATAATTAACCAAATATTTTAAGTGTATTTCTAGAACCTTACTTCATCTTTCAATTAAACTGTGTCAGTCAGTTAAGTGCCATACGTTATATATGCTTGAGCGATGATTCATTTTTGGATTTCCAAGTTTGACCAGGTCAGACAATATTCCTGCGTCTTATGCCGTTTTTCTGGTGGTAGTATGGAGGGGAACATCAAAATTTGCAGAACGTTCAGCTATTTAACCCATAGCTGGGAGGAAAGAAATTTCAAACACACCTCAAGATGACCAGTCAGACAAAGCAATTGCACGTATAGCCTAACTTGGGCAAACATGTCCCTTTCGATTCATGATCGACTAGGCAAATGATTTCCTAGTCGCTTGCCGTTTCTTTCTGCAGTAGACTGGTTGCCCTCGATGGCTATAGAACGCAGCTATTTAACCCATAGCTGGGAGGAGAAGAGATGTATTCATACCTTCAAGATGGTCATCCGTCAAAGTGCCGTACGGGGTACACGTTTGGGTGATCATGTCCCTTTCGATTCATGATCGACTAGGCAGATGATTTCCTAGTCTCTTGCCGTTTCTTTCTGCGGTAGATTGGGGGGGCGCCGAAGGCTATAGAACGCAGCTATTTAACCCATAGCTGGGAGGAGAAGAGATGTATTCATACCTTCAAGATGAGCATCAGACAAAGTGCCTTACGGGGTACACGTTTGGGCGATCATGTGTCTTTCGATTCATGATTGACTAGGCAGAAGATTTTTCCGTACTTAAGTTGCCGTTTTTTTCTGCGGTAGACTGGTGGCCACCGAAGCTAATTGATAGATCATTACCTACCCTTGTCAGTTGGTCACCAGTGGCCAAGTAGCTGAGGAGAGAAATGAATTTGCATGTAAATTAATGAAACGAACCCGACTGGAATTTGAACTCAGCTCTCTGATTTCTCATCCCGAGCCGACACCCGTTACACTACAACGCACACCCTGCATAAAGAAACGATCCTACTTAAAGAATCTTTTTTAATATACCAAAATGATTGTCAATACCGAGCCGGCAACAAGGCTGGCACAAGACTACAACTGTGGGATACAAACCGTAAATATTGAATTTAAGACAATATTTCGTGTCTGCTTTGCTTGAAAGTAAAATTGTTTTACGACAAAACCATATAGTTTTAAATAGAGACACCCAGTGAGGACCAAACATACTTCACAAATTGAAGTCTACTAGCTTAGCTTGATAAAATATTGCAACACAAGCATAATTTTACATGAGAGGCGCCCAATGAAGAACAAACACTCTACCGTTGTAATGCTTTGGTAGAATAGACTGTTAAACTTTGTTTCTTGGCAAGGCCCACATATTGAAAGCTTAGCCTAGTATGGTGTATAGCTAAAACTATGGAGCATTCGTTGTAGATGGAATAAACTACACGGCGTCCATTAAAAAGGCGGAACATTTATTATCAGTTTTAACTTTCAGAAATAATTAACCTTGAATGTGTAGCTGGCCACTTGTATTCGAGGATAACAGGCTAGCCAATCCCTATTGCAGACACTTGCTCAGGCGCTTTTGTGTTTATTCAACACCCACAGAGCCTACCTGTGGTTTATACTGCAACTATGCTGAACAGACCTTAGTTGCAGTTTCTGGCAAAGAGCGTGTTATCTAGCATGATCAACAATTTGAACAAGGCCAGCACGCTCAAACCCTCGGCCACCATGACGTGTGACTCCCTGCTAGCACAGCTATCAACGGCCCAACCAAAGGTTCCATTCCACACATAACGCCACAAGGCTTGGGTCAACCCTGGTATGGTTTTTGGGTCTTCCAAAGGTGCCACACACTGGGATCGACACCTCAGTCCGATAACATCAGGAAGTTCCTTCATGGCAACAGATCATGGTAGAGATTCGAATGGGGGTCTCATGGTTAGAATGCAAGCGTTCTAACCACTCGGCCACGTGCCCATAAAAGCAGGCGGCGCTTTCTGCAGTAAGATTGAGCTGTTCATCTATCTTGATAATTTCTGCTCCATGACAAGGTCCACAGGCTAAGCTGTGTATAACAGCTGTGGAGCGCCGAGTAAGAATCGAACTCGTTATAGTAAGAATGGGCTGTTTGTTTGGTAACCACTGCATCTTGGCCATTCCTACATATTGATTGGCTTAGTACAGCAGAGCCGATTGAAATCGAACTCACTTCAGTAGGAACGGTCAGCTAGTCTAATTTAATTGCCGTTAACTCTAAGAAAATAAAAGAAAGTTGTACTCACTTCCTTTATTTTGTACCATTCATATTTAACAGTTGGATTTCCAGTTGCCACACAATCTAAGTAGGGCCTTTCGTAACTTTCAAGTATCACAAGGTTCGGGGACTCGATTGTTATGATGGGTCCTTTCTGGATGTCATTGGGGTCGGACACATTTGAACCAAAACCTGAAACGAGAAAAGAGTAATTTCTTCTACTGACATGAAAAGGAGTAATTATATTAAATCAATTGCTAAGTCTGCTTTTTTATTATTTTTTTTTTTTCACTCCGGTAAAAGAGACACCAAGTTTATTTTGCCGGTAGATATAAATAGTGTTTTTGAATATATTATATTTGAGATCGTCTGCTCAATGCTTGTTTGGGTTGTGTGGGCAGGACTTGAACAACATGGATTCTGTGGTCAGTGACAGTCGTCTTCAGTGGATGAACCTGAAGTATATTGGCAAGATTACCATGCCCAAAGGTAAGTTTAAGATTTGCAGACACTGTTATGACGGAAGTGCTTAAAATATTAAGATATTTCTTTTAATAATTGACGATGTATAAATTTCGCTCCAAGCAAAGCAATAATACGACTAAGACGGGGATTGAAAGAGAATCAGAAGACTTTTAACTTTCTTTCCTTCTTTCTTTTGTATTTTCTTTCTTTCTTTATTTCTTCCTTTATTTATTTATTTATTTATTTCTCACTCATTGATTTTTAGTAGCAATCTTTTATTTTTCTTTCTTTCCTTTTTCTTCTTTCTTTCCTTCTTTCTTTCTTTCTTTCTTTTATTCTTCCTCACTTCCTTCTGTTCATTTTCTTAATTTACTTACTTTTTAATTTAATTCTTTCTTTCTTTCTTTCTTTCTTTCTTTCTTTCTTTCTTTCACACTCATTGAATTTTTTATTCCCAATCGTTTAATTTTCTTCTTTCCTTCTTTCTTCCTTCTATCCTTCTTTTCTTCTTTTTTTCTTTCTTTCTTTCTTTCTTTCTTTCTTTCTTTCCCAGTCATTTAAGTTTCCTTTCTTTCTTTTCTGAATTACTTACAGAGACTGTTATGCCGGAAGTGCTTAAAATATTGAACGATTTCTTTTAATAACTGATAATGTATAAATTTCACTCCAATCAAGGCGATAATACTCCTAAGACGCCGGGGTTACAGGGGGGGTGCGAAAGTGAATCAGAACACTTTAACGAGAAGTGCTGAAAGGGCAATAAACGAACAGGGTTCAGGAAGATAGATGACGACGATTGAGGTTGCGTTTAAATTTTTGAAGATTGTAGTTGACCGGGAAGCAAGAAATCGGAAGGGAGTTCCATGAGTGATAAATACAAGAAAGGATAACATCAGAATAGAAATAGCGGTTGCATCTACTTTGTTCAACAGTAAAAGGTTGAGACCTAGTTGGCAATCGAGTCTTCTTCTTTTATGCACTGTGTCCATTCAAGACTTAGGCGTTCATGGCCCTCCACCTCCTCCTGTCCTTTGTAGCTCTTAATAAGTTTTGTCTTTTTGTTATTTCTCTCAGATCCTGTTCCGCCATCCATTTACTCAAGCCCATTAAGTATGTCACGCGTTGCTTTCCTTTGTCCCTCTTCTCCTTTATCCGTCCTGTGAGTATCAGATTTTCCAAGCCCTCCTTCCTCATTTTGTGTCCCAGAAATTTCACCTGTCTCTTCTTGATGTTAAGTATAAGTTTCTTCTTTGTCTCCAGTCTCTCCAAAATCTCGTCGTTGCTCATATGTTCGGGTTATGGTATCCTCAGTATCCTACTGTAGAACCAAATTTCTGTTGCTTTGAGTGCCTTCTTCATCTTTAAGGAGATTGTCCAGAATTCGCTGCCATACAGGAAGACAGATATCACGTAGCAGTTCACTACTCTTTTCTTTACTTCCAACGAAATTTTCCTTTCACGTAATACTCTGCTTAGCTTTTGGAAGGCATCTTTTGCCATTCCAATACCTCTTCGGATCTCAGTGTCGCGCATTCCGTCCTCTGTCAGAACACTTCCAAGATATTTAAATTTCTGTACCTGATTGATTTTAGTGTCCCCAAACTGTAAATCGCATTTTAGGGTCATTTATTTTGCTGATGACCCTGCATTCTGTCTTCTTGTAGTTTATACTTAGTCCCTTCTTCTTGCTCTCCTTCATTACCTTCTGTAGGAGGTTTTGCAATTTCCTTTCCGTGTCTCCTATCAACACTGTGTCATCGACATATCTTGTGCTGTTAAGATTATGACCGGCAATGATGAATCCTATTAGGATTTCCAGTTGTCTCAGAATTGTATCGTTGTATAGATTGAAAATTGTTATGGAGTGATTTCACACAAAACGTTAGGAACTTGATATAATAGGTAATGACGCAGAGAAATCTAGTGGTGGTGGCTGATACTTTAATATCCGACTAACTGTCGTCGGACATCGACTGACTGACTGACTAACTAACTGAGCGACCCCTCGTTACTAATACTACTCCTACTTATTATATGTGGGAGATTCTATTAACTATAGAATAGGTGTGTTCCACTATAACAAAAATGTCCGGCGAGAAGATACATCCTTGCCTTACACCCCATTTTATTTTTGTATATCTGCTGAACTCATTTTTTTTTTATCCATATGCAGGCGGCTTGCTGCCAGTAGAGATTTTTGATTATTCTGATGTCTTTCCCGAAAGAGCTCATTAGAACAGTTGCTATAAAAAATATTTGTAAAAAAAAGACAGAGGAAAGCCATCTCACGTTGGTGAGAAAGTGAATGAAGTCGAGATGCCACATCAGGATCCATTATATTACAGGCTGGATGTTGTCAAGAATGGCGAGATGTGCAGCAGGAGACCAGATATGGCAACAGTATTCAATGCGGGGACGGAAAGATTCTGGCGTGAAAACTTTCTTGATACGACACATTGAACCGACTTTCCTAGCTATAGGCCTAGCAATTGATTCGATATAATCCCTCCACTTTATATCAGTGGAAAGCGTGAGCTCAAGAAGGTGTAGAAAGTTGCTTTCCTGGTGGCAGACAGAAAACGTTTTCTGTGGTGATTAAATGAAAGCTGTTTTCTTTTGGAGGCGTTAAAACTTACAAGCCATTTCTTGCCCCAGTTAACCACTGTTGTTCATGATGACGGTCGTCTTTGAGTATAGAATCCGGAGGTTAGAAGTGAATATTTCGAAGACAGTAGGGAAGCGTTGTTCAGTTTAGCAGTGGATATCCCGATAAAGTAGCAGAGCATAGTTCAGTAATTCTTTCTTCTGTTCTTTCGCCTGACAAGTTGGCACTGGACATTCGGAGAGAGTAAACAAAATGGTCGCCTTTATACACGACGGATTGAATATTTTACGTCTTCTGATTGGTTAACCTTCTATTGGGGGACTATAAAGTGAGTCAAGTCATTTGGGCTAGCTCACTAGTAAACATATATACACAAAAAAAACAACCACTGACTGGTGAAACTTTTCGAGAACAGTTGCCAGGTTTACTTTGTCGGGTCTGTCGGACTTGCTACTACTAGGACATTTGGTTCACTGTGTCGCGGCAGACAATTTTTCTTGTCCGAAACCATCTTTCATATTTAATAAATCTATCGTACGTCCGTGCATTGTATATTTTATTGCCATAACTGGTCTGGTGCGCTTGCTATAAATCTTGGGATTCTCGACAAAAATTCAAAGGAGAGTTTTTAAGGCAATCGTTCCTGACCTGGCGTTTCGGGTTCAACCCCTTTCCCACCGTCGTAACGTAGCTTCCCTGTGCCTTTTCTATAAATATTTTCGTGGCAATTGTTCTGATAACCTCTCCGCCTTGGTACCTCGACCTCATGAATTTAAGCGTACTACATTTAAAATTAAAAATTTAAATCTACATGGCACTTTACTCCAATTAGCTCATTCGCTTGCTTAAATTCAACGTTGATTCTGATTCCGCAGAACTGGGTTGGGCGTGAAAAAGTATTTTTTGTTAACATTCTTTTTTCATTCGGTTTTTCCATTTTACTGTTAAATTAGCTCAGTGCAACCGTAAGTTCTATCCTAATATTTTCTTCACGTGCACTTCTCGCCTGTGGGACGTTCTTCCGGCTTCTTGCTTCGCTGCCACTTATAATCTTCAAAAATGTTAAATCAACGTCTATCGCCATCTCCTGTCTTCTTAATACCTCTTCTTTTATTGTCCTTTTCTCTTCGCTAGAGTTTTCTCGTTCTCTTCCACTCCTAGTAACCCTCTGCGTCTTAGTGACATTATCACCTTGTTTGGGGGTGAAATGATTAAAAAGACATATCTTATGCTCATCTTCATTATGGTAATTACAACTTTCTGGTCGTCTTACCCTCCCTCCGGCTTTTAAATCCAAAGGTGCATAGAATCAATAAAAGATGCCTTTCGGAAACTAAGCAAAGTATTCAGATGTAGGAAACACTCTTTAGAAACAAAGAAAGGATAGCTGAACTGCTATGCCATATCTAATCTCCTGAGCAGCAGTGAATGCTGGACAATCTATTTACAGAAGAAGAAGACGGAAACGGGAGAGACGTGATTCTACCGACAAACAACGAGGGATCCTTAAGGAAAATAAGAAATACAAGGAAGCGTATACTTACAATAAGAAGGAGATTGCTGAAATCTGATGAGACAGAGAAATAGTAAAATTTGATTTACAGAAACTATTCAGAGATAGATGTCCTTAGAAACAAAAAAATATAGAACTGATATTAGCTGAGCATGGCAGAAGGTCACATTTAAGGAGCACCCACTGAGGATGAATATCTTTGCAGTAAGAATGGTCAGCTCATCTAGGCTGATAACGTTTGTTCCATGATACCACACACGTTCATATATAATAAACCTAGCTAAGTGTGGTACAAGGCCTGAAATACGAAGCACGCGCTGAGAATGGAATTCGTTCAGTAGGGATGGGCTGCTTGGCTGCTCCATGACACGATCCACATATCGACATTTCCCAAGCCTATAGATGTTTATGGCACAAGAACATGAGTATAGAGCACCCATATCTAATCTCCTATATAGTAGTGATTGCGGAATGATCTCTTCACCTCAAGCAAGGCGATAAAGCCTCTAAGACGCATGAGGTTTTACCTGACAAATAGGAGTGGTAAAAGGATAACAGTTATTTAGAGGAATAGAAGAAAGTTACTTCTGAAATCTATGATCGCCTACATCCTGAGAAAACATGGCCTATAAAAGATCTTCATTGTTGTTGTTTTTTTATGCTTTAGCCGGTGAGCACCGAACTTTCTTAATATGGTGTTAAAGTTCTCAGGCTAAAAAAGGATTTCACGAATTTATATAAAAGGAAGATAACTGCCTCAACCTAATGGTTATTTATTAAATAAGTGCATGGATTAATTCAGTTAATCCCCATTTAAGCTGTTGATTATTCTGTATGAAATGTTTTTGAAAATAAAAATACAAGCCTCCAAAAATCAAACAATTTCAGGTGTCAAAAACGTTTTCGTGTTTTCAGCTGTCCTCAAATTTAATGATTTGACAATAAAATAATTTCAAGGGAATTTTCTTTTCTTTTCTTTTCTTTTTCTCTCTCTGTTCGTAATTTTTAGTTTCTACGAAAAAAAAAAACAACAAAAATTAATTGTCTCTTTCTAAGTTCAAATAAAACATTTGCCTTTATGATCATTTGTTTAAAAAACATCGAACGGGCGTTTTAGCGCTAATAAAAAAAAAAGGTATGGATGCATTATGAGTTAGTCGAGGAAATGAGGCTTTTTTGTTGATTTTATTGCTTTTAACACAATGAATGCCTGTGATGTTTTTTCTAAACGTTGAAAAGGTCACGCTAACCAGAGATAGATAGATAGATAGATAGATAGATAGATAAGAGTGAGGGATAGAGAGATACATAACTATTAAGATACATAGATAGATAGATAGATAGATAGATAGATAGATAGATAGATAGATAGATAGATAAGAGTGAGGGATAGAGAGATACATAACTATTAAGATAGATAGATAGATAGATAGATAGATAGATAGATAGATAGATAGATAGATAGATAGATAGATATAAGAGTGAGGGATAGAGAGATACATAACTATTAAGATACAAAGATAGATAGATAGATAGATAGAGAGATAGATAGATAGATAGATAGATAGATAGATAGATAAGAGTGAGGGATAGAGAGATACATAACTATTAAGATAGATAGATAGATAGATAGATAGATAGATAGATAGATAGATAGATAGATAGATAGATAAGAGTGAGGGATAGAGAGATACATAACTATTAAGATACATAGATAGATAGATAGATAGATAGATAGATAGATAGATAGATAGATAAGAGTGAGGGATAGAGAGATACATAACTATTAAGATAGATAGATAGATAGATAGATAGATAGATAGATAGATAGATAGATAAGAGTGAGGGATAGAGAGATACATAACTATTAAGATACATAGATAGATAGATAGATAGATAGATAGATAGATAGATAGATAGATAGATAGATAGATAATAAGAGTGATAGATAGATAGATAGATAGATAGATAGATAGATAGATAGATAGATGTTAAGAGTGAGAGATAGAAAGATAGATAAGTATTAAGATAGATAGATAGATAGATAGATAGATAGATATTAAGACTAAGAGATAGAAAGATAGATAACTACTAAGAAGATAGATAGATAGATAGATAGATAGATAGATAGATAGATAGATAGATAGATAGATAATTATCAAGAGCGACAGATAAATAACTATTAAGAGCGATAATAGATAGATAGATAGATAGATAGATAGATAGATAGATAACTATTACGAGTGAGAGATAGAAAGATAGATAACTATTAAGATAGATAGATAGATAGATAGATAGATAGATAGATAGATAGATAGATAGATGTGTATGTGATCACAAAATAATGTCTCTCCTTCGTTAATTACAACAGTTTTAATCATAGAAACACAAAAGGCATACAAAAATGGACACAAATGTCATAGCGTTCGAAATGTTGGCAACAATCATACTTTCCTTCCTTCCCAATTGTGATGCAAGGGCCGGTCAAAAAATAATGTCTATTCTTATTTAATTACAACTGTTTTAATAGAAGAAACGCGTAAATTATGTCAAACTGAACTTAACAACTCAGAATACCAAATCCAGTCCTCAAAATAGTTTTATTCCTTCCTAAGTACGACATAAGGAACTATCAGAAAATAGCAATGTTTAACCTTTATGCCCCCCAAAAAATCCCTATAAAGTAGTTTCATTATAAACAAGCATTGCGAATATTTAACCACAGAAACAATGATTTTGCTGGATACATTCATTGCAAATAATTCTATTACATACTGACAAGTTGAACAATCTAAGATGGCCACCCAGCCAACACTACTTGCAAGCGGTCTTTTTTATACGGTGTGAAAGTTGCAGCAAACATAGGCGAAGAATATGATTAAGATTCTTCTTAGGTTGCCCACACTAGAGGGCATTTAATATTCATGATTTTCAAAGTGTGTCTCAACTTTTTTTCAGGGCAGTTAAAAGGCCACTTGCGAGTACAGATTGCCAGGTGGCCATCTTAGATTGTTCAACTTCGAAAAATGTCCGCAGCATAAAACAAATCGTCAATGTTTAACTTTCATACCTGTCAAAAATATGTGTCAAAAGGATGGTTAGTCACTTGACATTACGATGACTGTATAGACTTTTGACTCCCACGGCAATGTTTATTGTTTTAAAAAGCGATGATTAAAATTTTGATAAAGCCCAAACGTATTAAAGTCGATTTATACAGTTTCTGCATTTTTGAGATTTGACAATAGCTCATTGATATGTTTATAAAATCTCTATCTATAAAAGGCAGGATGTGTGTGTGTAACGAATGCACAGTCGCAATTTTCAACGGATTTGCACCAAAATTTACATGCACATGCTCCAAGTTAGTGGAAAGGCCAAGACCGACGTTGCATTTCCAAACTCCCATCGATAGTGGAAATAATCGATTTTTTTCATGCTTCTACAGCAGTTTTTATGTAGTTTGCGGCCATTTTCTACTGGCCAGAGTGAGAGCCTATAGCTGGCTGCCACGAATAGGCAGGAAGATTCTATTGGCCAGCGTGAGAGCCAACAGCTGAATGGCACGAATGTTAACTAGCATGCAAAAAAATCGATAGCTGCATTCGTCACAAGTGGGAAAAATTTAAATCTACATGGCACTTTACTCCAATTAGCTCATTCGCTTGCTTAAATTCAACGTTGATTCTGATTCCGCAGAACTGGGTTGGGCGTGAAAAAGTATTTTTTGTTAACATTCTTTTTTCATTCGGTTTTTCCAGTTACGAGTCCTTTTTTAAAGCTGATCGTTTTGTGTTCATTTTGTTTAGTTCTTTTTTCGTAACAGATTTAATGTTTAGTATAGAGCTTAGAAAAAATTGCAGTGTGAGATAGACAAGAAGTAAGGCATGTAGCAACATCAGCACGGCAAAGGGCACTCCTTTAAAGGCAAGGAAGGGCAAAAATAGTTTAAGTCAAGTGATAGCGATTGCTGTATGAGTCGTACGATTTTTGAATCAAGTACGTGCAACGCCGGGCCATGCTGTTAGTTATAAATAAAAATTTAGTTTTCAGAGTTATTTAGAAAATGGTAAATAATATAGATTGCATTGTAGTTCGTTTACATATTTTTATTTATTTTGTTTATTTATTTATTTCATTTACTTATTATTTATTTTATTTATTTTAAATTATATTTATTTTTATTTATTCGTTTTGTAATTTTTCATAATTTTTTTAATAAATGGTATTCTTTTCAAATTATTTCTTTATAAAATGGAAAATATTAAATCTTTATAAAAGTTAAATGATAGATACTCCGTTGTACTTCGTTCTTTTATTACAGGAATCCCTCTATTACAGAGGCTAATATGTATATCGGTAACTATAAAAAAATCAATTTTCAATTACTATGGTTAAAGCGAAACATGTTTTACTGCACTAATCGAGTATGATGTATGCACTAATCAAATTTTGGTATATAAAAATTTTAGCGCACTAATCGAAAATGCATTAATCAAATACGCATTAATCGAGGGATGCCCGTATTATGATCTTGTAAATAGGCATTGCCAAGGGAGTAAAGAGTGTTTACAATAATAGCAGTGTCAAAAGAATAACGATTCTTTTGACATACACCGTTGTGCTAATTAATTCAAACAAAACGAATAATTCTGTTATTATATTTTTTCTCGTATTTTCCCAATAAGACATGACCCAGTGCATATGTTAGTATTTAGTATGTCCAGTCCACGAAGTCGTTCCTCGCAGATTGACCACAGATTCTCGACTGGATTTAAATCAGGAGAGTTTCCGGGCCAATCTATGGTACGTTGATTTGCTCACTGGTAAGACTTGCCAGTCTGTTCATGCAGCGTTACAATTTTCGTACGCTTCCTTGGAGTAACGCCCATCGCAGACAATGGCCGTAGGACAACTAATCGACATTCGAGACAATAGTGTTTGGGCGTGATGAAAATCTGGTACAATCACGGATGACGCAATATTTTTCAAGGCCAAACAAATTCCGTCATACACCCCGAAAATAGATTCATATTACTGAATACTAATGCAAATGACTTAATCCGAGGAAAAAATGGAAATCGATTACATTTTGTCACTGCAGTATGTCTTAAACTGACCGCATGATGAAAGAAAGGAAACTAAAGTGTTTGTTTCAATTAATTTACACAAGGGTTTACTTATTTTCCCGTGCATGAAGGTTAAACATTAAGTTCTAATTAAAAGCTTCTTCCTTCGTAATCTTGGTACAGGAGTCGGGCAAAGATAATATATATATATTCTTAAAAGGGAAAAACTTGTAGTTCCAACGAATGATTTATTTTATGGAAATATTTCGACTAACAGATGCCAGTCTTGGTCATTCCTTAATTTAAGTAAAACAAGTGCAAAGAAACTAGAAACGCTTAAGAATTCAAATCAAGGAAAAAAAAAACCCGAGTTGATGACGTTTACAACGTGTTATACCAGAACATTACCTATTCTATTGTAATAGACTCTCCCACAGATAATAAGTAGTAGTAGCAGTGGCCAGTTGAGCTCCGTGGAGTTGAGTGAGTCAGTCGATGTCGGACATTAAAGTATCAACCACCCCAACTAGATTGCTGCGTCATTAACTATTATTTGAAGTTCCTAACGTTTTGTACGTCGGACCCTTTTAGGACCGACTTAGTGAAATACAAGCCTCCACTGTGAAAACTACTCTACAACACAACGTAATAGCAAGTTGAGGCGTAAAAAAAAAGGAATTTTGGTTTTACTCTGTCATTTGTTTTTTTGTTTTTTTTTTTTTTTTGTCATATCATATTTTTCTTTGGAGCAGAGAGGTCCAGACACGATGGAGATGTACTGCATCTATCCTATTGCAAGCATTTTTTGTATTTGCTATTACCATTTGTTCAGCTACACTTCTTTGATTGAAATGTTTTTGGTTCGTTAATTTTATTTCCGGATGGTCGAAATCACTTCTGTGACCTTCTGTAATGGCTTGTAATGTAATCGCTGAAGTTTTTCCAGTTTTTGTTTTTCATTTTTGTTATGGTCCAGGTTAGGACCAAGGAAGAACAACACGAACACAAGAGTAGAAATAACGAAGGTATATTACACGAAATAATAATATAAGATGTGGAAGGCGTTAGAATGACTGTCAGTCTCGGCTCGACTGGATTCAGTAACTAGCCACGCCCCACGAAGGTTGCATATGGCACAAGGGCGAGTTTAACGTGAGTTTCCGAGCCCGTAGGCTCGGCCAAAAATGCCCGTAGAACCCGTATAAACGGGATCGGGTTGGTCAACCTCCCCGAAAGAGACACTGCCCTTCGGCGGAGCCTCGTCCGGGTTCCTCTCTGCTCAGAGGCAGAGAGTTCGACCGTCAAGTCAAGAAGGTCGACTTGATTCGCATATCAGCCACCCCCACGAGGGTTGCATGTGGCACAAGGCCGAGTTTAACGTGGGTTTCCGAGCCCGTAGGCGCGGCCAAAAAATGCCCGTAGAACCCGTATAAACGGGATCGGTTTGGTCAACCTCCCCGAACGAGACTCTGCCCTTCGGCGGAGCCTCGTCTGGGTTCCTCTCTGCTCAGAGGCAGAGAGTTCTACCGTCAAGCCGAGAATGTCGGCTTGATTCGGTAACTAGCCACCCCCAACGAGGGTTGCATGTGGCACAAGGCCGAGTTTAACGTGGGTTTCCCGATCCCGTAGGCTCGGCCAAAAAAAATGCCCGTAGAATCCGTATAAACGGGATCGGGTTGGTCAACCTCCCCGAACGAGACTCTGCCCTTCTGTGGAGCCTCGTCCGGGTTCCTCTCTGCTCTTAGGCAGAGAGTTCGACCGTCAAGCCAAGAAACTCGGCTTGATTCGACCCTCTCTCTTGAGAGGCGTAGTATACATAGTATTAGGAAGAGTTCATTCTGTAGTTATAGGTAAGGACCCATGAAAGTTTTCATTTGTCTTCGATGTTCATCCAGTCGTTCTTTCAATGATCCTGAAGTCCTGCCCACCGTTTTACGTCCTCCATATCGGGAGGGTACCCAATCAAAGCGTGAAATAAAAATTAAATTTATATTTAATTTGAATAAAGTGTTTATTTCATGGTTCATCTGTTTTTACATATTTAAAATGTCTTCCTTTCTCACATTTCTCAGTTTTAGGCCCTGTAGGCGACCCCCCCCCACACACACACACCTACACTTGAGTCTTGTGGGGGGGGCATACATATACCAAACCTCTGCACGTCACTGGTATTGTTATTTTAACATTACCTGCCTTCATAATAATATAGGGTGTTCCAATAACTTGGACTGATTTTAAATGTGAATTAAGTTTAAGCGTCTAAAGATTTTTTTCTTTTTCTTTCAGATTTGGCGCACATTTGAGTGATGTTATTTTTCACACGTAATTGCCATGACTTAAATAATATAATCCAATAGAGAGATACATAAATTTTCCCCAATAACACTGATTTATTTACTGCTAACTTTGATCCTTCTTAATGAAACACCCTTACATACAATCCGTCTTAATGAAACACCCTTTAGAAATATTTACCGGCAAACTAGCCTGGGGGTCTATTTTACCAAGACCGGTAAAATAAGCTTAAAAGCATGTTTGTCTATTTTACCGGTACCTGCAAAATAGCCTCTTCCTATTTTATTAGCCATTATGCTTAGGATGCGGTCCAATGATCGCAACAACGCCGAGAGAGCTAGACATTTTCTGTATTAACCATCACAAAGATGCAACCTTCACGGTGTGTCGTTTCTGCTGCATATACACTCTCTGACACGAAAAAATTATGTGTCATATTTTAACACCGTAAGATGGCGACTAGATTCCAACCTCATAGGACATTTTGACAAATTTTAAAAAAAAAACGAGAAAAACAGAAATTTAAAAAGAACAGTAACAAACAATTTTTACTTACTGAAATCTCTAGAAAGCTGAACAATGCGATAGGCTTCTGACTTGACGATTTTACAAATATATGACGCAGACTGGAATTCACTCAAAAGACCCCAGCCTACCTTCTCCCCTGTAAAGAAAAGAAAATGGTGCATATGTTAGAGCGATTGGACGTTCTAATATGGATTGAAAACCGTGGTCTATAATATATAGATATTTATTAAAAACTTTTGTTAGTCTAAATATTTAGATGACTAAGCCATCGTGTCTTTCCGAAGCTAAAGAGTTCTAAAATTGATACATTTTATTAACTGGCGACCTTTCTTTTATTTCATTTCATATTTTCTTGCTTCTTTATGTGTATAAGGTACAATAGAAACGCATTAAAAATAAACCCTCTGACAGGAAGAAATTAAATTATGTAATACTGTAACATGACAACTAAATTCCAACCTCACAGGGCAATTTTCATTGATCAGGAATTATTGGAAGCATTCTTATTATTATTATTCTCCTCCTCCTCCTCTTCCTTCTTCTCCTTTTTCTACTTCTCCTCCTCCTTTTTCTACTTCTTTTCCTCCTCCTATACCTTCTTCTACTTCTTCTCCCCTCCTCCTCCTCTTCCTTCTTCTTTCTTTTCTTCTTCACCTCCTATTCCTCTTTCTTTTACTTTTATTTTTCTTCTACTTCTTCTTCTTCTTCTATTTCCCTTGCTCCTTCTTCTTATTTTCCTCCTATTCCTTCTTCTTCTCCTCCTCCTATCCCTCCTCCTCCTTCTTCCCCGTCTTCTTCTTCATCATCATCATCATCTGCTTCTCCTCTCTCTCCTATGTCTTCATCTTCTTCTCCTCCTCCTCTTCCTCCTTCTTCTTCTTCTACTTCTCCTCCTAGTCCTTCTTTTCTTTTTCTTCTCCACCTCCTATTCCTCTTTCTTTTTCTTCTATTTTTCTATTTCCTCTCCTCCTCTCCCCTTCCTCCTCCTTTTTTCCTGCCATTCCTTCTTCTCCTCTTCCTATCCCTCCTATTCCTTCTTCTTCTTCCTCGTCCCCTCCTGTTGCTCCTCTTCCTCTTATTTCTTCTTCTTCTTCTACTCCTCCTCCTCACCCTCTTCCTCTTCCTACTCCTATTTCTTCTCGCCATCCTCCTCCTTCTCCTACTACTATTACTTTTTCTTCTCTCTTCCTCCTACTACTACTCCTTCTAGTTCTCCTCCTCTGTCTTTCCTTCTTCTTCCTTTTCTTCTCCACATCATATTCCTCTTTCTTTTTCTTCTCCTATTTTTCCTCTACTTTTTCTCCTATTCCTCCTCCTTCTTATCCTCCTCCTTCTTATCCTCCTCCTCCGTCTACTCCCCTTCTTCTTCTCCCCCTCCTTCTTCGTGTTCTCCTTTACGTATTCTTTATTCTTCTTCTCCTATTCCTCCTCCTCCTTCTACTTCGTTTCTTAAAAGGTTGTCTTGCCCTATCATTTCTTCTTTTTCGTTGTCGTCGTCAGGACATTGATGGTCATGGCTCTCCACAACATTCTGTCCTTTGCAGCTCTTAGTAAATTTTGTCTTTTCGATATCTCCCCTCAGCTTTACCCTGCCAACAATTTACACAAGTTCGTTCGGTAAGTTATTCGCTGTTTTCCCCTTATCCTTCTTGCATTCCCTATGTGCTGAGAGTGCCAAATTTTCTAAGCCCTCTTTCCTCATTATGTGACTTTCCTACCTCTTCCTGATACTAAGTCCAAGTGTCCTTTTTTTCCCCTTTTCTCTAAAACTTCCTCATTGCTCACATGTCCAGTCCATGGTATTCTCAGCATCCTTCTCTCGATCAGTTGTCAGGGCTTTTCTGGGGATAATCCCTGAACATCTGTATTTATTATTGGACTAACACGAGAGTTCCTGAACTCATCTTTTGGAAGATGTTAGCGAAATCTTTGAAGCGTCTTTTCAAATTTACTCAGTTTCTTATCTTCCTCTTCTATGTGCCGTGTCCCTTCAGGACGTTGGCGATCACGGCTCCCCACAAATTCATGTCCTTTGTAGCTCTTAGTAAACTTTATCTTTTTGCTGTCTCTCCTAATCTCTGTTCTGCCATTCATTTGCACAAGCTCATTAGGCAGCTTATGCGCTATCTTCCTCTGTCCCTCTTGCCTTCAATCTGTGTGTGCCAGATCTTCCAAACCCCCTTTCCTCATTGATATAATGGAATATGTGTAAACCTGTGTTCCCCCTCACTGGAATATGATTGGCTGGTGTCCGTCATAAATACCGACTGACCTGTAGGAGAGTCAAGAGCCTTAGTCTGAGAGCTAAGTCTATAACGACGCCCACTGGACTACGCCATTGATCTACACTTCTTACCTGCGACTACGACGCGTACCAGTCGATTACTGCTACCCTATTCTACTTGTTTATAGTAGCCAAAACCAATTAGCTACTTCGTTCAAATATATCCCTTTCCGGGACATATCATATATATATATATATAACCCTTTCTGGGACATATCACTCATTATGCGCTTCTCTCTTTCTGATTTTATGTATAAATGTCCTTTTTGTTTCCATTTACGTTCTCGTAATTTTCTAAGATTACTTCGTTTGTGTGTGTCTATGTTTGCAACTAAGTAACCTTATTTTGGTGAACAAAGAATTATTGATCAAGTCAGTTATATGCCATGCGTGATAGACGCTTAGGCGATCATGTATCTTTCGATACGTGACTGACGAGACAGATTTTTTTCCACGCTGTAAGGCTGCTATTTCTTTCTGCAGTAGACCAGTTGCCATCCAAGGCTATAGAACCAGTCTGTCCTGCTATTTATCCATAGCTTTGAGGTGAGAAGAAGGGGATTCATACCTTTCCAAAGGTTATTAGCACGTAAGTGAATGTAATGGATTTGACTGGAATTCGAACTTGGCTCTCCCTTACCTCAATTAGTTATGTGCCATGCGTGATACACGCTTAGACGATCATGTATCTTTTCGAGACATGAGTGACGAGGGAGATTTTTTTCCCAGTAGTAGGTTGCCATTTCTTTCTGCGGTAGACCAATTGCCATCCAAGGCTATAGAACTCGGTCAGTCCTACTATTTACCCATAGCTGGGGGAGAAGAAGAGGATTTATACCTTTCCCAAGGGCGTTTGCGCGCAAGTGAATATCAATCAGTTATGTGCCATGCGTGATACACGTTTAGGCGATCATGTATCTTTTCAATACATGACTGACGAGGTAGATTTTTTTCCTGCAGTAGATTGCCATTTCTTTCTGAGGTAGACCAATTGCCATCCCAAGGCTATAGAACTCGGTCTATCCTGCTATTTACCCATAGCTGGGGGAGAAAAAGGGGGCTTCATAACTTCCCCAACGGTATTAGCACGTATTAAAACAAAATATACTCGAAAATATGTTACACTTATTTTTTTTCTCGCCCTGTAAAACGAACGAGCACGCCATATGCTGTAGTCATTCAGAATAGCATACCATTAAAATGAAATATCC
>CAHIKZ030004123.1:2395000-2432500 GCA_903632075.3 Acanthosepion pharaonis
TCTCTCTCTCTCTCTCCTGCTTTCTATTTAAATCCCGCTTAATAACCTCCCTTGTGCCGGACTTGTTTGTTGGGGGTAATCTTTCTCCCAATCTTCCTTCTGAGGATCTACTGCTTCTACCATCTTTCGTGTGGTCATTAGGATATGTCGAGTTTTGAAGCGTGGTATTACACTTGTGGCACCATGCATCCTGACGATTTGAAAGAAATATTTATAGATATATGATTTGCTTTTTTACAGTTTATCAACCATTTGAGGATTAATTAAAGCCGAAAAATATTTTAGTTTTTAAGAATAATTCTTTCTTTGCATTCAAGCGATTTGGGAGAAAGAAAGAGAAAACGAAGAAGAAAGAAAGAAAGAAAAAGTAATACGAGACGGGTCATAGGCGAACACACACACACGGCTTAAGAGACGGAAATGAGGAGGAAAAAGGTTATTGTTGATAGATATCAGTTGTCGAAAATATCTAGGTCACCTACGAACAAGCGTTGACTGATTTCCGCTTGCCCACGAAAAATGGAATTTTGTTATCAATGGATGTCACCAAAAAGAAGAAATCCATTGTTGAACACAGACGAAACACAGTCTTGGCTGGGTATAGAGAATCAAATTCCCACACAAGTAGTTTTCACTGGCTAAGTTTTTCTTTTTGACAGAATAAACGTTTGCCCTGTGATAATAAAGATTTTTTGTTATCAACACATGGGCCGAAAGGAAAATGAAATATTTTTATTTTTGCTTTAGAGACGCCAGGTAGGCTAGGAAAATTTCTTTCTTAGGCCATGTCCAATTAGCGATAAACTGCTTGACAAACGCCACGTGTTAAAACCAAGAGTGTCACCTCGGCCGCTGATAAGGGCGATTTAATTAATTTTTTTTTTTTTAGTTAAGCCAGGTATTTCTTTCCCAAAACAAAGTCACGGGTTGTTCACACCCGACTAAGACGTCATTGGCCAAGTGGATCACATGACGCACAAAGGAGGAGGAAAGATACCCGACCAGGACCTCATTGGCCGAGAATGGTCACGTGACGCACGAAGAAAATCAGTCGACGCCTCTATCCAGAGTGTAAGTGTGAGAAGCCGATACGAAGAAGTGGGGAAGTTAGTGCACGCCCCTCAGAAGCACAGTAAGAGAGTGGGAGTGAGAAAAGAGTTACCAAAAATGGAAAAGAGTGGAAAATCCCTAACCAGAAATAAGAAGGGTGGATACGTATTTAGAATTATCGAAGAACCCCTGGCGCCGACAGACCCACCCCAGTTTTGACGGCGTCAATAAAAATGAAGCCCCACCAGACAGAAATCAGTGCAGCCGCGGACGTCAGGCAGAGTTGAGACTCGGACGACGGGCCAAGTTCGTTCGCCCCAAGCGGGCAGAAGAGGCCAGTTCGTTTGGCCCTGAGTGCAGAGTTCGTTCGCGCCAAGCGGGCAGTAGAAGCCAGTTCGTTTGGCCTGAGTGCCGAGAATTCGTTCGACCCAAGCTGGCGAGAGAGAAGAACTCAGACCCTGGAGAGAAGAAGTTGAGCCCCGGACGGCAGGCAGAGAAGAGCTCAGACCCTGGAGAGAAGAAGTTGAGCCCCGGACGGCAGGCAGAGATGAGTGCCCAGTGTTGAAACCACATCAAGATAGCTGACCAAGATTCACGCACACTTTTGGACTCTTCTTCAACCAAGAACAAGTAGTTTGAAGAGCGACTTAGAACCAGACCACAGAAATAAGTTTTTCGACTTTCGTCCAAAGACACACCGAAACACAAATTTCTTAGAGAGTAGACAACTTGAAGCGTTAAAATTTGCCTAGCGAAAGCGTCGTGCCACAATCCACAGAACGGGTCGGGAAGTAGACATAGTCCTATGTACCGAACAAATAGACATAAAAAGTTTGTTACCTTTTTCTTTGATACTTTGAACTTTGTGAGTTTTCATTTTATTTTCTTTTATACATATTTGTGTGTTATCACCCCCGTTGAACTCAGCTTGCATTACGGCCCTAACCCCTGTTGATCTCGTCTGTCTAAGATCAATTCACAACGTGGGTAGGCAGACTGGAGATCAGTGCAGTTACCCTGGTAACCAGGCGTTGGAATCAGGTTGGGAACGGCGAGGCTGGTATCAATCTAATCAGATTCCTACCCGAATCACCAAAGGGTTAGAACGTCACGTTTGGAGCAGCGACACCCGGACGGAGCGGCGAGGAGCGAACAGCTGACGCCGCGGCGAAGACGTCACAACTGGTGCTGTTTAGGGACGTCACAACTGGCGCCGTGGTAGATCAGGATAGAACGTCACAGTCGGCGCTGCGACCGGGGGACGACGTCACACACTCAATTTTAAAGTTGGAAGTTTGGCATGTTAAATAAGGAAATAAATAGAATCTTTTTGTTCCAAAACGTTATCGTTTGTTGAGGAAATGAATTTAGAGATTAATTTTAGGTTCAAAATCGTAGCGTTGGAATTTCATTCCAACGATCAGTGAATGCCTTAAAGTCCAGCCTTATAAAATGTATAAGTTACTGAAGCTTTACAAATTTATATGGACAAGATGTATGACACAAACACATTATTACGAAATCATTGTGCCATCAAATAATACCTTCATTTGCTTCAAAGCGAAATTAAACTGAACACTCAAGCTATATTATGATGTAATATATTATACATCCTGTCTGAAGTTATTAAGTAAATCATATGGATTTCAATAATTCAAAATTAGTTTGAAAAAAAATTGTTCAATTTTAAAAAAATCAATTCAGGTATCAAAACAGAGCCTGAGTTAAAATTTTTGGTAGTATCAATATGTTTTATTGACGTTATTGAAGTTATTTGATGCATTCTAAAAACTGCCGTCTGAAGTTATTAGGTAAAACCAAATAATCACATTTTACTTCAATAAAAAAATGTAATAAAATCATCAAAATTTGATCAGCACCTATAACAGAACAAATAAGAAACATTTGATGAATCTTTGAATCCTTTACATTTTAATACAGTGACCCTTCTCAATAAGTAATTGCCAGTAATCTATCCTCCATTGATTTTGTTAATTTTTTTCAGCAGGTTCAATTTCCGACATAGTAATTTTAATTGCTTCCCATAACCTTGCTGTTATAGTGTTTGTCACTGTCATATAATACCAGCTTCAAAATTAACCATAGATTTTCGATCGGATTCAGATCAGCACTTAATGGTGCCCATTCCAATGACCTCTCTTCTGTAGATCTTTTATGCTCAAAGATTTCATGCGTAAGCTTAAATACATGAGAAGAAGAATTGTTGTGGATAAATACACACTTCACTTTGAAACTGCGAGACTGGGACTTGTGCCATGCAAAGAAAGTCTTGTTCATGAAATCTCAATAGTTCAGTTTAATTCCTTCATCGACTTTGAATGGTCAAATAATGTTTTAGTTGACAATTTCCAGCCTATATCATAATACTACCACCTCCTTGTTGCTTTCTTTTAGCCACAGGCATGTGGGAATTGGATAAAATCCGTCCTTTGGCCCATCTATCAAGACTATCAAATTTTATTCGAGATTCATCCGTGAAAATTACTTTAGAAAAATCAATTTTCATGTATTTCTTGGCCAAATTTTGACCCTTTAAAATATTTGTTTTAATGAAAAGAATTTGCCTTAATTTTTTACCAATACAAAGTCTTCTCCACTTTTTGTCCTTCTTTACTCCCTCAATTTCAGCCTTTTCAAAGATCTGAGCACTAGTCAAAAGTGGTTGTTTTACTATAACTTGCTTTAGTTTACATTCATCTCAAGGAAGCGAGTTCTTAAAGTCTTTTCCTTTGTTTCAAGTTCGCAGTTTATATTTTCAATAGCCTTCTTTATTGTTCAATAATCTCTGCAAAGCTTCTTTGATATTTCCAATGTGGACATTTCCCCACCTTTCTTATTTTCTGTTTTTCAACGGTTTTTGGATCCTTCCCTTCACCAATTTTTCAACATATATTATGGACAAAAAGAAAAAAATAGTTTTTATTAAATTTCAGAGGTCTTAAGCTAATATTAGTTTAATCTGCATATTAAATTCAGTAATTCCATTTTCACGAATTCCAAATATCTCAAAAACTAACCATTAAAAATGACAGAAAATTTAATTAAATATTTTACTAAGGTTGGAAATGGACAAGTTTAAATTTGACAAATATTAGTTCAGAACTTTTTAGTTTTTTTTTTGTTTTGCATAATAATTTCAGACAGGTACACTTCAATAGTTTTAGTGTGATTTTCAATAGACAATTCAAATTTAAAACATTTTGTCTTATAATTTGTACCCAGCAATATTATGGTGTTATATACACTTTTATCTATTATTTGTTTTTTTTTATTAATTATGATCTAAAAAATGATCTAACATTTTTTTCTGACGTACGGTGGCCGTTAATAATTAAGTATAACTCAAGACTTCAATGTTAAAATAAAACAGTATTTAATTACAACCGCAAATAAATAGTTAACAAGAACAAAGAATTAAAAGTCAACCAAAGATAATTAACCATTTAAGGGAATACATTGTAAGTAGCGTGGCTCGGCTTAACGTCCGGTAAATCCTAAAACAAAACCCAAATCATCGACGCACAATAATTCACACTAATTCGACTGGATAGTTCCACTCACTAGTTAGTCAATAATCACTGCAGTCAGTAGCATGACACCGCTATTTATACACCTGACAGAAAAAAAGAACGCTCGAACCTCGGTGTCGGTAGTTATTTTCTTCCTATATAACACAAATCTTATTTATTGTAACCAATTTTATGATGTATTACAATTTTTTTTTCAGTTTTTACATATCGAATGCAGTAAAAAAAATTGCATCTTTTGCTTGTGGTAATTCATATTTATGATTTTGGTTTGAATATATTTTCCATTTAATGTATTTAATGCATTAAAATGGTAACTTTATTTGCATTTATGCTTGAAATAATAAAATTTTGAAGTCAGTTTATACGCAAAATTCTGCGGAAATTAGTTATTTTTTTCTGACGATTTCAAAATTAAATGCTCAATAATTGGTAAAAGCTATGAATTTAATCTTTAGTGTCAATACTTTTCACATCAAACCCCAGTTTTCACACTAAGTGCAAGATTGATTTTCTAAAACAAGTGACACCCTGCCCTAGTGGTCATAGGTGCGTGAGTTTCCATCGTTTATGTAAACGAACCCGAGTTTGATCTTCCATCTCTTCTCGTCTGTTTGCTTACAGATGAGCAACCTCTAGTATTCCCAAAGACCGCATTTTATAACTCGACATTGTCCAGCACTTTAATTACCTCTCAACCACTGCGTCTTTGTTCTGTGCCCATCACTACCTTCTCTGTCCATTTTGCTTTCTTCTTGCTTTGATTGAAGGTGAATGTAGCGTGGCGGCTATCGGCGCGAAAATTTGGGTCGGCGTGCCGAGTTCAAGCCAAAATCGAGGTCATTACGTTTAGTTTCACGAAAATACCCCTGGAAAATATATGAGTCCATGTCTTTCTATCACCATCTCCACCAACTATGGGTTAAATAGCAGGACAAACTCATCTCTCAAGCTTTGAGTGGCAACCAGTCTCGGAGAACAACAAATCTGAATTCAAGACCTGTGGTGGCGGTGGAACCGATACAGAGGCCTGTTCGCCCGGTAGGGTGTCAACATTTAATGGCTAAAACAACAAAAACTCATTACGTAATTTCTGGTAAAAATTTATTGAATTTAAATCATCGTCATCAGTCCCACGACCAGAGATGGTCATAGGGTTTCTGCGCACATTACCAGTTCCCTTTACATATATGAACTGAAGGCTGGGAGGGATTTATTCATGCATAGCGTGTTTTACGCGCAGCTTTCCTTTGTCCCTCTTTCTCTCAATCTGTCCTGTGAGTGTCAGTTTTTCCAAACCCTCTTTCCTCATTACGTACCCCGGAAACCTCGACTGTCTCTTTCTGATGTTAAGTATAATTTTACTTTTTGTTTCCATTCTCCCCAAGACCACATTGTTGCTCAAATGTTCTAGAGACAATTGTATCCTCAGCATCTTTCTGTAGAAAATTTTTCAAATCTCTTCTTCATCTTTAAGGAGATTGTCCCCGACGCGATACAGGAGGACTTCTATTACGTAAAAGTTTATTACTCTTTTCTAACGAAATTTTCTGCCTCTTAATACTCTGCTTAGCTTTTGGAAGGCATCTTTGACTATCCCAATACGTTTTCTGATCTCAGCATCGCACTTTCCGTCCTCTGTCAGAACACTTCAAAATATTTAAATTTCTGTACCTGCTTGATTTTAGTGTCCCCGACCTTTTTTTTCTTCTTCTTTCATGTGCCGTGTCCCTTCGGGACGTATTCGATCATGGCTCTCCACTTCCTCCTATCCAGTATGTTTTTGTTCTTTTGTTCCTTCTCCCAAACCCTGTTTTGCCACCCACTTGTTTAAGCCCGCTAGGTGTGTCACGCGTTGCTTTCTCTTGTCTCCCTTTCCTTCTATCCACCCTGTGAGTATCAGATTCTCCAAGCCCTTCTTTCTCATTACGTGTCCTCGGAATTTCAGCTACCTCTTCCTGATGTTAAGTATAAGCTTCCTCTTTGTTTGCATCCTCTCCAAAATCTCATCGTTTCTCACGTATTCGGTCGATGGTATCCTTAGCATCCTTCTGTAGAACCATACCTCCATTGCCTCGAGTCTCTTCGTCATCGTTGAGGAGATCGTCCAACAATTGCTGCCGTAAAGGAGGACAGATATCACGTCACAGTTCAGTACTCTTTTTTTGTTACCAACGAAATCCTCCTGTCTTGTAATACTCTGCCTAGCTTTTGGAATGCGTTTTTGGCCATCCCAATACGTCTTCGGATCTCAGTGACGCATTTACCGTCCTCTATCAAGTCGCTTTCCCAGATATTTAAACTTCCGCGTCTGGTTGATTCTAATGTTCTTTAACTTTTTCGCACGTTTGAATTTCTTTGAAGTTGGACTAGTATCAACTAAGGAAAAGACTTCATCATAGAATAATCACAAAGTTAACAACATGACGCATAACAAATCGAGCGCCATTTTTAAACCGAATCGACAAAAAGCGAGTTAAAAAGTATTACTGTACCTACAATACGTGACGCTAAATGCGATAAAGATATGGATACCATTTTTTTATGTATAGTATTGTTTAAAATTTTAATCTTAAAGTATTTTCGCGCTTACTGGAGTTCTAAGAGAATAATGTGTTAAAATATATCTTTTTTTTAAAAAAAAAAAAAAAGGTGACAGGTTTTTAGCCATCAAACACTTCGTTTAAAGAAACGAAAACGAAAAGTAAATAATTTCATATTTTACTTCCAACCAGTTGTTGTGCTCCGCTCGGGAGCATAAAATCCGAACGTGTTATTATTATTATTATTATTAATATTATTATTATTATTTTTATTTTTATTATTATTTTTATTATTATTATCATTATTATTATTATTATTATTATTATTATTGCGCGTGTGTCTGTGAAAATTGCGAACCTAAAAAAAAACAACAAACCATTTTATATACACATCATTTCAATATTTCCATGAATTTTACCTTTTTACTTCTGATTTTTTTGCAGTGAAAGATTTCGATTTGAATAAGAATTTATTTTTATGCTCTGCAGTTGTATTCAGCAACGCCATAGTTTTATGATGTTTTTTCTAAACACATGCAGTCAAAAATCATTTTCAGCATTGTTATTATTATTGTTATTATTATTATTATTAAATTATACTTGAGTTAAGGTTTGGCTGTTTTCTGTGAAAGTAAAAACACAATGAGCAAAAAAGACGGTCCTGTGGATACGATCAGCAGAACCGGTATTTCTAAAAAGAACATGAAATAATTCAGAAAGTGAACAAATTGAGATAGATAGATAGATAGATAGATAGATAGATAGATAGATAGATAGATATGAACAGAACGAGATAGATAGATAGATAGATAGATAGATAGATAGATAGATAGATAGATAGGAACAAATAGCGGTCTGCAATACAATGTAAAGAAAGAAAGAAAGAAAGAAAGAAAAGTCTGCAATGCAATGGCAAAGATAAAAGATAGATAGACAGAGAGAGAGAGAGATGAACAGACTGCGATAGATAGATAAGAACCGACTGAGCTGTTTCATTATATTTTTTGCAAATGATTTTGAAGTCTGAAAGTATTTAAATGCTACGCTTCCTTCTTTTCACTTTCTCATCATTAAGGACTCAGAAAAAGTATCTTGCACTGCTGGCCTGTTTGCGGACTCGTGAAGGAGACATCGTTTAAGGCTGTATGTAAATATGTGTGCGTGTGTCTTTGTATGTGTACAATTCATACATTAATTTACACCTTCGCCACGATGTTTGCGTATGAATCGGCGTGTTTTCGAAGCTGCAAATATGTCTGTGTTTATGACGTCATGGTTGTGCGTCACGTGGACGCGTGTATATGTGTGCGAGGACGCTGTGTGTGCTTATGCAGATTTTCCGTGTTCGTGGGTGTTCAATTCGTACATCATTTCATATATTCATTCATGCGTGTGTCCGTGTACGGGGTTGTTTGAGTGCATGTGTACTTCTAAGTATGTGGGCCTCTGCGTGTGTTTCTGAATGTGTACATGTCTGTGTGTTTGTATTTATGTGTGTATCTCTGATCGTGTCGGGGATGTGTGGAGAGGGTGTGTGCGCGTACAGGTACGAAGAGAACGTGCATTTATGTGTGTGGAGTTGCTTGTGTACGTGTGGATGAGGGTTGGCTGTGTGAGCGTACCTGGGTTCGTGAACGGACGTGGGTGCAGGAGCGCGTGTGTCTATCGTGTGGGCACGTGTATATGTTTGAGAAAGATGTCCTTCCCGTGTATGTATGCATTATTGTCTGCACACATGTGCAGGTGAGTCAGTGCATGCATATATGCACAATCCATGCATCAAATCACACCTCCATAGATGTTTGTATCCGAGTGTATCTCATTGGGCGCATGCGTGTGTCTGGGCATGTGTGTATGTGCATCTGAGTATATGTCTGTCTCTGAATGTGTACGTTTATGCTTGCTTCTCTGAGCGTGAGTGTGTGTGTGTGAGAGAGAGAGAGTGAGAGAGAGAGAGCGTTGGGTCGTATATTGCTTATGGAAGCGAGGGGAACGTGTATTTATTTGAAATATTTTTGCGTGTAGGTATGTATATAAAGCGTTGTGTACGTATCTGTGCATGGACGTGTGTAGATGTGCGTGTATTCGTAAGAGCGTGAGGGAGATGACCTGTGTCTCTATGTATGTGTAGTTGTATGCGTAGATGTGTACATGTGTCTGTGCGTGTAGATGTATACAGTTCATATGTCGGCTCATATCGTCCATATTGTTTTCTTTTCAACATAGGTTTTCCGACATTTTGTCTCTTTCTTAAGAATCATTAAGAAGTCTACAGTTTTTGAAAACAAAAAAAAAAGTTGAAATAAAATTGTGTGTGTATTTTTTTAACCATTTTTTTTTCTTTATCAACCTTCGACGCAAAATATTCATGCCGACATTTACGCTCTTATTTTTCATTCTTTCATCTTTTTTTTTTTCGGATATTTTTCCGGCTTACTCTTCACTTCCTTTCATATATTATTTTCACTAAACTTACACCAAATATTGGTCGCGTAATACAGACATTCGTCTGAAGTTTTCTCCAGCTACATAATGTGCCCATTCATTAAACGTGAGAAGAATTTATGAAGTAGGGTAAAATACTCCAAAAGAACCTCGTAAACTTAGGGATCTATTGTATATCCGACACAGAACTCATAGAAAAAACTATTTTCCTTTGTCAGTGTGAGATTTTTAATATACCAGGTACATTAATTTATCTGTCAAATCAAAACAAGGACCTTTCCTCAAAATATGCGCAGGGTTCGCCGGTTTTTGGATGACTCCAAGTTGGTGTGGCATCTCCAGCTTGTCAAACAAGTCAAATATTAGGACCTCGAATAAGTTCTCGATGATTTTTCATGAAAAGTAATGTTTTATTTACAAAAAAAAAAATACTAAGTGTTGTGGGGCTCTTCGCTTTTTATAAAAGATGGACTCGTCCAAAGTATACTTATACTGACAGAGAGAATACTTGCGGTTAAGATACGTCGAGATACAGTCTCGACGTCTGTCGAACTCTCTGCTTTGGCAGAGAGGGACCCGGACGAAGCTTTGCCGAAGGGCAAGGTTTCGTCCAGGTATGTAGACAGGCCCTGAACCCGTCGAGGCGGTTTCAAAGGGGATATTTTTGGCCGAGACTACGGGCTCAGAGAAATCCACTTTAAACTCAGCCTTGTGCCACATATATTCCTCGTGGGTAGGATATTAAATACTGAAATACGTTGAGGTACGTGGAGATACGTTAAGACAGGTTGAGAGATACGGAGACAGACACAGGGTGTTCTCAGAGAGTCCAGAGGGGGAGATGATTACGGCTTTACTTACAAAGACTTCTACGTATACTTTCTACTAACCCGCATTCCTGGACTACTAACCTTCACTTCAAGTCTGTATTCTTACGTTTAATACACTTATTTTTCTATCTCAATTTCTGGCGTTGTTTATTTATTTGTGCAGGATTCCATTCCCGGAATCCACAGCAAGAAAAATTAGTAAGAAACATGTCACTGGAAATATTGTTCATCGATAGCCACTATTTTCCCCATCTTTCTGGCTGTATTTGAATTCCACGTCGAAAAAACGTTAGAGGCTAACCACGAGTCGACCTATTTTTTTTTTATTTTTTTTTTTGCTTCTTCATAAAAATAAAATTGCTGTTAAACCAGGCCATGTGCCATCGATCGAAATAAGTGTTAATCGGACGAATCGACGGGTGGGGTAGGACTTCCTATTTAAGCGTTTCTTGATAGGTTTTCATCCGTTTTGCAACATGTGGCCTAGCGTTTTCATGTTGTAAAATCACTTTGTCTTGTTTCTGCTCGTATAGCGGCCATTTTTTTCTTCATTGCTCGCCTCAAACGCATCAGTTGTAGTTGTTAGCGATCTCCCGTGATGGTTTCGGTCGATTTGAACAGCTCATAATAAACTACACCCAGCTGATCCCACCAAATGCAGAGCAGAACCCTGCCGCCGATATTGATGCATGGCTGGTCTTACCCTACGATCTTCTATGCTTAGGGTTATCGAAGTGTATCCACTTTGCATCGCCAGTCACGATACGATGCAAAAAAAAACTTTCCTTTTCTGCCGTTGAAGCAGCTGTTCATACTTGACAAGACGTCGTTCGACGTCTCTTGGCTTCAACACATACGGCACCCAATGTCCTTGCTTTTGAATCATTCCTAATGCTTTCAAACGTTTCGAAGCGGTTGTGTGATCAACTCCTAATGATTCTGTAAGTTCAGCTTGCGCCTGGCATGAGTCTTCATGAAGTAATGCCTCCAACTCTTCGTCATTATTTTTGAAGCGTGTAAACCAATCTCTGCATGTTATTTCTGACAGAGCATGGTCGCCGTAAGTTTCAACAAAACTCATGTATGCTTCAGCTGCAGAATAAGAAATAGTGGAGAGGACTGCAATTTCACCTGGTATTTCTGAGAAGAGATGAAATCGTCCATGCCAGCTTTGAACCAAGAAGAAACTTCAGTGGCACAATTTTCAACTGGGAGGTTGAAAATGTCAGTCTAAGGAGCGCCACAAGGGAAATCCCAGAATGAGTTCCAATCGGGATGCTGGTACCGGAAAGACGTCTTATGGATAATGTGTTCCTGTATAATGGATGCTTGGAAAGGGATATCAATAGCTACCACAGATGGACCGAGTTACCAAGAAGGCAGTATTGCTCATTTCCTTCGTATTCCAATAGTAAGGAGTAAGTTCCACTCGGACAGCTTTTTCCCAAATAACTGGTTTCTAATGGAACAGACTCCCGGCGGGATGCTTTCCTGGTCACGACAATCTTGACCTCTTCAAGTTAACTGTTATCTTTCCTTCATAACCCGATGAACTTCACTTCTTGCCTTTTATTACGCTCATACAACACCACACAGTAATCATCTACCTTGAGTGGCTCCTGAGCCTTTTTAGGTAAACATTAGTATAAAAAAAGCTAAGGTTATTTCATCTTGGTGCCGCAAGCCTTTCAATAAAGTAACCAGACTCGGCTAGGAATCGAACTCGTGACCACTCGCCGGCAATTGCTGCTGGCGCCTCTTGGCACGTGAAGCTTCTTCTGTAATCGAATTGCTCCACGGAATGGAGCGATCAGACCCACGTCCGACCTTTGCGCTTTCGGGACAGGTTGATGTTCTGTCAGGGTTTCCCTTCCATTGAGAAGCGAACGTGTTCTCACGCTAAGGAGCTGTGTCAATTCCGGGTTTAGGAGCTTTCATTTTCCTACACTGGTATTTAACCAAGGCTAAAGAGCCCAGTCTCCTCTGTTACTTAACCCGTAACTGAAAAGATGGATTCATACCTTTACTCCGGGTATTTGTACGAAAGCGAATGCAACGATCTCGACTGGATTTCGAACTCGGCTCGCCAATTTCTCTTTCCATTACGCTAACCTCACATGGATACTAATCGACAATAATACATGGTTCAGCAAATCTTATATCAGTCGTCAGAAAGATCATCAGTAGGGGTGGAGCCTTTAAATTCAATATTAAATGGTTTCGATATTTTTACTTATCACGACAGATTTGTGCTGCCATTTTGATTTTTTTTGTATTTTTTTTTTAGATGAGGAGTTTTTTTTTGTTTTTGTTTTTTAGATGAGGAGGTTTTTTTTTATTCTTTTAAAGCATTACGCCCCGAGCAAGGCGTGAAGCCACTAGGATGCAGGGGGTGCAGAAGATTTGGAGCGAGAGCAGATAGGAGTGATAGAAAAAAGGATGAGGAGAAGGATAGTGGATACATCAAGGCAAGGTCGATTGACATAAAATTTGAAGTTGGAGATTATAGCTCTCAGGGAAACAGTAATTGGGATGGGTGTTCCACAGGCGAGAGGTGTGAGGTATGAAGCTATTGCAATAGAAGAGACGGCTACATTTAAAAGTTTCTACAGTGTAAGGATGGGAGCGGGATGCCAGCCTCATAGTGCGCTTGAATTCATGGAGTCTGGGAACCAGTGAAAGCAGCTCATCGGAGCAATTACGATGAAAGTATTTGTAGAAAAGACAGAGAGAGGCGACGACGCGTCTGTGAGAGAGTGACTGAAGACGAGATGCCACATCAGGACCAATTATATTACATATCCGTCTCTGGATCTTGTCAATAACTCTGAGGTAAACATAAGGTGCCCCAGACCATATATGGCAGCAATACTCCAGGCAAGAGTTGTTAAAAGAACCAAATAAAGTACTAATGAACCCATATGATATCCCATATTAGCCAAAATAATCGACAACTAAAGATGACCAGTGGGTATTTGGTCGAATATTCGTGTGTATAATAAAATCTCTGATAATAATTATGATGCGATCAGTATTTACAATAAAACGGACAGGCCACGGTATATTGATAATTCGTTATCGCAAAATTCAAAACTAAAAGTCTTCAGAGGGGATAGATTAACAGGAAGTTCCTATTGCATTCCAAAGATCCTTCTTGGGTCAAAATCACTTATCACACGCATAAAAGCGTCTTTTGACGACGCTCCACAGATTTCCCATATGGTGAACACGAGGGCCATTCTATAAGTCAATCATGTTGAAGCCTCGCTTTGGTTTGTATTGAACAAGATCAGAACGAGCAGTCGAATTTGCCTTTATAAATACAACTTTCCGTTTCACTCACCATATCTTCTTATGGAACAATGCCTGAAGGTTGAGCTTTCCAGCTTCCTAAAGATTTTCGTTTGAATGTCCATATTTGTATATTTAGGCACGACTGCAATTTTATATAATAATAATAATAATGACTGAAAATACCCGCGAAAATCTGACGGCTTTTTCTATTTGAACTTTCTGATGGATCTTAATTCTTAAGTCACTGACTGAATATGCTCATGACGAGTTCTACGACAATGAAATATCCGTAGAAATTCCTCTGTTGCATCGTTAAATATTTGAGCTTAACAACTTTAACAAAATATTCCAGTGGCAACCATGAATATGAATGCTGGTCGTTATTTTAAAAAGGAGGTACATATGAAAAGATTTGAAACTGGCAACTTTTTTCTATTTCACTGAAGCAGACGTTAAACACCTGAGAGTGAAATCGCCTCTTCTATCTGCCTTTCTTTCTTTCACTGAAACCAAGTATCGTCTCTGACATGTCTTTTTACGTCTTTCCACTGATCAAAACAGAATAGTCCATTTTTTACGAGGCATTAACAGGAGACGTTAGAAAGTTCTATCTTCCCTTTATTCTTTCTTTCCTATTCTAAGTGAAATCAAGTAGCGTCTCTGATATGTCTTTTACGTCTTTTCACTGATCAAAACAGAATAGTGCATTATTTACGATGTATTGACAGGAGACGTTAGAAACTTCTATCTTCCCTGATACCAAGTAGCGTCTTTGATACGTCTTTTCTGTCCTTCCACGTGCCATGCCTTTCCTGGATATCTACGTTTCAGTTAATTCCCTTTATTAACTCAACTCTCCAAGATTATGTTCACCTCTGCTGTGAAAGCATGGCACGCGGAATTAGAACAATCTACTCCCCACGTGGACTAAATAAAGAGTTCGAGGAAATTTCAACGTATATCACCTAAAAAAGGCTGGAGTGTATAAGGGCCGAAATGTCGTGAATATAGAAATAAGATGAGGACAACAGTCCAAACAATGCAAATAGTTACAATACCTTATCTCAGGAATATAGACAGATGTTGAAGGTGAATATGGCAATAAAGATGAGGACAACAGTCCAAACAATAGAAATAGTGTAAATCGTTACAATACCTCATCTCAGAAATATAGACAGATGTTGAAGGTGAATATGGCAATAAAGATGAGGACAACAGTCCGAACAATGTAAATTGTGTAAATAGTTACAATACCTTATCTCAGGAATATAGACAGATGTTGAAGGTAAATATGGCAATAAAGATGAGGACAACAGTCCAAACAATGGAAATAGTGTAAATAGTTACAATACCTCATCTCAGAAATATAGACAGATGTTGAAAGTGAATATGGCAATAAAGATGAGGACAACAGTCCGAACAATGGAAATAGTGTAAATAGTTAAAATAACACATTTCAGAAATATAGACAGGGATTAATTTTCTTTTTGTTATTATTCTTTTGTGAAATGCTTACCTTTCGATGCTTCAGTATTGATAGAGATTAGCGTCGTCTGCCACAAAATCATTTATATAGGGTAACTAGTGAGGATCGAACTCACTAAAGGAATGGAAGAATGTGAAATTATAGGACTATTCTTCCACGCTTTGGAGTCTACTGAGTAACTTAACATTGCCTACCACAAGAGCACATGTAAGAGACACTCGGTGCGAATGGAGTTCACTCGACTAAAACCTGCAAATGCTTACCTTTGGACGTGTAGACAATCTTGGATCCGTGTTTGTTCTTTTCAGTATCGTCGATCCAATACTGGTCTGTGTTTTCAATCCGTTTTCCACTGGAAGCCCAAATGAATTTACCGGGAAATAAAGGGTCTGCTACTCCATCTGTGAACCATTGGTTTCTTATCGAATGAAAGATTAAAAAACACATATATACGGAGTGAGACATACTAATAATAAACATCTATTTGTTCAGCGCCGTTTGGAACAATACTGAGTTTCATGCACGTGACAATCGTCAGACGCGGTTTAAGAAGTTAAATATTAATATTTATATAATAGTTAATATTTCAATACTTAATATTTATAATTTGCTGTTAAAAAAGTGGATCAGTCCATTTACGCACATACACACACAAATATATATGAATATATATATATATACATATATATATATATATAAGTAAAGACTATCCTTAAAAATTCATTTCAGTTATAATTTATTTCATGAATTTATACAAATAGTCATCTCTTCATTTTTCTAGAAATGAACTCAATTTGTCGAGACAAAGGAAGAGGAAACGGAAAACAAATTTAATTCTAAAAGAGCTTTTTCTTACCCTTTTTCATATTAACTTTTTTCTTTTTCCTTTTTTTTCTTCTTCCTCTTCCTTTCATTTCTAAAAAGAACATCGCTCTGAAGAGATGAATATTTGTATATATTCATGAAATAAATTATAACCATAATGGATTTTTAACGATAGTCTTCACTCATTATTATTATTATTATTATTATTATTTATATATTATATATGTGCGGTACATATTGAAAAGCGCTCAATATCAGTGATAGAGCTAACATACTTAGTTGTATTGATGTGAGTTTGCGACCCTGGTTTGGTTTTGTTTGGTTTATTTTGTTTTACGGTATATCAACCTCAATGGGTTATTTAATGCCGGCAACATTTTTAGGATAGATTCGTATGAATAGAATATGTATTCTTTGGTTTAGATTGGTTTGGTTTATTTTGTTTTACGGCATATCAACCTCAATGGGTTATTTAATGCCGACATTTTTTATTGCTGGTAATATTTTGTTTTGTCAAAAATCTGCTTCTGGTAATATATTTCCTTCAAAATTGTATTGCTGGTAATATTTTTTTCAAAAACGTATTGCTGGTAATAGTTAACTATTTTCCCATAGCTGGGACCCTAACAGGTGCTACCACCCTGAGTCAGGGAGGACCTTGTAAAACCAGCAATTAAGAGGTGGTTCCACGCTCCTCAAAACCTCCTGATCAGAGGCCTTGCTGCTGGATGTAGTTTAACGTCTTACTCAGGACGGTTTGTGACCCTGGGTTTCACTTAATATATATATATATATATATATATATATATATATATATATATATATATATATATTAAAAGTAACAAATCCGTTGGTGTATAATCCAAGTGAATCTAGTAATATAAAATATTAAAACTGATCCACAAAAACATCTCAATGCATTTATTAATACAGAACAATATAATTAATAAACAATAAAATCCCAAATCACCTCATATGGGGAATAGCCTATTTCGTCAGACGAAGATATCAGTCGTCTGTCTTATCAACAACGATGTCGACCCTAGATATAAACTATATACATATAACAGAATGACCTCCGAGATCGAATATGAGATTGCCAATTTCGCAAATAATTTAAATATTGCAGAGAGAGTGGGGAAAGGTCCATACCAATGATGGATACCTTTTATTTCAGGATCATAAAGCTAACTTCGTTAATAACATACAGTCTAGATTAATGAATCCAATAAAAGCTGAACTAGGTCTAATCTGAAAAAAATATGATTAAAAAATAACAGATTAATTACTAATTACAACCAGTACTAATCTCTGGAAAGATTCGTTGGACACAACCAAATGCTTTGTTAATATTGCTGGCATGAAAATAGCTGAACTTATCAAATTTGATATCAGATTTCTATTCCTCCATCTCCAGGATCTCTTGCTAAATTGTATTACCTTTGCAAAAAACTATGTAGACTCCACAACGGGGTTGATAAGACAGACGACCGATACCTTCGTCTGCCGAAATAGATTATTCCCCATATGAGGATTTTATTGTTTATTAAGTATATTGCTCTGTATTAATAAATGCATTGAGCTCTTTTAGGGGTTCAGTTTTAATATTTTATATTACTTAGGATCCATTTGGATTATGTAACAACAGATTTGCTACCTTTACTACATATATATATATATATATATATATATATATATATATATATATATATATAAATGATCTAAATAAAGATATACGATCAATGGTATATATGACCAATTACGTACACATACAGGTTAACAAATAACTATTTATTTAATCAATGGCGTAGACAAAACAGTATAGTTAAAGATACAAAGTATGTATATATTCGTAACTTTTTGCACCTGATGATTGGGAAAGTGATGAACGTCTGAGTCGTACTGTAAACGTAGGTATATATATATATATATATATATATATATATATATATATATATATATATATATATACCTGTGTGTGAAAGTGAACCCACAGAAAAAGAAAACAGATTTAAATGAAGACGCCGTCACTATATAGGCGTTGAAGGATTCCCTTTCAGCCAACACTTTTTTTGTGTGTGTGTGGAATTTAAAAGGAAAAAATACTAGGGATCCGATTATAAACAGGGAAATATTTTTAAAAAAAGGCAAAGTCTTATAACAACTCCAATAGCATTTGCTCCCTCTGCCAACAGGAAACATTAACAATAATGACATTTCCGTATCCAAAGACCCTTTTGAATCGGAGATCCGAAACCATGAGCCCTTGCATATATACAAAAATCCTCTTAAGCTCATATGGGACTGGATGAAAAAAAAGCATGTACATTTTAATCAACCCTCCACCGATACATTTGTAATATTTTGCTTTTCTTCTCTTCCCGCTTCTTTTTCTTCTTCTTCTTCCTTCTTCACATTCTTCTCCTCACTTTCTTTCACACCAAACGTCATGCGTTTATTTATGTTTTTGAATAATATTTTTTTTTTTTCACAAGTGTATTGAGCACTTTTTAATACTACTCTTTGCTGGTCTGATTCAACTCTGACCATTAACCTTTTATGTATCATATATATATATATATATATATATATATAAGTGAACACTGAAGCCAACACCAAGCCGCGCCGTGTTGACTTGTCTACTTTTATATTTACATACGCTATTAATTATTTTTACCCAAAAATATAGCATACCTCAAAACTATATATATATATATATATATATATATATATATATAGAATAATGAAAAAAAAAAAAAAAAATACACCTGCATACATACAATTACAAATATATATATATATATATATATATATATATATATATATATATATATATTGCTACGCAAACAAATTTAGGCAAATATACAAACACATACATATCCAACTTCAAAATATTTTTAAAAATATATACATATATGAGTACATATCTATACATATATATAATTTTCAATATGTCCCATAACTATAATATAATAAAATTTATGCACATCTTATAAATATTTATATAATATATGAAACAAATATACACACAAATATAATTCACATATACAAATATCTAAGAATATACATCTCCACCTACATACAAATACATAGCTACATACAAATATGATGCTGCAATTTATATCTACACATATACATGTTCACAACTACATGCACACATGAATATATACAGTTTTGGACAGAATTATTCATCCCCATTTGATGTTTACCTATTTTAGTTAGGAAATGTTAATATTTGCCAAGTACTTACTGAATTTACCATAAATAGTTGATTCCGTAGTTAGTCTTGAATATTTTGTGAACATTTTAGAAGTTTCGATCTATTATATTCATAGTTAAAGATTTTTTTAAGAAATTGGCACAGTCCAAAATTAAACATCACCCCTTATATCTGACCACCTACCTCCGCGGGCTGCAACCCCCCTGATCTGTAGGGAGCAGTTGATCGAGAGACGAACAAAACTCCTTGTAACATCAAAGATTAACTGAAAGCAAGGATTATGGCAGCATTCTCAAAATTAAACAAGGAGACCGTCCAGAGGAGATGCAGGAGATTCCGAAGTCGTCCGGAGGCCGTGGTTGAAGCCAATGGCGATTTTATTGAATAAATTTAATCTTTTGTATTTCAAGGTAATTTTTGTGTAATTTTGGTAAATATACCTGTTCAAATGAGATGTCAGTGTTATTTTCATTTTGGCGTCATTTGGGCGACAATTTATCCATCGCACCCTGTATTTGAATAGGATATTAGAATAATCAAGAACTTATACCCGATAGCAACCCCCTCTCTCTCCACTTCCATACGGACAGAAAATGAGTTCATCATCTATACGAAAATAGAAAGGGTTGTAAGACTAAAGGATATGTATTCCCAGCCAACTTATTCAACTTATACAGAGAGGCAATTTTGAGAGAATTAGATACCCTACCAGGATTCCTTATTGGCGGCAGCAACATATGATATTCAGATGACATAGTGTTGATAGCAGATAGAGAAAGAAAACTACAAAAGCCCCTACAGACGGCAGCGATGGAAAGCGGGAAGAAAGGACTAAGTCTAAACTACAAGAAGACAGAATGCATGGCCCTTAGCAAAAGGATGCTCCCAAAATGCGAATTACAAATCGGGGTTACTAAAATCAAACAAGTACAAAAATGTAAATATTTGGGAAGGGTTCTAACAGAAGACAGAAAAAAGGTGGTACTGAGATCCGAAGACGTATTGGGATAGCCACAGGTGTGTTACAAAAGCAAAGTATTACAAACATCGATAGAGAAAGTACTAAACAGTTACGTGATATCTGTCCTTCTATATGGCACTGAATGCTGGACAATCTCCTCAAAGATGAGGAAGAGACTTCAGGCAACAGAAATGTGGTTCTACAGAAGGATGCTGAGAATACCATGGACCGAACACGTGAGCAACGACGAGGTTTTAGAGAAAATGAAAACAAAAAGAAAACATCACAAAAAGAAAGTTGTAATCTCTAAGGCACAGAATGAGGAAGGAGGCTTTGGAAAATCTAATACCCACAGGGCACACCGAGGGCAAGAGAGACGGAGGAAAACGTCGTATAACATACTTGATGAGCTTAAGTAGTTAGAGCTTAGGAGAAATAACGAAAAGACACAATTTATTAAAACCTACAAGGGTCAGGAAATTGTGGAGAACCGTGATCGTCCACGTCCTGAGAGGACACGGCACATAAGAAGTAGATTTTTCCTTTTTCGCTATCCATGTCGAGGGATATCTTGTTCTATTTTTAGTTATGGCTATCTTTGGTCTCACCTAGTTTAAATCATTTATACCTAGACCTGTTTCAACTAAGTCTGTAATTGCTAACCCTGTTACTACTGATATAAACAGTACAAAACATCTAGCATATACATAGGTTAAAAGACTACAACGTTTGCACGTTGACTAACATGCCATTTTAGAGCCATAAAATCTCATGTCAGTCAGCGTAACACAGAATATAATCATATTCCTACCAGTATTAAAAAGATACTCGGAAACAACATAGATATAAAATATAAACAGTATCCAAGATACTACAAATATATGAAGCCATAAACATGAAATTGAAAATCCATCAAATATCTTTTTAGCCTAAGAACTAAGGTGTTAAATATATTCGATGAACACACACGCCTAAGTTGCATATTACGGTCTGTGTAGAAGAAATCCACTGACCTTCAAAAAGGCTGAAGGCGTGCGCCTTGCATATTATGTTGGCTCCATGATACAAATAAAATCTGGGACAGTGACATTCCGTCGTTTATAGAATAAAACGCTTGATGGAATAACCCGGGTGTTCTACATACGGCGTTTGTGGAATAACCCGGATGTGCTAGCTATGGATCAATGCACCTAGCTTCAAATGCATATAAAGTCAGTGACAGCGAACAAGAAGGAAGTGGAGTCCGTACTCATTAATTTTTATGTCATGGGGCGTTTTGTAGGTTCCCTGTGAGTGTGCGGTATTGTGGTATATGTAGGATTGAATGATGATGGAGGAGTTCTTGTCATGGGTGTGCAAATTGTAATGAATGAATGTGTCGTGAATCTAATTAGCTAAGTATAAGATAATTAGCGTCAAACAGCCTCAACCCAATCCCACCTTTTAGGCCTTGTGCCACGATTGTATTTTATATACGATAAATCTCGGAGTCCGACGCGGTGGAAGAGTGAATTTGCGTGTCCTTGGAATTACGGCTATGTGAATTTGTGGCAGTTTGCGACACGATCAGGACATGATTTTAAACTATAACGATCAAAACACAAAACGCCATGATGGAAGTCAAAACGACGTCTCAAAGTTTTTCTTGAATTTCAAAACCAAAATCCATTCTTGAAAATGGCCGACAGTCTTCGAAAGCTGTAAGATGCTCGAACGTACCGGGATTTATTGACGTAGTACTGATAACAGATGCCGAAATTCTATTACGGGAATATGGAGGATTGAGGAAAGAACAAAAGATAGTAACTGACGTTGCATTTAACTTTTTGAAGATTGTCGTTATCAGGAAGCAAGTAAATGGAAGGGAGTTCCATAGGTGGGAAGTAAGAAAAATAGAAATTATTAGAGTCGAAGTGGCAGTTGCATATACAGTTATTTCAACAGTAAAAGTGTAGAACCTTGTTGTGGATTGTTTAGGGGCCAGAAAAAAAGACACGGAAGAAAAAGGTAGGTTGAACAAGGGTATTGAAATAACAGATATATATATACACAGCAAGAGTGTTAGTAATAAGCAGATAGAGGTGTACGTCCGAACGGTAGGTTAACACTGCGTCTCCGCTTCCCAACCGACTACTCAACGACTCTCGCTAGGATTTGGTTTGGTTTGGTTTGGTTTACAGCATATCAACCACAATGGGTTATTTAATACCAACAAAATTTTTATTGCTGGTAATATTTTTTTTTTCAAACATCTATTTCGGGTACTATTTTTTCAAAAAATCTATTTCTGGTAATATTTCTTTTTTTTTTTTTCTTTTTTTACAAAATATTTCTAGTATCAAAACCTATTTTTACACTTTCATCGTGTTTTGACCCCAGTTTGTGTAGTTAACTACTTGCCCATAGCTAGGATCCTAACAGGTGCTACCACCCCGGGCCAGGGTGGACCTGGGAACACCAGCAATTAAGAAATTGTTCCACGATCCTCAAAGCCTGATTAAAGACCTTGCTGTTGGACGTAGTTTATCGTCATACCCAGGAGGCGGATGTAGTTTATCGTCATGCCCAGGACGGACTCTGGCTAGGAAGTCTCGAAGTTAGTATTTATGAGAGGAGGAAGAGTTCATTCTACTGTAGGAGGGTTTACCACAACAGGCCTAGATGCCAATCGATTAACATGCTTAAATTCATGTAGTCGAGGTACCAGGGAAGCAAAATTCATATCAGAGCAGTTGCCATGAAAATATTTGTAGAAAAAGATAGAGAGAAGTTACATCATGCCAGTGACAAAGTGATTGAAGTTCGGATGCCTGACCAGGATCAGTTATATTACAGACCCTTCTTTAGATTTTGTCAAGAATCTCAAGATGTACAGTCGGCGCGCCTGACCAGATATGGCAGCAGTATTCAATGCACGGAGAAATGGCAGATTTATAAATGTGCAAGATGGATTCTGAGGAGAAAAAATTTCTACCACAGTTAGTATTAGAACTGAACACCGTAATGTAACAGCAATTTTGGTATTGTTTTGTTTTTTTTTGGGGGGGGGCAGTATTTCATTCCTACATCAAACTCTTGTATGCATCAACCGATATGGTGGAAGGTGTGAATAGGGTAAGGTCAAAACCTTTAATGTTGTCCATTCTTACCAATGTTCTTGCGGTGGAACCATTTCTTAAAAGATGAATTCAGTCCAGAATAATCCCACTTGGTGCCATCACCTTAGTTAAGTATTTTGCTTATGCCCACAACACAATTATTATTATGGTTATAGTGAACAATGTATCACTTGACAAAACCAACTGTTTCAAAAGTAAGATGGTAGGGCCGATATACCAAGCTATTACCACGCTTAAATTCATGTGGGGACAAAGAGCTCGTCAGAGCAGTTGCCAAGAAAATATTTATAGAAAAAGACAGGAAGCCACGTGACGTCGGTGAGAAAGTGAAAGAAATCCAGATGCCTGGTTAGGATCGATTACATTGCAAATGTAATGCTTTGGATTTTGTCAAGAATCTAAAGATGTACATCAGGATCACCAGACCAGATACGGCAGCTGTATTCAATGCATGAACGAATGGTAGATTTGTAAATATGCTTTGTTTACACACTCTTCTAAAAATTGTATCTGTGGAAAAAAAGATTTGTAGAAAAACTTGCTTTTGTCAAGTGTGAAATGCCTCAGAACATTTAATGGATCTCTGGCATTCTTCTACTGTTAATGAATCTGTCTAAAACACCAAGCATTACCAGAAATAAGATTTTATCCAAATCTGATTAACTTTGACCCTCTCTTGTACGTTTTATAAACCTAGTAACTTTCATGTTTTTCCCTGAAATAATAATTCTCTTATACGAAAACTAAACATACAGTTTATTGACATGTTTTATCCTAAATTTCTAGAAAATACAAAAGATACTTTTCTCGGACATTTTTTATCTTTCAAAACAGATAGAAGCTTCTTCCTCTCCAGAAAGAAGTTTTTTTTTTCTCTTGAATTTCAAAGCCGTAATGTATTCCATTCTTGAAAATAATGTTCGAAAATTGTAAGATGTTCAAACATACCAGGATTTAATATTAGCGGACACAATCCTAACAGCAGAAGTTATGCATATGAAACAGTACTGATAGCAGACATCAAAATTCTATTACGGGAAATTCCATCGGATGCATTAAAGGAAAATGAAAAGAAAAAAGCTAAACGTCGCTTGTAAGAAGACAAAATGTATAGTTGGCGGCAAGAGGAACTGTCTAGGATGTGCAGTTATGTGATAGGGAATATCAAAGCAAGCAGGAAAATCTAGCTATCTGCGAGGATAGAGCAGAGGAAATGTAACACAGAAATTCGAACTCACGTTTCAATAGCGAATGTTTCCTTCCAAAAGCAAAGTATTAAGGAACAGGAAAAAAATCATCAGAAACAAAGAACTGAACTGCTATATTATATCAATCGTCCTCTAGGGCAGTGAATACTGGACAATCTTCTCACCGATGAAGAGAAGATTTGGGCTAAAAGAAATGTGGTTCTACAGAAGGATACTGAGAATACCATGGACTGAACATTTGAGGGGGCTATCCCTCCACTCGGATTCTTCTGGAGGGATTGGCACAAGAGAAGATGCTGCAGTTATAGTATTTGTTCCGTGCCAGAGGCCTTCTCTCCTCCCTTGTCTCCCCACCCCATCGTGCAACATCTGTTACGTAGCGGTGGTATGACCGGCTATGAACAGTCTATGACCAGCTTAAACAATCTATGACCCGCTATGACCAGTTTAGACAATCTTTAACCAGCTTATACAAGCTAAAACCAGCTTAGACCAGCGAAAAACACTCGGGTCCCCACGCTAAAAACCGACCTTGTTTCACAACCTGACTCAGTGTGGGGGGGGGTCAAGGTAAATCTCGGACAGAACATGTGAGTAACATGGAATTTTTCTAGGAAAATAGAAAGTAGAAGAACGCTTATATGCAGAATCAGAAAGAGACAATTGAACACTCGATTACAAATGATGAGTTTTTGTCTATATTTCTGAGATGAGGTATTATGTACACTATTTACATTATTCGGACTATTGTCCTTATCTGTGTCGCCATATTTATTACAACGTTTCGGCCCTTCAGTATCTGTCTATATTTCTAAGATGAGCTATTATGTACATTATTTACACTGTTCGAACTATTGTCCTCATCTTTGTCGCCTTATTTAGTACAACGTTTCAGCCCATCAGTATCTGTCTATATTTCTGGGATGAGGTATTATGTACACTATTTACATTATTCGGACTATTGTCCTCATCTGTGTCGCCATATTTATTACAACGTTTCGGCTGTTGTACGCACCGGCCTTCTTCTCAAGGACACATGGCACAGTGGATAAAGACCTTAGCTAGATCCAGTGAAAGGACCCGAAGAGTGTGAGTTCAATACCCGGTTAAGGCAGTGGAGATGGAAATTAACATTAAAACATGGCACATGGAACTAAAACAGTCTATCCCAGTGAGCGAAATAAAGGGTTCAGTTCGACATTCCAGGAGAGTACAGCGGCCGAAAAGTTGTAATGAATATGGCAACAAAGATGAGGACATTAGCCTGAATAATGTAAATAGTGTAAATGATGTGGTGGTTGGTTGATTTTGCTTAGCGGCATATCAACATCTGCATGGGTTATTTAACATCGAAATCAAAATTTTTTTAACACAATTTTTTGGTTTCAAGTAAATTTTTTTTTTTTTACCGTTAAGTAGAACAACCTGGCGGGTAACCAAGACGAACACCCACAAACTTCAGAAACAACCGATGTCAAAGGAACATTCTCAACATCACGTGACCGGAAGTAGTCTCCAACGACCAACTATGGGACAGTACCAGACAAGCCCCCATCGAGATTGACATCAAGAAACGGAAATGGGGATGGATCGGCCACAAACTCTGTAAGCCTGCATCTTATGTAGCCAGGCAGGCAGGCCCTTGACTGGAATCCACAAGGGAAGCAAAAAGGGGGTCGACCAAAACAAATTTGGTGAAAAAGTCAGCTGGCATGATTAGAGCCGAGCTGTAGAGGGTCGCCCGGAACCGCGTTCGTTGGAGATGTGTAGTTGTGGCCCAATGTTTCCCTAGGAATCAAGAGACATATATATATATATATATATATATATATATATATATATATATGTATTATTTATTTAAAAAATATGATTCAAAATCTGCTACAAAAAAAAGAGGTCTCATGTTTTCAAAACAAGATTCGAAAAAAATAATCCCTTGAAATTGGAATTGAGTTGAAATTAAAATTTCAACTCAATTTAATTTAAAGGATTATATTGAAGTTTTCGGCCTTTGTTTTGAAACATGAGACCTCTTATGTAGCGATTTGGAATCATATTTTTAAATAAATAATTATATTTATGCTCTACATTTGTATCGAGCACTATTTTTAAAATAATGACAAAAATACTAAGGAACTTTTGGACTATTTACCTAACCAGTTCCTTCCTATTTTCTATATATTTTCATATATATATATATATATATATATATATATATATATATATATACTGCAAAAAAAACAAAAATTACCTCAACATGGGATAGTCTATTTCAAGCCGTTCTGTACGCGGCTAACATCAGCCCCTAAGTGTCTATCGTTGTTTGAAATTGTTGTGGAGTTATTTCGCAGTGGAGGCTTGTATTTGTACTAAATCGGTCCTAAATAGGTTCGGCGTGCCAAACGTTAGGAACTTGATATAATAGGTATTACGCAGAGTAATCTTGTGGGCGCTGACTACTTTCGTATTCGACTAACTGTCGACTACTGTCGTTCGACATCGACGCTATTTAGTAACTGCCCCACGCAGTCACATGTGGCACAAGGCCGAATTTAATGTGGGGTTCCCGAGCCCGTAGGCGCGGCCAAAAATTCCCCGTAGACCCCCGCATAAACGGGATCGGGTCTGTCTACCTCCCCGGACGAAACTCTGCCCTTCGGCATAGCCTCGTCCGGGTTCCTCTCTGCCCGAAGGCAGAGAGTCCGACTGTCGTCCGACATAGACTAGTATTTAGTCACCCCTCCCACGAGGGCATCATGTGGCACAAGGCCGATTTAACGTGGGATCTCCGAGCCCGTGGGCTCGGCCAAAAATATACCCTTTGAACCCGTATAAACGGATTCAGGATCGGTTTACCACCCCGAACGAGACTCCGCCGAAGTCTCTTAGTCTTTTATACTCTTAGGGTTACGTTATGTTTTTTTAGATATATAGTTTGTAGATCCTAAAATGTATTGTTGGTAATTTTACTATAAAAATGTATTTTTATATTCTGTGTTGAATTGATTGTCATTTTGCTATAAAAATCTATTGTTTCTCATTTTATTATAAAAAATGTATTGTTGATTTTTATTTGATATTCACTATTTGCCCATAACTGGTACCCGAACAGGGACTACCACTCCGCGACAGGGTGGACCGGAGAACAATAGCAGTTTAGACAAATGATGAGGAAAGAAGGCTAGGAGAATTTGACACTCACAGGGAATAATGAAATCGAGAGGAACAGAGGGAAGCGGCCAATGAATAGCCAGACGAGCTTTTGTAAACGGATAGCAGGTTATAAACAAGAAGGGATGGTGAAAAAACAAACTTTACTAAGAGCGAGGAAGATAGGAAGTAGGGGAGAGTTATTATCATCCACGTCCTGAAGGGATACGGTGCATAGACGAAGAAAATCAAATATCCGTTATCTCGTAAGAAAAACAAGAGAAAATTAATAGAAATTATCAAATCAAACTTTGTGGTTTTTAGTCAATGTGCTTTATTTATATATATATATATATATATATATATATATATATATATATATATATATATATATATATATATATATATATATATATATATATATATATATATATATATATATATATATATATATATAGTGCTAAAAGTTATTATAGATATCATAAATGGGTTTGTTTATTCTGATCCTAATTTGACGGCAAAATTATCCTTAATTACGTTTGACTGACAAGGATATTTCCCAAAACAAAATATAACAAGCAAATGTCATTACGAATAGCAAATATTTTATAGGATAAGTAATGGAAGAAAAGAGACGAGAGCTACACGAAGCTTGAAGCCTTCCACAAATCAATTAAATCTTCTATCTAATTATCTCGATCTATTGCCATCAATATCAATTATTTGTTTATCCAATTTCTTTTCGGTACTGGATAATCTTCCGTATATATATATATATATATATATATATATATATATATATATATATATATATATATATAGCGTGCGATGGATAAATTGTCGTATTAATTTCCCCTTTAAAATGAGAATAACATTGGCATCTCATTTTAACAGATATATTTACTAAAATTACACAAAAATCTCTTGAAATACTAAAGAGTAGATTTATTCAATAAAATCGCCATTGGTTTCAACCACGGTCCCCAGACGACTTCGGAATCTCCTGCATCTCTTCTGAATGTTCTCCTGGATTTAGTTAGTGAATGCTGTCATAATCCTTGCCTACAGTTCATCATAATCAGTTGGTCAAGTGAATACGGCGTTTCGGGTAGAACAGACTAACCGAGTTCCACTTCTTTTTTTTTTTCCTGCTTTATTCCTGCTGTTTTTGAGCTTGACATTTCACGGAGGAGAACAACATTTTTCCTACTGATGGCCGCAAAGCATTTTTCTTAAAGCTGCTGGACGTATAAATGTGAGTTTCGTGTTTCATTTCCTTTTAAGTAGGTACCTCCACTTTTTCGGCATAAATTTTCGATACCTAAGTTTAAAATGAATTTTTTAAAACGAAAAAACATTCTTGAAGATTTCATTTTAGCTTTAATTGAAAGTTTAATCATTGAATTTATTAGTTCCATTAAGTAAACAATTCTGGTGTAGTTCAGATAGAAACTATATACATTTGAATGTCAAATTTAATTTTGATTTCTTAAATTTTCTTAAAAACGGACATTTTCTTAATTTTAGGAAATTTGTAAACAAACACAAATTTATCGATTTTAAAAATATTTTTTAAAAATTCTGACTCGTTATTTTAGTAAAATTAGAAAATTTAATGTTAAATTAATCTGATTTAAAAGAAATATTACTTATAGCATAAAAAAGTAATATACAACCAATTATTAACGATTGATACTGTTAGTTTTATCCAATATTTGATCTGTGTGTTGATTGACAAGTGATGACAGCTACTACGGATGACCATAAATGAAAATTATTAGAAATCTGAGTGAACGCTTTTTTTTTAGTTTTACTGTTATGTTTATTTATTAGAATAAAGGGACAAAACTTTTTTCATAATAATGGAAATTTCAGTCTACCGTACATGGAAATAAGGAACGTATTAAGTAAAAAAAAATACAACATAAAAAATTATTTTAAAAAAATTAGCACAACTAAGTTTATTAAACTTTGCAATTTTGAACTCGTAAATTTTGTTTTCACTTAATTACAACATCACCTCAAGGAAATAGCCTAATACAGAGTTTTACACGATTTTTAAACTATTATAAATTATTATAATTAAAATTTAAAAAAAAATGAAAAAAATTCTTGTAAAATTTAATCATTCATCAGAAAATATTTATTTCTTCAGACACACGACCTTAATATTACTTATTTACAAAAAGCAATTAAAAGCTTTTCTAATTAAGTAATATCATAGTTTTATTGGATTCATTATTTTTCAATTCAGAGCAGATTTTCAGTTAGCTCAAATTTGAAAAAAAAAGTAGGTGATTTACCACCTCCAATGACTCGTACTTCAAACAAAAAACAATTTTCAGGAAATAAAAAGGTTTTGGACGAAATTTCAGGACAATAAGTAAGTGGGATGTAACATATTTAAAAAAAAATATTTTTTACCAAAATTTTCTAAAAAGAAATATTTCAAAATTAATTTCATTCATTTGTGAATAAGTCCTGAAAATTTCATTAAAAACGGACAATTACTTGATTTTTACAAGAATTTCCAAATCAATGTGTTTTCAACGGAAAAAAGCGCAAAAAAACAATGTTATTTTAACGTCACCGCGATGACGTAAAACAAAAGAAAGACTTTAACCAAAATTTCGAACGTGTTAGAAAATATTAAAAAATTTCAAAAAATAATTAAAAAATACTTTGCTCTTTCATCTTAATAATAACATAAGCATTTTGGCGATAAAACTTTATTTTCGTTAACTTTGTGGCATTTTTCATTACGCTATGCTGTTTTCCCGCGAAAAAGCGGACGTACCTACTTTTAAGAATTCTTAATAAAATATCACACCACACGTAGGACATTACCTTTCTTCAATGCAGATTATATTTTGGGAATTGGTTATGGTGATTTACCCTTGTCAATCCACTCTCTTTTGAGTTGGACATTGCCGTATGTCAATATATGCTAAATTTATTCTTCACTGTCCTAGTAGTTACGACGAAACATTCGTCATTACAATTGGTACCTCAAAATGGGCATTACTTACGACTTAACCTAATAAATTATCAGATCCATTTCCCAAAACAAAATGTAACAAGTAAATGTCATTATGTGTAGATATTTCTTTATAGGATAGCGAGGGACGCTGTAGTAATGGATAGCGGCTTGGATTGAGGAATTGAATTCCTGTCGAATCCATTACATTCACTTATGTGAAAGGTATGAATTCTCCCACCAGCTATGGGTAAATAGCAGGACAGTCCGGGTTCTATAGCTTTGGATGGCAACTGGTCTACTGTGGAAAGAAATGGCAACCTACTGCGGAGAAAGATGTATCACGCATGGCACATAACTGAATGTAAGAACTGAGACGTAACTACAACAAAGTAGAAGCCTTCCACAAATCAATTAAATCTTCTATTTAATTATACCGATCTATTGTCGACAATATCCATTATTTGTTTATCCTATTTCTTTTCGATACTGGACTAATCTTCCGAATATACCCGTGAATAGGTCGAGGTTTTCAGCTGTATTTCTGTATTCTACTTGCGGGAGGGTCGACGATTACATCGTAATCAATTGAGGGGGAGGGCCGATTAAATGATAGCATGAGATATAAGCTGCAATCACTTAACATTTTCTTTCCCATTCCAATGTATCGTCAGTTAGTCTTAGCCAGTCGCTTTGCAGCGACCTAAAAGAAAGGTAATAATCAATTGATGCAAGGTCAGTTGAATATAGCTGGTGAGAACAGAAGAGATCAACCGAGTTCCAAAATTAATCCTGCGTCATTCCTGCTGTATGCAGCTTAGCGATCTTGCAGGGGAACTTCTACGGACACGTTGCAGCTGCCGGGTGTATAAATGTGCTTTTATATTCCACTACGTTTTTCCGGACTATCAGTAATACCTGGATGATAGCACCACAGACACATTACCTTTCTTTTATGGAGGTTAGCTTTTGGGATCGTTTTGAAGATTTACTCTTGTTACTCCCCCTCCGTCTTTTGCGTTGAACATTGTGAAATCATTCTAATTAATATTAAACTTAATATTAATTAGTTAGAATGATTTCTATTTTAGTCTAACCCTAACATTAAAGCATTAATTATTATAACCAAGGTTCGTTGTCAAGGTTTTTGAATTCTTATATTTTTGAATACTTATATTTTGATTGGTCATTGCAGCTTATGTAACAGATCAGAAAACTTCTGGTGTCTTATCAAGTGTATGTATGCATGTATATATATATATATATATATATATATATATGTGTGTGTGTGTGTGTGTGTGTAGATAGATAGATAGATAGATAGATAGATAGATAGATAGATAGATAGATAGATATTGATATAGATATTCTAATTATTTTCTATTTTAAAAATATGGTTCCATCGCTACACAGGAATTACCATGTTTCATAAAAGAAACTAAAATTTTAAATTTAATTATAAAATTAAATTCAAAATCCATAGCTCAGTTCCATTCTCAAGTGATTTTTGAAAATAGCCTATTAAGAAATTTTCTTAATTTATAAGGACAGAAAATCTTAATATTTTAAGTTGTTAAGCTTACGGAAAATTCAATTAATTTGATAAGGGGTGGTTGAGTTTTAATTTAATAAGAGCTAATAGGGATATATGGAGAAGATAAGGGTTAACCCTCGACTTGGACAGATTAAGATTGTAGTGATCGAGAAAACATCATTTTTGGAGTCAGTTCCGGTGGTTCGAAAGTGTTGTAGAGTAGTTTCACAGTGGACGCTTGTATTTGTACTAAGTCGGTCCTAAAATAGGTTCGACGTACAAAACGTTAAGAACTTGATATAATAGGTAATGACGCAGAGTAATCTGGTTGTGGTCGCTGATACTTTTAGTATCCGACTAAAGGTCGTCCGACATCGTCTGACTGACCGATCCACTGAGGATATTTAGGCCGGTTTAACGTGGGATCTCCGGGCCGGTTGGCTCAGCCAAAAATATGCTCTTTGAACCCGTATAAACGGTTTACCTCCCCGAACGAGACTCCTCCCCTCGGCGTAGCCTCGTTCGGGTTCCTCGCCGCCCGAAGGCAGAGAGTTCAACCGGTTAGCTGGTCGTCCGACTTCAAACTGAACACAGACCAACTCACTGACGATATTCAGTCACCCCCCCCCCCCCACACACACACTGGGGCATCATGTGACACATGGTCGGTTATTTATTGTGGGTTCTCCGAGTCCGTGGGCTCGGCCCAAAAATATGCCCATTGAACCCGTATAAACGGACTCAGGGCCGGTTTACCTCCCTGAATGAGACACCGCCCCTCGGCGTAGCCTCGTTCGGGTTCCGCCCCGCCCGAAGGCAGAGAGTTCAACCGGTCAGCTGGTCGTCCGACTAAATAAAGACCAACTCACTGAGCGACTGGTTACTCTTACTATTCCTACTTATTATAGGTGGGAGAGTCTATTAATTATAGAATAGGTGTGTTCCTCTATAACAGAAAGGAACTTACACTTCACCAAAAGAATATGAAAGGAATATGCGTGTCAATGCGGGTCTTATCCATGAAGATTGGATCTGTTGAAACTAAGGAATTTAATTCGTTTGGACATTTTCCATGGAAATAGCGTCAGAGCAACGAGAACCTTGCAACATTTCGTCTGTGCGAAAGTGTTGTATGGTGGAAAATAATTAATAACCCACAAGGACGCGGAGACACATTTGGACTCTATTGAGACAGAAAAGTGAAGACTGTATAGCTCCAGTCCATATGAAGTGATGCATCGTCTCTTTGACCAGTTATGCGTACCAGATCAGAAAGAGAACGAGATGACTTAGTGACCGGAGATGGTGGTGTCCATTGCGTGATTCATTGTCAGTCTATCCCATGTTGCGTAGGTGCGTAGATAGGTGAGGAGTTAGTAGGCGGGGGAGAGTTTGGAGCTATTAGATCAACATAGCATAAGTAGTTCCCAGTATCACCTAACTGCCCACCTAGTTGTGTAGGCGAAGGCCGGAATGAAACCTTTGTTTTCCAATGTTAAAAAAAGGTTTAGCGCTCTTATTTCTTGGCGTGTCGTTTGCGTTGTCACCTTGCGAGCATGCAGCGCGCCCTTTCCCAGATTTTTGCTGCGCATCGACAAGATCGGGAATCGAAATGTAGCGTGGGGGTAAATCATTGGCCGGTCTGTGCGAAGCATGGGCGAGAGTCGCGGTGTTTGTTTACATTGACTACTTAGATTTGATCTATTCACGCAAGCATGAGGCATCCAGTGTGGATTGGACTCACTAACCGGCCATAATGATCTTCGACATCGGCTGGCCAACCAGTGAACTACGAAAAGACGACCACTTCGAGATCTGATGGCATAGGAATATATATATGACGGACGGATACTAACACCGCCAACGTCATTGTCTTGCCGTCTTTATTATTAAACATTCTAATGTCTGCAAAAATGGATAGCACAAGCTTCTTACCAGTTTCTATATTAACCGGAAGTTCGTGATCTTAAAATGTCCGCTCAAAGATGAAATTTTCTTGGGTAAAGAAAAATATCTGTTATATCGGATTTTATTTCCATATACTTACGTATCACACTAAACATTAGTTCATGAAGTTCTTTCGTTTCCTCTTTCTCTGATGTCTATGAAACGCAAAAATGGTAACAGTAATGCGGTTGTTGGAATTGGTACCGAGTAACAACTACGACACCAGTCGAAAGAGATTCTGACTGGTTCTGGCGCGTCATCTGCAGCCAGCATTACGGTTATCAGAGTATGTATCCAAATGTTCTTTTCTCCTCGCTATGGGTTAAACAGTAGGATAGTCTTGGTTGGCAACCGGTCTATGAGAAAGACTACTGCGAATTCAAAAGCGCATAGAAGGCAGAGGGAAATCACCCCACTATCTTTCCGAAGAAGTCATGGTAATTTCTAAATAATAAAGAAAAGGAATCTGTGGAGAGCCATGAGCGCCTATGTCATAAAGGAGAAAGACAACTCTGAATCTAAAAAATTATTTATTTAAAAATATAATTATTTATTTAAAAATATAATTATTTATTTAAAAATATAATTCCATTTAAATAAATAATTATATTTATGCTCTACTTTTGTATCGAGCACTATTTTTTAAAAATAATAACTAAAATACTAAGGGACTTTGGATTATTTACCTAACCAGTTCCTTCCTATTTTCTATATATTTTCACACACATATCTATATCTATATATATATATATATATATATATATATATATATATATATATATATTTCAGCAGTATATATATATATATATATATATATATATATATATATATATAGTCTATGAAAAACTAGGTAATCCGTATGGGTAAACCTAAGGAGGATAAAATCCACAGAGCTCAATGTAAATTCAGAGCAAATAATTTAAATAAAAACAGACCACTTTTAGGTTCCATGTAATAAATTATTTCACTACAGCCCTTTTAAAGGGATTTTCTGATCAGATTTTACTTCCAAACAAAAAAAACTTTTTTTGTTTGGAAGTAAAGTCTGATGATCAGAAGTCCTTTTTAAAAGGGCTGTGGTGAAATAATTTATTACATGGAAACTTAAATGGTCTGTTTTTATTTAAAGTATATATATATATATATATATATATATATATATATAAGGTCCAAACACTAATATTTCATAGTTATAATTTATTACACTGGAATTGTTATCATGACTTATAAATTTGTAGGTCTGATGAATTGGATCGTGATTACGATTCCAATACAATAAATTATAACCATGTTTGAGCCTTTTATATTACATTCTTGCTCTGTCCTAGACATTGAATTCTACCTGGATTCTATTTTCTTGGAAATACACACACACGCACACACACACACACACACACACACACACACATATATATATATATATATATATATAATTTATTCGAAAATTATAACATAAATATGTTATAAAATCACTACAAAAATAGCCATTTTGTTTCAACACTTCTGGTGTCTTATCAAGTGATGATGTTGAATGTAGAATAAAGAGTTTTAAAAGGTTCAAATCGACCAAACACCCCTTGATAAGGGGAAACGCTGTTACATAAGCTGCAATGACCAATCAAAATACAAGTATATGAGAATTATAAAAACTTGACAACGAACCTTGGTTATAATAATTGTTTAATGCTTTAATGTTAGGGTTAGACTAAAATAGAATTCATTACTATAAAATTCCAAATTAAAAATTATCAATTTTAAATTTAATCTGTATTAAGTTTAAAAAATTATAAAATTATTTAAAGAAGCTGAGGAAGAAAAAAAAATCTGTTTTTTATTTATTTTGTTTTAATTGAAAGGCCAAAAATTCAGTTAGAATAAACGTTAAAATCTAATGTTGTGCTAAGCTTCGTTACAACTTAGATACATTTTGAAGTGATGATATGGGCAGGGGAGGATGAAATCTTGCAAAAGATGTTACATACACAATCAGATTATAATACACCAATACGTAGATACATTTAGATATATAAACACGCAAAAACGCGAACGAAGCTGGAAATAGATGTCCACGACCCTTAAACGAAAAAACAAAAAAAAAACGACAACATATACTTACAATGAAAGGCATATATAAGCGATTATGCACACATACATTGATAAACGCACACATATACACAGCAACAAATATTCAAATTTGAAAGTGTTAATAAACGAATTCAAAGATACTATTAAGATATAACTTACACAGGCAAAGATATATAGATAAAAATGGTTGAATAGATCCAATTTAATATGGGTAGAATAGAAAAACAAATATTAGGTTGTCCCAAAGTTCGTAAACACTTGCAAAAAATTGAAATTTTACTCGCCAAGTAATTACAAAAATAACAAAAATTATTCCTCAAAATAAAGACCATCATTTTCCAAGACTTTCTGCCATCGATCTGCAAGCTTTCGGATCTGGTGAAAGTACCATTCAGCCGGTTTCGAATCAAAGAATTCTTGACACGCTTCCTTGACTTCATCAAACGAGTTGAACCGGTGGCCCTTCAGAAAGTGTTGCATTGAGCGGAAAAGGCCGTAAACTGATGGAGCACAGTCAGGACTGTAGGCTGGATGTGGCAGAACCTCAACACCGTCCAGCTCTTCAAACTTGTCTTTGATCTTCCTGGCGGTGTGTGACTTGGCATTGTCCTGCTGCATCAAAGCGCGCTTTCGGTTGATCAGAGCCGGGTACGTTTGCTTCAACTGTTCGTAGACCCGCTCCAGTTGCTGACAGTAAAGTTAGGCACTGATGGCACGACCATTCGGAACCAACTCAAAATGCACAATTCCTTCAAAGTTCCACCAAACGCACAACATGACTTTCTTGCCGAATCGATCTTGTTTTGGAACCGACGGTGTCTCTTGCCCTTTCTGAACCCATCGCTTGTCTCGATTGTGATCGATTTTAATGAAATAAAATTTTTCAAAATTAACAATAAAGTAAAAAAAAAAACTATTAAAAATTGCATAAAAATTCAATTTTTCGCAAGTATTTACGAACTTTTGGGACAACCTAATATTAGTCAATGAACAACGTAAAGAAAAAAAGACATTAAAACATAAAGAAATGGATAGAAAAATAAATATATACGCATACACACACATAAAAAACCCACCAAATTCAAATATCCAGGCAAAATGTAACACTTAAAATAAAATAAAACTAATACATAAACACACAAATATATATTAATATCTCATATATACGTATATACACATGAGTACACATACAGGAGTACAAATATATAACAATATGTAAAAAAAAAACATACAGACATACGTATGTGTACTCACATTCATCACTACAAATAGAAACAT
>CAHIKZ030004123.1:2437500-2480000 GCA_903632075.3 Acanthosepion pharaonis
GTTGATGTTATAAAGATTACCATTTCATTTTCCAACCTCCGTTTTGTTTATTCCTTATTCAGTAAACCTTCCCAGGTTACAACACATATCTTATCAAAATTTGATAAACAAAAAAGAAATAATGTGGATATAAATTGGGGAATCAATCCTATATCACAATCATTATATAAACTGATCACTCACTTTGTGGCCACGGTAGTTTCTATATATTCATATTCCAGAGAATGTAAATAAATCTAAAAGACGTGTCTTCATAGTTAATCAGTATTTCATTGATTTATTCATTCATTCTCTACGGCTTATTTTTGAGATAATAATGGTTTTAGTGATGCAAGTCTTACTAATTAACTCATAGGTGGGGGGAGAAGAGGTGGATTCATACTGTTATATACCGTACCTATGAACACTAATGATTATGTTCCAATTCTCATAAATACGTTGGATACTATTGCAAGTGTCTGTAATATGCCGTCTAAGTAGTCCACCATTAGCAGTGGTTTACCTACTTCACGCCGCTGGCGAGTATTGTATTTTGTTGATGTTATAAAGGTTACTAAATCATTTCCAACATCCGTTTTGTTTATTCCTTATTCAGTAACCTTTTCTAAGTTACAACAGAGAGAGAGAGAGAAAAGAAAAAAGGTAAAAAGGAGGAGAAAAAAGAAAAGAGAGAGAAAGAGGAAAGAAAAAAGAGGGGAGAGAGAAGAGAGAAAGTGAGAGAGAGAAAAGAGAGAGGGAAGAGAGACAAAAAGAGAGAAAGAGAAAGAAAAGAGAGAGAAAAAAAGTAAAGAAAAAAGTGCACTTTATGGATAAGTACCATCAAATCAGATAACTTGGTAAGGAGAAGTAACATTGTTTAAAAAATGATATTGAACTCAAAACTTTCTAATAAGCTATTCAGACTAGCAAAAGAAAAAAAAAACACTCCCCACCGCCAAAGTTTATTTTTCACACAATAAATCTTTTTTTTCCGGAATTTGATATTTTTATTGAAACTTTAGTCTTTCCTCTTAATAATATGTTATATTCCGAACCTATGAACACTAATGATTATGTCCCAATCCTCATCAATACGTTGGACACTATTATAAGTGGGGGTAATATGCTGTATAAGTAATCCATCATTAGCAGTGGTTTACCTACTTCATGGCGCTGGCGAGTATTGTATTTTGTTGATGTTATAAAGATTGCTATTTCATTTCCAACCTCCGTTTTGTTTATTCCTTATCCAATAACCTTTTCTAGGTTACAACAGCAAGATCAAATGTCAGTTATAAAATAGTGTCTATTATTTCCCCCGCCCCCAGCCTTTTTGTATATAACTAGAGAAAAAAAGTGCAAATAGTAAAACCCATTGAAAATCAGAGAACTTAAAACGGTTACTTGCTTACTTTATCATTTTACTTACAATTATTGTATTTTAACACAAACAAATTAGCCGTAAACAATGAACAGTGCCTTTTTATATTATTGGCATATAAGCCATTTTTACATAAGTAGCAAAGTAAACAGTCTAAGTAGCACAGTAGTCGAAATAAGTGCTGCATAATTTGTTGTGATTTAAATATAAATTCACAAACAGGGGGGGAAAAGCTGTGGGTGACTGCTTTCCCCAATACTTATGCAAGTTATCATTTTGGCAAAACTAAAATTTCACAGAAAATTGTTGAAAAGGTTTTTATCTGCAAAATCAAAATGATACAAACTTGAAGCAAAATGCTTACAAGATGTAAATTTAAACAGACACAAAGAGAATATGGATTAAATAAAATGACGAAAACTTTTTTTTTTTTCCTTTTTTCTCGGAATTAGAATATTTTAAATTTTTAAAATATTATTACTCCGCTGGTGATGTTAGAAGTTTAGAAAATGGAACTTTATTGGATCGAGCATGAAGCCATTGACACCATTTCCTGTGCTAAGAACCACCATTGTAGCACTGCCATAAAGAGCATAGCCTGCAGCTACCATGTTACGCCCAGGCTGAAAAGCATCTTTCTCAGAGGGAGGCCCATCTGAAAGCTGAAAATCTAACCTTATTTCTTTTAATTTATTCTATATCTAGTAAGAACATTAACAACCATATGATATATTTATAACAGCTTTAAATGAGGTATTTAAAAAAAAAACTCAGTACAAACAGAGTGTTAAATATTCTTTCTCCAGTGCAAGGAAAATCTACCGCCACCTTTCCAGGTTGAGACCTTTCTAGCATTTCTATTCTGTATGTTAAATCAACAAACTTTATGTGATTTGACTAGGCATAAATATGCCGTATTAATATAATTGTCGGGTTAATAAATAAAAATCACATACTTGCCAAATTGCTTTGTATATGTTAGTGCACGAAATTAAGCAGATGTGAAAGAGAGAGATTTATGTTTATAAGACACGATTCATCTTTGCTTGATCATCGCTCAAATTCGTGTCCGCGAAGGTCTAAAAGCACGTCAGATCGAACGATGGTTTATATTGACAAGGAGGTGCGCGGGTTCGAATCCAGCCAAGAAGCTCATATTTTTCTTTAATAAGATTTCCTGAATATTCACGCCGATAGACAAAAATAACCAATTATACAGTTTAATAAATACACAGAGAGTCTACTTAAATGTGTGTATCCAGTAAGATCTAACGTTTAAGTAATAATATATATATATATATATATATATAGACAAGAGGAAAAATTTTATACAAGTGCATTTTGTTCCATGTGATATTTTATAAATTTTCCCAAGCAATGAATCATGTTGACATAAAACGTTTTCCTTTTTATATATATATATATATATATATATATATATATATATATATATATATATATATATATAGTCTTAAGGTGTGCTATATTTATGGAATACAGTGCTCAATATCAGAGATAGAGCGTGTGTAAATATGTTTCATGAACATATGTCAAATCATTAGAGGCGACAGATTACATATGCTATATGAATCATCTGTCGCCTGACGTGTTGACTTATATGTTCATTATATGTATCTATCTATCTATCTATCTATCTATCTATCTATCTATATATATATATATATATATATATATATATATACACAAAAGTTTTATTAAAGATGAATGAGAAAGTACTGCGGTTAAGCTTTTTATATAATTTTTTCTTGTGTTTTGCATAAATTTTTTCTTTTTGGGTCATAAATATGCATACATAAAATCTACACTTTCAGTTAAAAATGAAATAAAACACATCCTTGAAAATGACTAAAAAAATAGCTGAAAGCACTTGGACATACAGAACATTTGGACAATTTTGACACACTTTATATGTCCAGAAAAAAATTATAAAGAAAATTTTTTAAAAAAATTAAATAAAAAGCCTATCCATAGTATCTTGTCAGTTTTTAATGATATTTTTATTAAAGAGGGATTGCAGCCCAAATACCCAACTTATATATATATATATATATATATATATATATGTGTGTGTGTGTGTGTCTGTGTGTGTGTGTGTGTGTGTGTGTGTGTGTGTGTGTGTGTGTGTGTGTGTGTGTGTGTGTGTGTGTGGAGTAGAGGTAATCGATCCGTTGATATATAATCCGGGTGAATCCTAGTAACATTAATTATTAAATCTGATCCACAGGTTTTTATTTTAACAGGGCATATGTATTTTTTACAACAAAAAAAATAAAAATTACCTCAACAAAGATACAGTCTATTTCAAGCCGTTCTGTATACGGCTATCATCAGTCTCTAAGTGTCTGTCTCGGAACATTGTTTTCAATTTATTTTCAATGTCAGTCCTCCTCTCGTAGACGCCTTGCTAAAGAGAGTGGGTTTGTGTTGGCGATTGGTGGGGTTGTAAGATATCTTATCCCGGGGTGGAGGAAGTGGTCTGGGTTTGGAGTTTATTTATGGCCAGGACTTGTTATCAGTTCTTACGATGTGATGGTCAGGACTTGTTGCATGTGGTTTAATATCAGTTCCTATGTGTTGTTTCTTATAAAAAAAGACCCGGAGTGTCTTTTTCTGAGATTCACAGTATTTTTTTTTTTTTTACTACAGGTATCCAATATTATTAACAATATTAATAACTAATGGGGGATTTAAAATTAAGCTCGTAAAATTAATGTGAATTAAACACACACACACACACATACATACATATATATATATATATATATATATATATATATATATATATATATATATATATTTTTCAAACCATCTTCTGCAAGTTCTTTCATTCACATATTCCTCTCCATAAACTGAGTGAATGTTTCTAGCCACTTCGGCTGTTGAGTGTCCTTTCTTGAACTCATAAAGCATTACGTGCGTCAAATGATTCTTGGGTACTTCCATGTTAGCAGGGTTTTAATCAAACAAAATTTAATTTTATTGTTCTCTAAAATAAAATTTGATCAGTTTAAATGCATCTAAACATAAAAAAATAATGTTCAGCTCCATTAGACATAAAATACTCTTTAAATTTCGTTCATTTTAACAAAAGTTAAAATTCGGACAGAACTTATGGGATGACCTGATAAAAACAGTGGCAGACAAATTTTACTCATGTAAAGGACGGCTTATCTTGTAAAGGTGAAAGGAAATAGAATAAATTTCAACAAAGCGATATTTTCATGTTTTATAAATGGCTAATAAGTAGTTAACACGCAATAAAAAATATACTCGTGTACATGTAAAATGGCCGAAAAAAAGAGGGCATAAATATCTAGCTGTTATAAATTGTGTGTTTCTGTATGTGTATCTGATATATGCGTGCGTGTGTGAAAGTGTTCAGTCACCAGGGCAAAGATATTCCCTCGTCGGTGACAATTTCGTAGGACGTATCGGTCATCGCCATAATTTTATATCTTTAAGCAAATGTATTTTGTTTTTATCATTTCTTTTTTTTTTCTTAATCATATATTAGTATATGTTAAGAGGAGGGTCATAGACCAGTTCCTTCACATATTCCCATAAAAAGAAATGACACAGGGACAGGTCCGGTGACCGCGGCGGCCATTTAATCAGTAAAATGTCTTCATATCTATCACGCCCGATCCTTTATATATATATATATATATATATATATATATATATAATTATTTATTTAAAAATATGATTCCAAATCGCTACATAAGAGGTCTCATGTTTCAAAAACTAGAGCCGAAAACTTCAATATAATCTTTTAAATTAAATTGAGTTGAAAGTAATTAATGTGAATTAAACACACACACACACACACACATATATATATATATATATATATATATATATATATATATATATATATATATATATATATATATATATATATCAGTGATAAAAGTGTACATTTAAGATATGCTATATTTATGAGTTAAAGTGCAAGATATCAGGAATAGAGTATATGTAAATAAGTGAGCAATGAAGTCAACACCGAGCTATGTTTCAGGCTTAATATCTGATTGCGTATATATATATATATATATATATATGTATGTATGTGTGTGTGTGTATATATTAATTAATCATAGCTAAAGATCGGAATAAAGCTGAAAATATATATATATATATATATATATATGTGAAAATATATAGAAAATAGGAAGGAACTGGTTAGGTAAATAATCCAAAATCCTTAGTATTTTAGTTATTATTTTTTAAAAATAGTGCTCGATACAAAAGTAGAGCATAAATATAATTATTTATTTAAAATATGATTCCAAATCGTTACATAAGAGGTCTCATGTTTTAAAACTAGAGCCGAAAACTTCAATATAATCCTTTAAATTAAATTGAGTTGAAAGTAAAATGGGCTCCGTTCCATCCTCAAGCGAAATTTTTTGTTGAATAACGTATATCTGAAATTTACTTGTTTTAAAATTGAAATCAAAATCCCCATGGTAACAGCTATGGTGAATTTTCTAAATTGGGTAGGCGAGTGTAGGGTGTTTATATTAAGTAGCGGTATAGAGATACTTTCAAGGTGTCAAGTCGGGGAAAGGTGGGGGTGTCAAAAATGAAACGGAAGATGTATTGGCCATCGTCTAGTTTGCTTGTCTATGGAGATTTATTTATTTATTTTATTTTATTATGAAAGGGAATTGTGCATATAAAAAAAAAAAAAAAGAAAAACTTTCGTAACGTTTGTTTTTTGACGACTTCATAAAGGGTTATCTTATATGTAAGGTATTTAAACTACTAATTTAGGCTATGGATTATGAAGTGTGTTATGTAGTATGCATGTTTGTAGTTAATTATTCCTACTATGAATCTGATGATTGGGCTATTTGTTAAACAAGTTATATAAATTTTTTTTATCTAATAATTCAAACCAAAAATCTGATGATGCCTACAAAAAACCGTTAACTCGTGTCTATTATTTAATAGATTATTATTATTTAGAAGTTTAATGATGTGCAATTTTTCATGGAGGCACAAAGGGCATGGGTCATCCCAAGCTTTACATATTCTAGCCTTGTCAATAATTTTCCATTTAACTTTTGGTGTCTTATTTGTTTCCTTCAGGTGCCAAAAATATTTTGATAGTGAAGTCTGATTTCGTTTGTTTATATTATTAAAGGAGCACTTATGCTGCCTCCATCTATCTTTAAAATTATTCTTCGTGGACCCAATGTATATCATATTAGTACTAGGGCTCTCTGTGGATGAAATAGTACATTGGTATACCACAGAATTAATACAACATTTATTTTCTAATGGGCAGTCTTCTGGGTTTCTACAGTTGCATAATTTTTCCCTTTTATCGTCTGATTTAAGTGAAGAGTTTTTATTAATACTGTTTTGGCATGGGGGTTTGTTCAAGAATTTATTATTGTGTTTTTTTATTATGCGTTCAAGATTATCAGAGCAGCTGTAGCTCAATTTTAGGGTATTCTTATTGAATATATTACTAAGCTTACTATTGGTAACATTAAACTTCTAAATAATAATAATCTATTAAATAATAGACACGAGTTAACGGTTTTTGTAGGCATCATCAGATTTTTTGGTTTGAATTATTAGATAAAAAAATTTATATAACTTGTTTAACAAATAGCCCAATCATCAGATTCATAGTAGGAATAATTAACTACAAACATGCATACTACATAACACACTTCATAATCCATAGCCTAAATTAGTAGTTTAAATACCTTACATATAAGATAACCCTTTATGAAGTCGTCAAAAACAAACGTTACGAAAGTTTTTTTTTTTTTTTTTATATGCACAATTCCCTTTCATAATAAAATAAAATAAATAAATAAATCTCCATAGACAAGCAAACTAGACGATGGCCAATACATCTTCCGTTTCATTTTTGACACCCCCACCTTTCCCCGACTTGACACCTTGAAAGTATCTCTATACCGCTTTTTAATATAAACACCCTACACTCGCCTACCCAATTTAGAAAATTCACCATAGCTGTTACCATGGGGATTTTGATTTCAATTTTAAAACAAGTAAATTTCAGATATACGTTATTCCAACAAAAATTTCGCTTGAGGATGGAACGGAGCCCATTTTACTTTCAACTCAATTTAATTTAAAGGATTATATTGAAGTTTTCGGCTCTAGTTTTAAAACATGAGACCTCTTATGTAACGATTTGGAATCATATTTTTAAATAAATAATTATATTTATGCTCTACTTTTGTATCGAGCACTATTTTTAAAAAATAATAACTAAAATACTAAGGGATTTTGGATTATTTACCTAACCAGTTCCTTCCTATTTTCTATATATTTTCACATATATATATATATATATATATATATATTTCAGCTTTATTCCGATCTTTAGCTATGATTAATTAATATATACACACACACACATACATACATATATATATATATATATATATATATAAACGCAATCAGATATTAAGCCTGAAACATAGCTCGGTGTTGACTTCATTGCTCACTTATTTACATATACTCTATTCCTGATATCTTGCACTTTAACTCATAAATATAGCATATCTTAAATGTACACTTTTATCACTGATATATATATATATATATATATATATATATATATATATATATATATATATATATGTATGTATGTGTGTGTGTGTGTGTTTAATTCACATTAATTACTTTCAACTCAATTTAATTTAAAAGATTATATTGAAGTTTTCGGCTCTAGTTTTGAAACATGAGACCTCTTATGTAGCGATTTGGAATCATATTTTTAAATAAATAATTATATATATATATATATATATATATATATATATAGGATCGGGCGTGATAGATATGAAGACATTTTACTGATTAAATGGCCGCCGCGGTCACCGGACCTGTCCCTGTGTCATTTCTTTTTATGGGAATATGTGAAGGAACTGGTCTATGACCCTCCTCTTAACATATACTAATATATGATTAAGAAAAAGAAAGAAATGATAAAAACAAAATACATTTGCTTAAAGATATAAAATTATGGCGATGACCGATACGTCCTACGAAATTGTCACCGACGAGGGAATATCTTTGCCCTGGTGACTGAACACTTTCACACACGCACGCATATATCAGATACACATACAGAAACACACAATTTATAACAGCTAGATATTTATGCCCTCTTTTTTCGGCCATTTTTACATGTACACGAGTATATTTTATTGCGTGTTAACTACTTATTAGCCATTTATAAAACATGAAAATATCGCTTTGTTGAAATTTATTCTATTTCCTTTCACCTTTACAAGATAAGCCGTCCTTTACATGAGTAAAATTTGTCTGCCACTGTTTTTATCAGGTCATCCCATAAGTTCTGTCCGAATTTTAACTTTTTGTTAAAATGAACGAAATTTAAAGAGTATTTTATGTCTAATGGAGCTGAACATTATTTTTATGTTTAGATGCATTTAAACTGATCAAATTTTATTTTAGAGAACAATAAAAATTAAATTTTGTTTGATTAAAACCCTGCTAACATGGAAGTACCCAAGAATCATTTGACGCACGTAATGCTTTATGAGTTCAAGAAAGGACACTCAACAGCCGAAGCGGCTAGAAACATTCACTCAGTTTATGGAGAGGAATATGTGAATGAAAGAACTTGCAGAAGATGGTTTGAAAAATTCAGAGGTGGAGATTTCACCCTTGAAGATGAAGATCGAACCGGACGTCCAGTTGAGTTTGATGAAAAGCTTCTTGAAGCACCCCTTAAAGAAAATCCTGCTTTATCAGTTGAGGAATTGACAGTGGTTCTCAGTTCAAACCATACAACTGTTCATCGTCATCTTCAACAACTTGGAAAAGTTCCTAAACTTGGAAAATGGGTGCCTCATGAATTGCCTGAAAACAACCTCAAATCCCGAGTTGACATCTGCTCTTCTCTCCATTCTCGCCAACTTTTTTCACCTTTTTTGGATAGACTTGTGACTGGCGACGAAAAATGGATCTTTTATCGAAATGTTAAGCGTCGTAGACAGTGGCTTGGTAAAGGGGAAGGACCCCAGCCACAGCCGAGAAGGGAACTTCATGGGCAAAAGGTTCTTCTTTCAATCTGGTGGAATCGCCAAGGAATAATCCACTTTGAATTCTTACCACCTAATGCAACAATTAATGCTCAAATATACTGTCAAGAATTAGAGCGTTTGAACCAAGCTTTGAGGAAAAAAAGACCTGCTCTAGTGAATCGAAAAGGGGTGATGTTTCATCAGGACAATACGCGACCCCACACAGCAAGAATCACGTCACAAAAGATCGAAGAACTTGGTTGGGAGAAAATTCCTCATCCACCTTATTCTCCCGATCTGGCGCCTTCAGGCTACCATTTGTTTCGTAGCTTACAGAAACTTTTGGAAGAAACAGCTTTTGTAACACAGGAAGAGGTTAAAACTGACATTTGTGAGTTCTTCGAATCAAAGCCAAAAGTATTTTACAGTAATGGAATTAGTAAGCTTGTTAATAGATGGAAAGAAGTCATAGATAATCAGGGAAAATACATTGTTGATTGAATCTGTAATTAAATGTAACATTTGGTCACTTGTTTTCTTTATTCAAAATTCGGACAGAACTTATGGGATGACCTGATAGTTCAAGAAAAGGATCGAAACATATGTTCATAACAAACATTTCCGCCTCCTTTGTCTGAAGAGGTGATGGAAATTCCTTTATGGTGTGGACGCTTTTTAGCAAATATTTAATGGCCCCAGGTACATTTGACCCGCAAATATTATTTGTCGGACTCATGTGAGTCTAGGAAAACATAGAAACAAAATATGGATTTAAAACAAACAATTAACACATGTATTTAAAAAAAAAAGCAATTACATTAATGTGTACACAGTTAAAAAGAAAAGAAAGGGCATTAAAACTTAGTTATTAAGAAAATGCTTGCGTGTGTGTGTGTGTGTGTTTGTGTGTGTGTGTGTGTGTGTGTGTGTGTGTGTGTGTGTGTGTGTGTGTGTGTGTGTGTGTGTTACGTGCACGTATGTGTAAGAGTTGAATTCTCAGTCAGCCGGGGAAACGAATGCGTCCCAGCGGGGACGTTCTTGTCTACTCACTGAAACAAGAGGAAGGAATTGTTAGTGTCGTTTGTTTTCTTCTTTTCAGCTGTTTTTGTATGCATACAAGTATACTTTATTTCTTGTTAATCATTTATTAGCCATTTATAAAATACATGAAAAAATATCGTCTTGTTGAAATGTATCCCCTTTCCTGTCACCTTCACAAGTAAAGACAACACGTCGTTTCAATGTGTAAATTTTTTATTGCCACTGTTTTTAGTCTAACTAGGAAAAATATACGCAATATGTTCCTGTTCATAATAACAATTCCATCTCTTTTGTCTGAGAAGGTGATAGAAATTTCCTTATTCTTTGCTATGTTTCATAATGTTTTTGAGTGATAGATTGTTCTTCCGCTCCCGAAACAATAGCCTAGTAGATTAACGTGTTGGAAGAACCGGCAAGGTCTGTCTGTTTCATTTTATATTGTATTTTTTCCAATTTTCAAATAAGATGTTGCGTATTGTGTTCGAAATTGTAGACAAACTGTCCAAAGTTCATATTTTGTTATTTTTGTTCAAGTACTTTCGACTTTTGCAGTTATTATTAAAAACAATGTGTTGTCTGTGTGGGAGTCAGAATTCCTTTGTCTACAACCTGTTAAGGAAGGAAGGAAGGAAGGAAGGAAGAAAGGAAGGAAGAAAGGAAGTATGAATGAATGAAAGAAAGAAGTGTTTAACGTCTCCTGCTAATACCTCATAAATAATGGACGATTCCGTTTTGATCGCGTGAGGCGACAAAAGACAGGGACGCTACTTGATTTCATTGAGAAAATGAAAGAAAGAAGGAAAGATAGATGTGTCTGACGGCTGTTTAAGTGAAACTAAAAAAGTTGTCAATCTCAAATCTTTTCATTTGTACCCTCTTACTTCTTAAAATACTCACCAGCATTCATATTTATGATTGTTATTGCAATATTTCGATAAAGTTGCAATATTACAATTTTGATAAAGTTGCAATATTGCAACTTTGATAAAGTTGCAATATTGCAATACTCTGTTAAACTAAAATATTTAATGATGCGAGAGGAGACATTCTACGGATATTTTCTTGTCGTAGAACTCTCCATTAGCTTATTCAATCATTACCTAATTGATTAGGATTCACTAGAAAATTCAAATAGGAAAGCCGTTAAATTTTCAGGGGATAAAACTAGTTATTATTATTATGCGTGTTTGATAATGGGCATCACAAACCCAACACTTCTAATAAGACCTCGCTTTTACTGGTCCTTATCTCTGACCATGGTTTTATATCCGCAACTGTTGAACAGGATGACGTAAAAGGTTTTTACTTCTTTATCCAATTGCTTCCGGTTTGAGCTAGGGAGATTTTCACTGTCATCGGAAATGCTCTTATTGACTTAATGCCAGCTTTTGCAGCGAGAAATTCTACCTGCGTGTGACAGAGATGTTCACTCTGTGCGCGTGTGGCTTGCTTACCGTTGTCTCGTGATGTTTACTCGAAAGACTTCATTCTGACCTGCAACCACGTCGCGGCAAACGAGCTGGATTCCCCGAAAAGAAGCTTGCCTCGCAACGTCTCCCCGACAGTCAGAAGCCGACAACAAAGGACCGGCTCAGCGGGTTAGATAGTTGAGCCCGAGCTTCTGGCAACAGGATTCTAGTCTAGGTCTTCCTCTTTCATGTGTCGTCTTCCCTTCTGGAAGTTGACGATCATAGCTCTCTACAGCGTCCTATTCTTCGTAGCTCGAAGTAATTTCTTTACTTCGTTACTACTACTCCCAATCAGTGTTCTGCCATCCATTCCTTAGTCCCACCAATTCTATTCCTCACAGCTAAGACGTGCCATGCCCCGTACACAGAGTCGAATCATTCTCATTCCCATCGTATTCCATTAATAAAAAGGAAATTCCAGTTTCTTCTCACGAACCGTTTTTGTGTGTGTGTGTGTGAAACCAACTTCCAAGAGGATGCTTTCACTACCAATGCAATCGTAACCTCTTGAAGTCTAGATTTGATCGTTATCCTTCCCACATACCCTCATAAACAGAGTTTCTTATCTTGTACTCTTACTGCTCGTACATCAATATTTCAGTAACGCTCTAGCTTGAGTGGCTCTTGGACTGAAAAGTGATAAAAGCTCGTTAGGTAGATTACTCGCTGTTTAGCTCTGTCTCTTTTGCCGTCAATGTCCTTTGAGGGTCAAATACTAACCAGCCATCTTTCTTCATTATGTCCCAGAAAATTCAGCTGTTCTTTTTATTTCCATTTGCCTTTTTAAAAAAAATCTCTTCTGCATTCTTAGCATCCTTCTGTAGACCCATATGTTGCCTTAAGTATCCTCTCTATGTGCGAGAAAATTTTCCAGCTTCCACCTCTATATATGAGGATTAGTAATACAGAGCGGTTCAGAGCCCTTTGTTTCTAACCAAATTTTCCCGTTTCTTAATATTTTGTTTAACTTTTGGAAGGGATCTTTCCCTATTCCAATGCGACCGTGGATAACGATCGACCCTCGACTCGAAGTGATCAGGATTGTAATGACATTGCCTGGAGAGATGGGTCATCTAAAACTGGTCTTAAAAACGTTAATGTCCACCTGTCAGGTCAAAAGTTTGCTCAATGTTTACACGTTTAAATAATAAGAAATAAAGACTATGGCATGACGTACTTTATTCTGTGACGTAACGTACATGTCGTTCATTTTAAAAATTACCCATGACATGACCTGCAATATTACCTGAAGTATACGAACCTTTTTCTCGGTTGTTTTTCATAACTGCCACATTATGACACAACATGTCCCCCCCACACACACACGATTGGCTTAGAAAAAACAATGAAGCAAGAGAAAATGTTTTCATTCTTTCTTTTTTATCTGGACATGGTTTCACGGGAACCGACAGTCTTGATATGAGGATGAAGTGCCACTTAGGCGGAAGGTATGGAATTCCGGCCCTGGGCCTATATAGTCAGGATACATGCTAGAATAGCCAATCAGAAAGACACGTGGGATTATGTAGAGATTGGAAGGGAGACGGTAGGAAAGAATCGGTAGTTAAAGTGACGGCGTGACAGTAAGAGAAATGTAAAGTCCGCTAAAACACACCCCACCCCCGACTATTCCCTGTAAATCTGCAAACGACTGAGTGAGAGAGATACGGAGTATGTTTACATTCTCTCTCTCTCTCTCTCTCTCTCTATATATATATATATATATATATATATATATATATATATATATATATATATAGTTAACTAGCTGTAATGTTAAAAAAAAGACAGCTATGCCTACTCAAACTTAAAAGGCTTTAAAAAAAAAACTGCAACGTCTATTCAAACAGGTATATATATATATTTTAAGCGATTCCCCCCAAGCAAGGCGGGAAGCCACTAGGACGCAAGGGGTTACAGAAGATTTGGAGCAAGATCAGATAGGAGTGATAGAGGAAAGGCTGAGGAGAAGGATAGTGGATAGATCAGGGTAACTGGAGATGTCGATTGACATTACATTTGAATAGTTGGAGATTATAGCTCTCAGGGAAACTGGAATAGGAAAAGGAGTTCCACAGGCGAGAGGTGCGAGATACAAAGCTATTGGATTAGAAGAGACGCCTACATTTAATAGTTTAGACAGTGAAAGGGTGAGAGCGGGATGCCAGCCTCGTAGGGCGCTTGAATTCATGAAGTCTGAGAACCAGCGAATGCAGCTCCTTGGAGCAATTACCATGAAAGTATTTGTAAAAAAAGACAGAGAGAGGCGACGGCGCGTCTCTGAGAGAGCGATGTAGATGAGATGCCAGAACAGAGCCAATTATATTGCATATCCACCTCTGGATCTTATCAAGAACCCCGAGGAAAACAGAAGGGGCTCCAGAAATATAACGTTTAAATATAAAAAAAGGTTATTGAAACTTTTCGTGATTGAGTAGCCTACAGCAGCAGTCCCCAACCACCGGGTCGTGGCCTGATACCGGGTCTTGGACCATTTGGTACGGGGCCTTGGGCTATTTGGTACCGGGAAGTGGACCATTTGTTACCGAGCCGCGGACCATTTGGAACCGAACAGCAAAGAAAAAATAAACACGTTTCTTTCTTGTTTTTCTACCGATTGGTATATTGTAGACCAGCGGTATCCAACATTGTTTCACCACAGAGCGGTGTCATGCAAGACATTTTTTCTACAGACCGGACGAATCGGTGACGGAGTAAGCTACGCGCTTAACAAAAACACAATAAACAAGACCGCAATAGTCATTAGTGACATTAGTTTATTGCGTTTTGTTAAGCGTGTAGCCTACTCCGTCATCAATTCCTCTCCCTACCTGGTCTGTAGAAAAAATGTCTTGCATGACACCGGTCTGTGGCGAAAAAAGTTTGGGTACCGCTAGTCTATATTACACCCATCGTAGGTTCCCTTCAATATAAGAGGGACACAGGTTCAAACCCTGTCAAAAATCACAAATTTCTTTCTTAAGACTTTCAGCTGCACAGGCCGGTAGACGTAAATTACACTGTTAAAAAAAACATGAATATCTACTGAAACACGTCTATCTATTAAACATAACCTTTATAGAAACTCACTCATTCTCGCACACTTTATACCTTTCCTTATATCTCTATGTGTGTGTGTGCGTGTGTAGACACGTATGTGTGTGTATATGTGACTGTGTTGGCGGTTGCGCATGTGTGTTCGTGTGTGCGTTGGTTAATATTATCAGAGCAAACCAAGCGTGACGGTTTGGTTTCTACGTGCTGAATAGCAGGTCTTATTTTGTGGCGTTACCCTTGAGAATGGCAAGGACGAACGAAATTCAGCTTACTCATGCGCGCGCTGGCACCAACATCAAGCCAAAATTTAATCGGCCATGTTTGTTAGTCTCTTTTAAGAGAAAAAGAAAAAGAGAGAACCTCCCAAGATTCCAAACTTCCAAAACTTTGACAAACAACCAAACTCATTGAAAAGGAATCTCAACTTTTTATATCATTGTGCTGAAAGTTCAAAACGAGAATGTAATGGCGTCTTTAGTGTTGGCGCCAATCAGCGCGGCAACATAAAATTCAACCTACCATGAACTTCCACTGTTGCCAGGTCATGCCCTATTGATATGACCTAGAACAGTTTAACAAGATAGGGGTTATAATCATATAGAACCCCCTCTCCAACAAAGGGGTCAACTTCTAGGTGAATACATTTTTAATCAGTTCACCTCATTGTTATGGTCCGATTCCTTGTACCACGGTGATAGTCCAAGGTAGAAGCAATAAAGAAGAACTCGAACACAGGTATGGAATAACACAGATATATTACAAACAGGAATATATACAGAGAAGTAGAAGTCTTAGCATGAACAATCAGGTTTAGTAGGGAGAACAATGTAGTCTCGACCAGTATCACTATTCCAATGTCTTGTAGTAATTGTCTGAACGCGACTCTGTTTCGGACTGCCTCTGACTCGACTCTTGACTCTTGACTCCACTTGAACTACTGACTCGACTTGAACTACTGACAATATTCAGTCACCCCCCCCCCCACGAGGGGTGTCATGTGGCACAAGGCCTTTTTTAACGTGGGCATTCCCGAGCCATTAGGCTCGGCCAAAAATAACCCATTTGAACCCCGTATGAACGGGTTCAGGGCCATTTACCTCCCGAAGGAGACTCCACCCTTCGGCGTAGCCTCCTTCAGGTTCCTCCCGCCCGTAGGAAGAGAGTTTAACCGAACAGTCGGTTCAGAGTTGAACGACTGACGATATTCAGTCACCCCCCAGGGTGTCGAGGGTGCATTCCCGAGCCATTAGGCAAAAAAAGCCATTTTTAACGGGTTCTGGGCCGGTTTACCTTCCGCCCTTCGGCGAGCCTCCTTAGGCTCGGCCGTAGGAAGAGAGTTGAACCGAACAGTCAGTTTGAACCCAATATTAAACGGGTTCATGGGCCAAGGCCTTTAACGTGGGAATTCCCGAGCCATTGGCTCGGACTCCTCATTGAACCCCATAAATGGGTTCTGGGCGTACCTCCCCGAAGGAGACTCCGCCCTTCGGGTAGCCTCCTTCGGGTTCCCTCGCCCGTAGGAAGAGAGTTGAACTGAACAGTCAGTTCAGAGGTGAACAACTGACGATATTCAGTCACCCCCCACGAGGGTGTCATGTGGCACAAGGCCTTTTTTGGGAATTCCCGAGCCATTAGGCTCGGAATTGAACCCGTATAAACGGGTTCAGGGCCAATTTACCTCCCGAAGGAGACTAGGCCTCCTTCGGGTTCCTCGTCCGGAGACAGAGAGTTAAACCGAGCAGAACTACTGACAATATTGAACGAGGGGGTGTCATGTGGCACAAGGCCTTTTTTAATGGGTTCCGAGGAAACCGGCTTAACTCTTGATTTGAACCCGTATAAACGGGTTCCCGAACCTCCCGAAGGAGACTCCGCCCTTCGGCGTAGCCTCCTTCGGTTCCTCGCCCGTAGGAAGAGAGTTGAACCGAACAGTCAGTTCAGAGGTGAACAACTGACGATATTCAGTCACCCCCACGAGGGTGTCATGTGGCACAAGGCCTTTTAACGTGGGAATTCCCGAGCCATTAGGCTCGGCCAAAAATAGCCCATTTGAACCCGCATAAATGGGGGTTTAACCTCCCCGAAGGAGACTCCGCCCTTCGGCGTAGCCCTCCTTCGGGTTCCTCGCCCGTAGGAAACAGTTGAACCGAACAGTCAGTTCAGAGGTGAACAACTGACGATATTGAGTCACCCCACGAGGGTGTCATGTGGCACAAGGCCTTTTTAACGTGGGAATTCCCGAGCCATTAGGCTCGGCAAAAAAAATAACCCATTTGAACCCGTATAAACGGGAGATTTTACCTCCCCGAAGGAGACTCCGCCCATCGGCGTAGCCTCCTTCGGGTTCCTCTCCGTCCGGAGACAGAGAGTTAAACCGAGCAGTCGGTTCAAAAGTGAACTACTGACTCCTTGCCTACTCCCGAAGCGCAGTGTTTATTAACTATGGAAGAGTCCATTATTATTATTATTATTATGGGTAAGATCCTATAACACTCATGCAAGGCAGTAAAGCCACTAAGACACAAGGGGTTACTGATAGTGAAAGAAACAAAAAAAAATTAGAAACATTATTAAGGAACGAGAACAGTAGAAGAGTAATCAGGAAGACGGTAGATAATGATTGATATTGCATTTAAATTTTTGAAGATCAAAGTTGGCTGGAAAGTATGGAGCCAGAAGAGGGTTCCACAAGCGAGAAGTGCCAGAAAAGAAACTGTTAGCATAGAACTTACCGTTATATCTAGCCAATTTAACTGTAAATTGGTGAGACCTTTTTGCCAATCAAGTACTGCGATTACATTCATAAAGTCTAGGTACCATGTCGAAGACACCATCCGAGCAATTATCATGATAGTATTTATAGAAACGGCACAGAGAAGCAACTTTACGACGATGGAAAAGTAACTGAAGCCGAGATGCCAGGTCGGGACCAATAATATTGCTGATGCTTCGGATTTTATCATAAATCTCTAATTATATAACAGGAGCACCGGGCAACATCTGACAGCAATTGTAGACTAACGTATAAAATTTATTAATATTCAGCTCTTGACTCAAGTATAAATCCCACCAATTCAAGTATAAACCAACCAATAGTTATCTGTAGACTTTAGTATAAATCCTACCAATTTTTACCAATGCACTCAAATATAAAACTCGACCAATATTTATGTATAGACGCAGTTATACATACGACTATAGTTTACCTATAGCTTCAAGTATGAACTCGGCTGATTTTTACCTATAAACACAAGTATAATATTGACCAGTATTTTTTTTTATCTAGAGACTCAATTATAAATACGGACAATTTTTACCTATAGCCTTTAGTATAAACTCGACTAATGTTTATCTATAGAATCCATTATAAATAAAAAGAATTTTTACCGTTAGCCCTGAATATAAACTCGAACAATATACCCATATATAAACATGACCAAGACTCATCTATAGCCTCAACTATAAATACATCCAATTTTTACCTATAGACTCAATTAGAAATACGGACAATTTTTACCTATAGCCTCAAGTATAAACTCGACCAACGTTTATCTATAGACTCCATTATAAATAAGTTCAATTTTTACCGATAGTCCTAAATATAAACTTGAGCAATCTTTACCTATAGACTCAAATATAAACTCCACTAAATTTTACCTATAGACTCAAGCATAAATTCGACCAATATTTACCTATAAACCCAAAAATAAACATGACCAGGATTTATCTATAGACTCAACTATAGATACATTCAATTTTTACCTATAGACTCCATTATAAACAAGTCCAATTATATAGCGATAGACGCAATATAAACTCGGATTTTTTTTTACATATTGTCTCAATTGTGAAAACGACCTCGTTTTTTTTTGTTTTTTTTTTTCGATAGACTCAATTATAAACTCAACCAGTGTCTACCTACGGACACAAGTATGAACGCAACCAATTCTTACCTATTGACTCAAATATAAACTGGACAAAGGGTTACCTAAAGACTTCATTATAAATACGACCAAGTTTTTACCTATAGACTCAAGTATAAATTCGACCAATGTTTATCTATAGACTCAATCACGACAAGATAAAGAAAGCGAGTGAAGCGTTTATCAATCAAACATTTTTCACTTTTATTACAGCTTCACCAGAGAATGAAATATGGAAAAATAAAAGAAAGAAATTCTGGTATTTTTTACTTTTGTGTTGTTTGATTTTCATTGATCAATCACGTTTCACGTGTATTCGACTTGTTGAACAAACGTTAGTATAATCTGTGGCATTCTGCATTCAAGAAGAGATGACGCGTCCATCCGAAGTTTCAAGAAATTAACGATTCCAAGTCTACTTGAAAAATCGTAAATATTGCGATATGTATAAAATGTATAAAAATTCTAGTTTGTTTATGTGGAAATCCGATGATTTTGTATATTCGTAAGTGTGTGTGTGTGTGTGTGTGTGTGTGTGTGTGTGTGTGTGTGTGTGTGTGTGTGTGTACATTATGTTTGTTGGTTTTTCGTATGTTAATATGGGAACGTTTCTACGTACATACTGTTTGTTTTAGATAAACATACGTTAGATTATTTAAGAATGGAATCAATAAAGTTTGGCGATGCAATAAGTTTTTGAGTAATGTTTAATGTTGGCAATATTGATATTATTAGGCTCTCGAAGTACTTTCTCCGTAAAGAATTATGTCTTTTTATAATTAGGGTGGCTTTATTAAATTCAACGTTATGGCCAGTTTTGTTCCTGTGTGTTACGAGAGAGTGAGAATGGTTGTCTAAACGTAAATCTCTTTTGTGTTCTTGCATACGGACTTTTAGATCACTTGATGTCTCCCCAATATAATCTGTTTTACACTGTAAACAAATTATTTGAGAAGTACCGGTATTTTAATTGGTGTTTAACTTATTTTTCTTCCTAATTATATCTCCGATTGTCTTAGATGTGGGGGTAAAGAACCTAGTATTAGAGATAACTAATTTATTTTCAAGTTTCATAGAAAGAGTGTTTGAAGGTAGGATTATGAATTTTGTGTTGTTTTTGTTAGAGGTGCCATTGCCGGTGTCTAGTTTGTATAATACGAACTTTAGTTTTAAAAAAATACCTCTTCTGCATAGCCATCGCCTGAGATAGCCACCCGAAGCTTTAATATAAAGAAATGTCCTTCTCTTACGGCTCAGTAACGAAAGCGCCAAAACTATTTAAATGCATAATTTTTCTTCTTCTAGACTGGTTCGGAAACAAGGCTTGAGAATCTTGTGGGGGAAGACGCCCAGCAGCTTCTTTCCCAGCGGATTTCTTCTGGGGATCGGACAACGTCACAAACATGTCGTTAAGCTATCACTATTTCCATGGCAAATGTTCAGAAGCGCTACATTCTCTAGTTCCACCAGTTCAGACCTTCACAGAGCCTCTCTCTACACTATTGCTATTTCCATGGCAGCCGTTCAGATGAGGTACCGTGTTTAGTTCCACCAGTTCAGACCTTCATAGCTAAGCCTCTTTCTACTCTATCGCTATTTCCATGGCAAATGTTCAGATGAGCTACATTCTCAAATCCACCAATTCAGGCATTTACATCCAAGCCTGTCTCTACTCTACCGCTTCCTCCATGTCATCAGATGAGTCATCAATGTCATCAATGAACTCAGATGAGTTCATTCTTTAGTTCCGCCTGTTCAGACATTCACAGCTAAGCCTCTGTACTGTATCGCTATTTCCTTGGCAAATGTTCAAATGAGGTGAAATGATGTTCATTTTTAGGTCGATCAGTTCAGACCATTACAGCTAAACCTCTCTCTAACAATCTTTCCATGGCAAATGTTCAGATGGGCGACATTCTTTATTTCCGCCAGTTCAGACCTTTAAAGATAAGCCTCTCTCTAAACTATGGCTATTTCCATGTATTATATAGGAATAAAGTGTCGCTGCCGACACTTGAGTTTGAATACAGATCACCAGTGAGCAAAAATAGGTGGTCCCATTATTGAATTAAGTCGATCACGTGATCGCAAAGGAAATGTATATATGGGAATTAGCGTGATCACCATTTCTAATCTATCTTCTCTTACTGTACGGATCACCATTTCTAGTCTATCCTCTATTTCTATACGGATCACCATTTCTAATCTATCCTCTATTACTATAAGGATCACCATTCCTAGTCTATCCTTTATTACTATACGGATCACCATTTCTAGTCTATCCCCTATTACTATACGGATCACCATTTCTAGTCTATCCTCTATTTCTATACGATCATCATTTCTAGTCTATCCTTTATTACTATCCTCTATTCCCTCCTCTACGTTATTCTCTATATGGGTTACTTTTCGGATTACTATTCGTTGGTTACTTTTCGAACGAGTATTATCGAGCAAGTATTATTAGTGTTAGGGATATTCGATGACGTCTGACACCAGTATTGTTCAATGCCTTTTCTATAGTTGTATCTGCGATTGCAAAGTCTCTACTACAACGAGCATTACGAAAGTGACAACGGGTATTCGTTGACATCACAAAAGTGGCAACGAGTGTTCGCTGACATCACAAAACCATGGTAAATGTTTTGATGAGCTACATTCTTTTGTTCCACCAATTCAAAACCAAGCATCGACGCAAGAAACATCCTCCTGTTATTGCACAGTGTGTGTATGCCAAACCGATTTAAATACAGAATGTTTCTTCTTCTAGACTGCCTCTCAATCAAAGCTCAAGAGGTCAGTATACCCTGCTATTTAAAACCTGTGCGGAGAGAAAAGATAGATTTTTTACCTTTCCTAAGTGTATTATTTTGAAGTAAATGTAACGACATTGTCTGGAGTACAAAACTCAGTTTGCTGAGTCCGCTATCAGACGGAATTAACATTAATAAATGCCTAAAATCCAAGGTAAATCTCTGCCGTGGACATCAACCAGGCTTGACTTTGTGAAAAAATAATAATTTTCTTTTCTTTCACTCTCTTAGACATAAATGTTTTATATGTCAGTCAAAATGGAGGCTGTCACCCGGTGACGTTTGTACAAAAGATTCATATTTGAAAGAATGTTGGCATTATGATGGACTGGCTGGTTAATTGATATATTCAAATATTTGACTGTAAATACAATTTGCGTCAGTCTCTTATGATTAATGAAAATCTCCCGGCGCGAAATGAGACAATAGAAACATTTAATATTGCAACAAGCTGGTGAAGATAAAACACGCCAAAGAGACGTTTTGTTTGCATCGTCTATATTATTGGCAAGACTTCAGCTTGGACGTGCAAGGTGGCGTAACTGTAAATCAGTATGGCCAATCGGGTTCGAATTCGGACTTGTAAAATGATCCCTGTTCTTTGTTGCATCACCAGATATGTTTTTTAAAAAAAAGAGGCCCCGTCACTTGCATGTTACTACTACTGGTTAAACTGAAAAGTCTGTTTTTATCGTTAAATGACCCGTTTTTTTACTAAATCTTCACCGAATACAATCTTTGCCTGCCATCAGCATGGCTTACACTAGACTCCAGGAGAACAGCAGACGACGCTTTCTTGGCCTCACGTTTTCCACTGACAATCTTCTTCTTTTATTATCCTTTTATATTTTTCAGGACGTAGGCGACCATGGCTCTCCACTTCCTCCTATCTCTTGTAGTTCTCAATAAGTTTTATCTTTTCGCTATATCTCAGACCCGGTTTTACGATCCACTTGCTTAAGTCCACTATGTCCAGCGTTATTTTCCCTTGTCCCTCTTTTCCTCATTCTGTGAGTATCAGATTTTACAAGCCTTCCTTTCTCATTACGTGTCCCAGAAATTTCAGCTGCCTCTTGCTGATCTTAAGTATAAGATTCCTCCTTGTTTGCATCCTCTCCAAGTCGTTTTACACATGTTCGTGGTTATAAGATAAGTGGATAGAACAGAGATAGCACATACACCCGCATTTGTAGGGGGAAGCTATCATTTAATTTGGAATTCGGAACTATTTAACAATAAGTAAGTAAGGATTTCTTTGGATTTTTTTTTTTACATTTTTGTGATCGTTTAAATTCGTATATACACACGTGCAACAAAATAAATTCTTACATTTGCCTTGATAAAGTTCATCAGAGGACGAAATGCGTTGGTGAAGAATAGTTTTCCTCTTCCCACTTTTTATTCATTGTGTTCCTTCCCAGATACACTCTATCTGAAACTAATTTACACACACACACACTATATATATATATATATATATATATATATATATATATATATATATATATTCGAAAATTATAACATAAATATGTTATAAAATCACTACAAAAATAGCCATTTTGTTTCAACCCATCTGGCATCTTATCAATTGATGGTGTTGAATGTAGAATAAAGGGTTTTAAATGTTCCAAATCAATCAAACATCCCTCGCTAGGGGAAACGCTGTTACATAAGCTGCAATGACCAATCAAAATACAAGTATAGGAGAATTCCAAAAACTTGACAACGATTATATTTATTCTTTTAAGAATAGTATTCGTTGGTTATTGGAATTTATTCCGTATACACCAATCATATACTTGGGTATATATATATATATATATATATATATATATATATATATATACTAGCAGTAGAGCCCGGCGTTGCCCGGGGATGTAATAGTAAGAGATAGATCAAGTATTGACCATCATAAAGACTGAAAAATAAAATTGACAAATATTATTGTTTAAGGTTGACGGACACGCATCTCTTAATTAGTTTTATTTTCTTCATTTTTTTTTTTTTTTTTACGAATTGGTCAAACCTAAACTCAAACAAAAACATTGTTTTCAATCGTTATGTGTCCACCGATTGAATAGAATTTTATTATAAACAATTGTCTTGTAAATGGAATTTTTAAAGCATTCTGAATGTAAAAATAAAGAAAAAGGTGTGCAAGACAATAAGAAACACTACCTGGCAAAAAAAGTGAAGTTTTGTTGAAATCGGTTGAAAAATGTAGGAAATCCGATCCCATATATAAGTGAACACACACACGCACACACACAACCAACCTGGGTTTTATAATAAGTATAACTCGATATTAATAAGTATAACTCGATATGAGTTGTCCCCATTTCATTAATGCCTCTTAATCGTGTTTTCAAATTGATTTTGTGCAAAAACAATTGTGTTTTTCTAATTTTAGGCACTGTCAGAACCACCGCAAGGTAATTTTACGTAGTCCTGTGAATTTTGTTGAAATTGGTTGAAAAATGTAGGAAATCCGATCCAATATATAAACGTACACACACACACACACACACACACACACACACACATCAACGTTTTATAATAAGTAAGATATATATATATATATATATATATATATATATATATATATATATATATATATAATGCTGACATATATGGTTCGGTGCCCCTACTATTTACATAGAGTTTGATAAGAAGAAAGAAAAATCAACAATATTATTGGTCCTGATCTGGCGTCTCGATGTTTGTTTTTTGGGGTTTTTTTTTTTGTTTTTTTGTATTAAACCCGTTAATACCAGTTTGTTACGTTGTCGTCTGCCGGTTGGAATGAAAGAAAAGAAACTGCGTTTTTATCACAGTTCCCAACGACAAACCTAAGACCAGGCTCATACATGATATCACCGATAATCACACAAGCAATAGCAGCGATCAATGAGCTAATAGAGAGAATAAAAGAGATCTTGGAATGGGCTAATTTCAAATCCAACGGACATTAACAGCTTTAATAAAAAATAGATAAAAAAAAAAAAGCTACGTAATTTTCTTCTTTCATGTCGACCGGAAGACGCCAAACTAGCAGACGGACATTAACGACTTGAATACAAAAAAACATAAACCAAAAAATTTATTGTCTTTTATTCTGACTTGAAGACCTCAACTTAAAAGCACAATGCCGAAACGAATTGTTAATAAAAAAATCTTTCCCATTTCGTCTCATTTCTCACTCTTGTCCGGATTCTATATCCGATTAACTCGCATATATATATATATATATATATATATATATATATATATATATATATATATATATATATAGGTACCTAGCGTACCCTGACGATCCGCATAGGTGAGACCTAGGCCGGTTTGCCTGCCTCGTTAGGTTCATAGTTATATATATATATATATATATATATATATATATATATATATTTAAAAATTTAAAACCGCCAAGCCTATAGTTAAAAATTATAATTCACCTCTTAGAAAAAAATTAAATAAAACAAATATTATTTACGAATTTAAATGTCTATGAAGGAATAGTATTCCTGATCAATCAAAATTCGTAAACAATTATAGGTCACACTACAACATGTTTGCCAACAAGTCTCACACTATATCTTTCTGAACATTTTAGTCTCGTTTAAATACTCATGGAGACCTACTGGACCCTATTTTTAACATACTTGATGATGACATAAATGTAATAGCATCGTCTACATGTAAAAACTGGTTAAAAATAAAGGAAGCCTTATTAATAAAGACAAAAACCAATACTCAGTAATATCAGCTATGAACATTGACACAATATCTTGACCGTGTTTTGATAATGAAAACATTATATAAAATTAACAACGAGAAATAGCTTGTTGTATGTATGTACATACAACAAACTATTTCTTGCTAACAAAATATTTGATTTGAATACAAAAATAATATAAAGCAAAAAGAGTTTTGTCTTTTATTCTGGCTTGAAGACCTTAAAACCCAATGGCGAAACGAGTTGTTCATAAAAATCTTTACGACTTTGTCTCATTTCTTCCCTTTTGTCCGAATTCTATATCTGATTAACACGCCTATATATATATATATATTAAGAAATGGACAAAGTCGACAATTTATTTATTAAAGACATTTTGATGTTTAACGTTCTTTTTATAGATACAAGTATTTAAGTAAATGCTCTGTTTATAATAAACAGTATTAAATAACATTTACCGGCCTGAATGTCCGAGAAATTTTCATCGAAAATATTCGTCCTTTGACAGGATTCGAACCTGCATCCTATACGGAACCGTCATTTACGCTGACGTGCTTTAACCGACTCGGTCACAAAGGAGCGTTCGGTAGGCAAAGTCGAATTTACTGCTTATATATATATATATACACTACATCTCAAAAGTTTGAGGAATCTGGTAATTTTTTAAATTGGCCCCGAAAGTAATTGTTTTGTACTTTAAATAAGACAAAATTAGAACGAGATATAATTTTGCATAATTTTATATACGAACAGTATTTAGAAAAAAAATATAACAAAATATGCCTTTCATCCGTTAGGATTACATCGGACTGGGCTTTGTTGAAGTTGTATATATATATATATATATATATATATATATATACACACACACACACATATATATATATATATATATATATATATATATATATATATATATATGAAAATTTATCAGAGTTAACCTGTAGAAAAGAACAATATTTATAAATATAAATGACAATAGGAACGCGTCAGCAATAACTACATTTTCCTATTGACATTCATATTTATAAATATTTCTATCTATCTATCTATCTAAATATACGTATATATATATATATATATATATATATATATATATATATATATATATATGAATTATTTTCAGATAGAGTTATACAAGTTATATTTAACCGATGCGTTTCGTCCTCTGAGAGACTTTATCAAGATAAATGTAGGGATTTATTTTGTTGCACGTGTTTTTATACAAGAGCAAGGATGTCATTGGTTTATCAAGGCTTTTAAATTTGAGAATGTTCATGAATATTCATCAGGTGTTTAAAAGTACAGTCAAAACATATCAGCAACCCTTCAGTAACTACCTGATGCTGAAAACCTGGAAATGAGTAATTTGTTAGTGAGTGCTAGAGTCTTGTCTGTTAATAGGGCCCATGAATTTGATGCGGTAGTGATCACAAAAACAAACTCAGTGAATCCTGGGAAATTCAGTGACCAGCGCAAGAGGCCTCACATGATCAGAGATCTTAAAGCAATACCTCAGCAAAACCTAATATGTTATAGGCTGAGTCAGGTCATATTGCTTGATATTGCCGTGGGGAGGAAATGAGACGAAGGGATTACCACACTTGTAGCTACCCAGTTAAGCCAGCAGCAACAACTGCCAATATAGAAGTAATGTTCAGAGAGATGTAATGGAATAACATGACACCCCCATGAGTGGCGGCACTACAGGTGGTAAATACCTATAAGTGTCCGTGAGGACAGTGGACGGGAGAGTCGAGCTGGGATTTTTCCCATCTGCGCTAATCGAACTCTCTGCCTTCGGGCAGAGAGAAACCCGGTCGAGGCTATGCCGAAGGGCAGAGTTTCGTCCGGAGAGGTGGACAGACCCGATCCCGTTTATGCGGAGTCCACGGAAATTTTTTGGCCGGACCTACGGGCTCGGGAACCCCACATTAAATTCGGCCTTGTGCCACATGTGACTGCGTGTGGCAGCTGTTAAATAGCGTCGAGCTGGGATCTGTCATTCAAATCTTGGCTGCTGTCGAACTCTCTGCCCAAAGGCAGAGAGTTCGACAGGAACCCGGACGAAGCGATGCCGAAGGGCAGAGTCTCGTCCGGGGAGGTAGACAGACCCGAACCCGTTTATGCGGCGTTACGGGGAATTTTTTGCCGAGCCTACGGGCTCGGATTGACCCACATTAAACTCGGCCTTGTGCTACATCCTTCCTTGTGGGGAGGCAGGTAAATACCGTCAAGCTGGGGTCTGCGAGAACTAGCGGCCTTCCGATAGCAGCACGCACACAACTGTACTTACTTGCGACGAACATGCGCATAACTATTACTTCCTTGCTTGTTGTACTAGTTTCTACAATAAACCTGTTACTATTTATCCACCATGTTTGTCCATTCCATATTCCTATCAGCACGGGATATAACACAGAGACAAGAACCCTGGTGGATGCATGACCACACTGATATCACCAAGTCTAGCGTCCTCCTGGAGTAGAAAGAGAACTGTAGTAGCAGTGGATGGATGCAAAAGGATCGGCGGAGTTGAACTGACAGTGCATGAGTGTGCTTAAAGTCATTGATATTATAGGAATGAATTTGATTAATCACCTGTGTGGTGTTATCATTGGCAAGGATAAAGTAGAGTTTCGTTGCACTCGTTCTGTACAAGAATGGCTGTAGAATCTGAACAAATGGACCCTGAGAATATTAAGATCAAAGATTTTTTTTATGCAAAGTTTGATGGTGACAAATGGGTGCTGGAGTGGTTTCGGAGGGAAGCGCCTCCAATGCTAAAAAATAAAATAGGATGTTATAGCAAATTTTCTCTGCAAGAAGAGCAAGAGAATTTTAAGAAGTGTGTATTCCGGGACCATGGAAGGAGGATGAGTTACCACTGACAACGGTAGCTCAGCTGACAATCACAGAAAGTCAGGCTGGTACTGGACTTTAGTGAACTGAATGCTCATGTGTCATGTCACAAATGTGGTGCCATAATTCAAAGTCTGCTAAACGAGTAACATTCAAGAAATATATATATATATATATATATATATATATATATATATTATTTTAAATTTTTATGGTTTGGGATAGACGTATATGTTGTACATCTTCAAAAACACGAGCGAATGAATTTAATCGTTTTCTTTTGATTTTTCGACATGTTTGTGGTCGTGTATGTTGGCTTTGGAAAATAGTAATTCCTTCAGGAAAGGTGGAATTGGAAAGAAACCAGGGCGTAGATTTATATTTGGTTACGTTTCAATAGCGACACTCACAAGAAAATCAAAAGAAAACGATACAACATTGATTAATATATATCTCTTGAAAATATATTTCAATTGAGCACTAATTCTATAAACAAACAGCCACCTGTGTTAATGCAAAGCTCTTCAGTAAAATGAATGGGAGCACTCCGGCTGATTGGAATTTGTTTACATTCGTAAAAACAATACGCTAGGTTTAGCTGTTTCTCTCTGTCGAATGAAGATAGCTCAGTGGTAGAAACTGACTGATCAGTTGGGTCTCTATCTGGATTGTGGCATTCGGATGTCTAGTCGCACTGAGGAGCTGTGATACAGCGAAACAGTACTGTCTGCGAATGACACATATATATATATATATATATATATATATATATATGCCTTATTAGACTTTGAATTAGGACACTTTATGCCCTCTACATGTTTTGACTGACCTTTGAACCACCTGATGACCAACCCAGTAAATTGTGACTGCATTAGGAAAGTCTCAATATCAACAATGTTGCATTGTGCGAGAGCAGCAGTGGACACCCTATCGTCAAAATAGCCATATTTATATTTACTGAATGTTCGAGAAATTTCGTAGAAAATATGCGTTCTCTGACAGGAATCGAACCTTTATTCTTATACGGAAACCGTTATTTGGTCTGACGTGCAATACCATTCAGCTCCAGTGATGTCCAAATTACTCTTTTTAAACAGTAAGTTGAACTTTTAAGATACGTTTTTAAGTTACGCTTCGTGAGCACATATAATCGATCGAGAAAAAGATTGTGTTCATAAACAGTAATTTGGACATTGCTAACTAGACGTTTATCTGTCGCTAAATGGTCCTAAGCCTTCGGCACACATGTGCCATCTTCAGAGTGGTTATGCAGACATGAAACAAAGATATCCACTGTCAAAGATGATATTTTGTTATTTTGACATAGAAAATTGCTATGCGACGATAACGGTCGCCGAATAGCAGACGCTGATCGTAACTTCAAGATGCAGTTCTGTGACGTCATACCAATCGATTGACCGAAGTCTTACAACAGAACCAATGTCTAGATGTATGGCCAACTTATCCAAATGTTGAACAATTTTTGTTCTCGTTTTCACCAGAAATTAAAGCAAATATTCGAACATTAGAACGGCTCATGGTCAGACATAATAGACATTCATTCTGTTATATTTAATAATATATGTTTAAATAATGATCTGCTGCTCCAATACACTATATATATATATATGGGTTAATTATGTGTAAATTTTTTTATATATCGAGTAATTTGTGCGGGGAGAAAGAAGTATGATAAAGTGGGAAAATGTTTCATATAAAACATTTTGTCCTTTAGGACTTCATCAGACTAAGTTTGTTTACGTCGTTGCTACTACACATGCGTACGAACAAGAGTTGTGTTGTTTTGTAAGATATCCCTTTTGTGTTCATATAATCTTTTGTTAAACTTCATGAGGTTTATCCAATGTATTCTTTCTGTCAATCATTACAGGTAATAGCGTAAAAATAAGTGAAAAAAAATTAAATTTAAAATTCTTAGTGTCTCTCGTTCGTGCGCATATATAGTCTATGAATCCTGCTATCCATTTACATAAGCTTGGTACGTAGGTTCCTCGTTTTCAGTAAGTCCTGTGAGTGTCAAATTCTCCAAGCCTCTATTCCTTATCGCGTGTTCTAGAAATTGCAACTGCCCCTTTCTGATTCTAAGCAGAAGCGTCCTTTTTGTTGGCATTTTCCTTAAAACTTCCTCATCAATCACATCTTCAATCTATAGTATTCTCAACATCTATCTGTGCAACCACATTTTTTGCCTCAAGTTCCTTTATGTGTTGAGATTGTTCAGCATTCACTGACACATAGGAGGACCTATATTGCATAATCTTGTATACCTACAGACGATAATTATTTTACTTCTTTCTAACGAAATTGTCTTGTTTCTTAATACTGTGAGCATTTAGTATCTCCAGCATTTGTAATTTGCAAGTTAGGCCGTTTCTTTTTGATGTCAACAATGCATTGATGTTTCTTCTTGCTATCCTTCACTATCTTCTGAAGGAGTTCTTGCAGTTGGAGATTCATCTCCAGCTGGACTGGTCAAACTCACTGCATCAGGACAGAGAGTATCCTCAAGGGCAGAGTCTTATCTCGGGAAACAGCTACGCAACCCCATTTTATACGGGGTCCACGTCGAATTTTTAGCCGGGCATATGGGCTCGGATACCGTACATTAAATTCGGCCTTGTGCCGCATCTGACCGCGAGAGGCGGTTGGTAGATATATACTTCAGTTGAAGATTCATCTCCAGCTGTGCTGCTCAAACTCTCTAACTCCGGGCAGAGAGGATCCCCAGACGAGGCTATGTCGAAAGGCAGAGTCTCGACTCGTGAAACAGCTACCCGACCGCGTTTTATACATGGTCAACGGAGAATTTTTAGCCGAGACGACGGGCTCAGAAAACCCACGTTAAATTCGGCCTTGAGTTCTGTTGTGGTACGATCCACATAATTTACATAGTGGAGTACCGACCATATAAATATGGGTTGGTACCGGGAAGACGAGGGAAGGAAGAAGAGATCCAATCCAGAGACTCTGCCCGACTGCGATTAAGTCAACCCATTCTACAGGAACAGTCTTCCCAAGAATATACCAAACTATCTGTAAATATTGTGTACCTTTTCCTTGTTTCAATACATTTTGTTTACGTACATTTTGTGTTGTATTATTATTATTCCATGCTTATCCAAGCTTCAACAAGTTCATATTCCAGTCGAATCCATTATGTTCACTTACGTGCCAATACCTTTGGGAAAGGTACGAATCCTCTTCTTCTCTCCCTAGCTATGGGTAAATAGCAGGACAGACCGGGTTCTATAGCCGTAAATGGCAACTGGTGCTAAAGTTAACAAGCCATTCCTTGATCCAGCTAACATAAGATTGTGGGTCGTTTTTGAGATCAGCTGCCAATTTGATCCTACCGAAATAATCAAACAGGAGTAAACAGTTGTGTCAACAGCATAGATACCAAGTTGGGAACTGATGCCATCAAGAGGCCATTGGAAGCTCCAAGGATATAGCTGTTGGGGATATTAGTACTAAAAGATCTAGACGAGTGGCCATTCACGATGACTTTCACTTCGCGATTCGATTTGATAATAAAGACTGAATCAGTTAAAAAAAATCGACAGGAAATACTTTAACTTGTGGAGAAAAGCTCTATGCCAAACCCTGTCAAACGCTTTCGAGATGTTCAAAGCAACAGGCCGGGCTTCACTGTTCTCATCTAAAGCTTGACAGACAATAATTGTTTCAGCAATAATCGTTAATATATCAGCAGTTGATCTAGAGAAGTGAAAGATGTATTGCTCGTCTGAAAGAAGGCTCTGCGATGTGAGATGCTTAAACAATTCAGAGCTAGGTAGGGTCTCTAGTTGTTTGCCAAAAAGCGGTAGAAGGCTAACAGACCAATAGTTAGAAGGATCAGACAGGTCACCTGAGTTATTAAAGATTGAATCAACCGAAGAGGATTTCCAAGATGCAGGACAGCTCGTCCTGGGTATAACGATAAACTACATCCAGCAACAAGGCCTCTGACCGGGAGATTTTAAGGAACGTGGAACCACCTCTTAATTGCTATTGTTCCCAGGTCCACCCTGACCCAGGATGGTAGTACCTGTTAGGGTCCCAGATAAGGGTAAATAGTTAACCCACAAAACTGTGGTCAAAAATCTATGAAAGTATAAAAATGCATTTTAATAGTAAGAATACCAGCAATACATTTTCATAGTAAAAAATTACTAACAATATATTTTGTAAAAAAAAAAAAAATGAATAAATATTACCGCAATAAATTTTTGTAAAAAATATATTAACATCAATATATTGTTGTAAAAGAAATTATTAATATTCACAAGAAAATTAAATTTCGGTATTAAATGACCCATAAGTAATTGATATGCCATTAAACAAACAAAGCAAATTCAGGGAAGCAAGAGATAGCGAGGAATTTATTGTAGTGTTTAGTGAGCCAGTTCGAGAGCATATTTCTTACTGGGATACCATCAGGTCCACATACTTTGTGGTGATCAAGGTTACAGATGATAATAGAATCTATGGAAGTTGATTTTGTGAGTATAAACGTGATGAATATTGTAGATACGGAATCTATAACCTACATTATTGCTGCAGCATACCTATAGACGATAATGAGGATGTCCCCATTCACATAAATACGGTAATAAATACTGCATGTTGGTCTGCCGTTGGAGATTCGTCGTGGAATTCACTTGACTCACTTCTAGCAGTTGACTTTCTTCTACGCGCCGCTGGCGAATCTTATATGTTGTTCGTGTTCCTTACCAACTTCCGTTTGATTATTCTATTCAGTAACCTCCCCTACGTTACAACACATACGATTTCAGTCCTCTTTTACTTATTTCTAACGAAATTATCTTGTTTCTTAATACTATGAGTATTTGGTATCTCCAACATTTGTCATTTGCAAGTTAGGCCGTTTCTTTTTGCTGCCAACAATGCATTGATGTTTAGTCCTTTCTTCTCGCTATCCTTCACTATCATGTGAAGGATTTCTTGTAGTTTCCTTTCCGTTTTTGCTATCAACACTGTGTCACTTGCATATCTTCACTTGTTAAGATCATGGCCGCCAATGATGAATCCTGTCAAGACGTCTAATTCTCTCAGAATCGCCTCACTGTCTAGGTTGAATATGTCCGGCGAGAAGACACATCCTTGTCTTACACCCTTTTCTATTTTTGTATATTTACTGAATTCATTTACTATTCGTATGTGGGTGGTTTGCTTCAAGTATAAGTTCTCGATTATTCTAATATCCTTCCCAAATATGGTATGGTTACCTAGCAGTTTCGTTGTGAAACGTTATCAAACGCTTTTGAATAATCTATAAAATAAAATATTAGAAATTTTATTTACGAAAATAAGGAACAAAATGTAGCAAATTTCTAAAAAAGTTATAAATGGCATTATGTAAGGGAGTAAATGTAATCATAAAGTTAACTTGATTTAGCAAAAAAAGAAAGAGTAATTAATTTTAGATAACAATTTCTAATGGTAAAACATACACTGCGTGTTATGCAAGAGTTCAAATAGCCACGCTCGTATAAGACGCGTCCTTACCTGACAAGCTGAATCGGCATTTTCGTAAGTTCGTGTGGGGAAATATTTGAATTGATAGCACCAGTTACTGAATGTCTCCCAACCAAGAGGACAATCTGGAAAGAGAAAACCGAGTTAGAAAAGACATTAAAATCTCTATCTATAAAAGGCAGCGTGTGTGTGTGTGTGTGTGTGTGTGTGTGTGTGTGTGTGTGTGTGTGTGTGTGTGTGTGTGTGTAACGAATGCACGGCTGCAATTTTCGACGGATTTGCACCAAAATTTACATGCACATGCTCCAAGTTAGCGGGAAAACCAAGACCAACTTTGCATTTTCCAACTCCCATCGATAGTGGAAATAATCGATTTTTTTCATGCTTCTACGTCAGTTTTCATGTAGTTTGCAGCCATTTTGTACTGGCCACAGTGAGAGCCTATAGCTGGCTGCCACGAATAGGCAGGAAGATTCTATTAGCCAGCGTGAGAGCCAACAGCTGACTGACATGAATGTTAACTAGCATGCTAGCATGCAAAAAAAAATCGATAGCTGCATTCGTCACAAGTGGGGAAAATTTAAATCTGCATGGCACTTTACTCCAATTGGCTCATTTGCATGCTTAAACTCAACGTTGATTCCGTAGAACTGGGTTGGGTGTGAAAAAGTATTTGTTGTTAACATTCTTTTTTCATTCGGTTTTTCCAGTTACGAGTCCTTTTTTAAAGCTGATCGTTTTGTGTTCATTTTGTTTAGTTCTTTTTTCGTAACAGATTTAATGTTTAGTATAGAGCTTAGAAAAAATTCGCAGTGTGAGATAGGCAAGAAGTAAGGCATGTAGCAACATGAGCACGGCAAAGGGCACTCCTTTAAAGGCAAGGAAGGGCAAAAATATTTTAAGTCAAGTGATAGCGATTGCTGTATGAGTCGTACGATTTTTTAATCAAGCACGGGCAACTCTGGGCCATGCTGCTAGTATATACTATTATTCAAATATCCATTATAGATATATTTTTTTTTAACTTTCTTTCGCGTAAAACTTCTGAGTTATTCAAAACACCAAACCCAGCCCAACCTAGACCATGACACCTGCAATTTATAGATATTACAGTAAGTAAATTGCAAAAATCATACTCAGGGTTGGGCTCGGTGGTGCTAGGGTGGGTTCGTTGTTTTAAATAACTCGGAAGTTTTACGTGAAAGCAAGTTAAAAAGATGGCCGTAATGGATATTCATATATGTTACAGAAATTAACGCGTGTGCGATGTGGTGTAATGTATATCGGCCCGGAATAATAGATCAGAGAACAGAGTTCGAATTCCAGTAGGGCTTGTTCCATTCACTTACGCCCACAACCCTCCGCCAGCTTGAGTCCTATAGCCTTGGTTGGCAACCAGTCTACTGCAGAAAGAAACGGCAACCTGCTACGGGAACGTCGAGAATCGAAAAGGACATGGTGGTTTTCTGAGAGTTGCTTAGACGTAGCACAAGGCTGGAAGTATGAGGCACCCAGTGAGGATCGAACTTACTATTCAGTCAGAATTGATGTATAACGAGACAAGCTTGTTAACCATTTCAATACGCCGAAGTGACCAAACGAGTGAGATATCGTGTATCGCGTATGGCGCTTAACTGGCTGACAGTGAATAATTTATGTCTACAAACATGCTATGATTAATCCGTACATTAATTAGATGAGTATCTTCATCTTTTTTACGCACACACACACACACACACACACACAATTATTTACCCGCTGCCCCACGCAGCAAAATGTGGCACAAGGCCAAGTTTAAAATGGGGTATCCGAGCCGGTAGGCTCGGGCAAAAATTCCCTATAGACCACGTAAAAACCGGAGTCAATTTCCCGAGACGAGATTAAGCCCTTCGGCAGAGCCTCGTCTGGGGAATACCCTCTGACATAAGCCAGGTAAGTGAACATTGAAGTGAACACTCAGAGGGGAGAGTTTTGTCTTCAATGTTCACTTTTATATTTATATTTACATACGCTCTATCTCTGATATTAAGCACTTTATCCCATAAATACAGCACACCTTAAAACTATATTTCTTCATATATATATATATAGGCAAGTATTTTAATAAGAAACATGCGACATTATTTTCAAGGCAGTCGGCGTGTTTCATTTCCCAGGAAATGAACGTTTCTCTGCACGCATAAATTCCAAGGAAAAAAAAAGGATTATAATTATAATTTAATAAAAAGAAAAAAATTTTTTTTTTTTGTTTGTTTTGTTTTTTGGGGTTTTTTTTAGCATTTCAACCCAAGCAAGCCAGTAGTAGCACTGGTTCGCAGGGGTGGAGGTGTTACATAGAGTGAAGGTGAAAGATAAAACTGTGTATACGAGTGGAGATGAGGAAAGCATTAAAGATGAACGGAGTTCAACACATCAGATGGCGACTGACGTTGCATTTAAATTTTTGAAGATTGTAGTTATCAGGGAAGCAAGTAAACGGAAGGGTGTTCCACAGGCGGTAAGTGCGAGAAAAGAAGCTGTTGGAGTAGAAGTGGCGGTTACATTTAACTATTTCAATGTCTAGTAGCACGCTTAAATTTTTGTAGTCGGGACACAAAGTTATTTTAAGTGAACACATTTACATTATTCGGACTGTTATCCTCGTCTTCATATTCACGGCTTTTTCGGGTGATTGGAATTTCTAGTCGAACCCTTTATTTCGTCCACCGGGGTAGATTGGTCTAGTTCCACGTGCCATGCCTCTTCTCAGTTTAACTCAACTCTCCAAGTTTGGTTCACCACTGCTGTGGCCTGGTATTGAACTCACAACTCTTTGGGTCTAGTCACTGAATCTAACCAACGTCTTTATCCATTGGGTCATGTGTCCTTGAGGACATCTGTGCATGAATTTTTGAGACTTATAAACTTGTCTCATAAATCATTTTTTACCAGTGCCCATATTGCAATTTTTCTGTTATTATTATTATTATTGCATTTTTTACCAGAGCTTATATTGCAATCTTTGTTGTTATTCATTGGTTTTTTCTAGCACTCCATATTACTGGTTCCCATATTGTATTCATATCTATGCTTGGTCGGCTCAGGAGATTTTTGTAGCCTAGCATATGTGCTGATTCCTTAAGTTTTCGTATTTTCAAGTGATGCTCTCTGTCTATTGTTTCAACCTCATCCCAGAGGGGGTAGTCAGTATATATGAATAAGTGGTCACAATTGAACGACAGGCGTTTGTCGGAGTGCGATAATTTCGGAGTATGACATGAGTATAATTTTGTTCGGTTCGAGTTGTGTGGTTTACGTAAGGAGGCACGGTGGAGTAATGGATAGCGGCTTGGATTGAGGAATCGGAGAGCCGAGTTCGAATTCCAGTCGAATCCATTACATTCACTTACGTGCTAACACCCTTGGGAAAAGTGTGAATCCTCTTTCTTCTCCCTCCAGCTATGGGTAAATAGCAGGACTGGGTTCTATAGCCTTGGATGGCAACTGGTCTAGGAGAAGGAAAACTCTGAATTCAAAACCTGTGGAGGGTTGTTTGGGGACCTTGTGGCACGTAGTGCACCAGGTCTCTGTACTCGGCCCTTCAGTGTGGATGGTCCTGCACGAAACCTTCACCACTATAATCAAATCTCATGTGCTATACATGCGGGTTGGGGACCGCTTGTGAATTCCAAATTCCCATGAAACTCCAATATTGGAGCCGGCTCAACCCACCTCGGGTGAATACCGTTACAGATACAGGTACAGGGTGTGCTTTCCGTCAGATTAAAAAAAAATTAGTGCTTTGCCGTGACATAAAAATTATCAAAATCGACATGTAAATCATTTCCAGTTTGTTGATCAGCTAAGTTTCCAACAAAACTTTTATGGCTTTATTTCAGACTAGCAGTAGAGCTCGGCGTTGCCCGGGGATGTAACAGTAAGAGATAGATCAAGTATCGACCATCATGAAGACTGAAAAATAAAATTGACAAAGATTATTGTTTAAGGTTGACGGACACGCATGTCTTAATTAGTTTTTTTTTTTGGGGGGGGGGAGGTTACGAATTGGTCAAACCCAAACTCAAACAAAAACATTGTTTTCAATCGTTATGAGCCTACCGATTGAATAGAATTTTATTATAAACAATTGTCTTGTAAATGGAATTTTTAAAGCATTCTGAACATAAAAATAAAGAAAAAAGTGTGCAAGACAATAAGAAATACTACCTGCCAAAAAAAAGTGAAGTTTTGTTGAAAAATGTAGGAAATCCGATCGCATATATAAACGAACACACACACACACACACACACACACAAACAACCTGGGTTTTATAATAAGTATAATTCGATATGAGTTGTCCCCCTTTCATTCTGGCGACAGAATCGTGTTTTATCGTGTTTTCAAATTGATTTCGTGCAAAAACAATTGTGTTTTTACCATTTTGTCAGAACCACCGCAAGGTAATTTTATGCATTCCTGTGAAGTTTTGTTGAAATCGGTTGAAAAATGTAAGAAATCCGATCCAATATATAAACGTACACACACACACACACACACACAATCTGCGTTTTATAATAAGATTAAGCTTATTTAAATAAAAAATAAAGCCCTTCTGTAGCGTAACGATCAGTAAGCTCGTCATGTGAATCGTTTTTCCAATTTATTGAGTATTTAACAAAGTTTTGTATGGCTTTATGTCAGATTAAGCTTATTTAAAAAAAAAAAAAACAACTAATAGAAAGAGAGCTTTTCCGTAGTGTGACAATTAGCAAGATCGTCATGTAAATCGTTTCCAGTTTTTTGGTTAGGTAAATTTTCAACAAAACCATGAAACGAAGAATATTTGATAAGGTTGTATGCTACGCTGCGAATAACTGTTGAGCCTGCCAAAAGTGTTGCGCACTATTTTACTGTCTAACTCCTTGGTTTCTCGAACTGTTTTTCTATCGGCTGCATTTTCAGAATGAAAGTTTGCTCGCGCCTCACCAAATTTTCATGTGATAAAAAGTACATTTAAAAATAAAAAAAATAAAATAAGAGAGAAGGTTAAAGGGAGATAACCGCGGATTCGAAGTCAGAATATTATTATTGATAACTCTCTCCTTCAATTTGCGGAGCCTACTTACTATATTCTTAATACTTGATATAATGCAAAAATATCATAATGATAAAATCGGTCAATAATTATTTATACTTATTTATACTTGGACTTATGCATGCAATTATAAGTAATCCATAATAATAGTTTAAATTTTGAAATCATATTTATTTTTGGCATATGATTTTTTTAAAATTGTTTCTAAATATTTGATAGTCTTTCAATCATTCCGCCTCACCTGCTATCCTCTTCCGCCGCGCCTATGAGGCGCGCCACACCGTTTAGGAAGCACTGGTTTAACCAATTAAATCGTTTTAAATTATATATCCGTTCTAAATAATAGTAATTTAATATATAAATCATATACCGATATATAAAAATTTAAATAATATGTAATGCTAATATTTAATAATATTATGCGATCCCGACCTCTGGGATGAGATTTATATTCTTCTGATTTCATGCCCACGTCCAGGGAGGTCTTCCCCACTTCCAGGCAGTCCCTTTCCTTCAGGAGGGGCACCTGAGGTTTCCCCGAAAAGGGAGGTGCCTAGGGGATCTTGCGCAATTTTTGCGCAGTATACCCGTTAAACCCACCTTAAACCACGACCTTTTGTCACGTACGCTTGCGACTTGAGGGCCCCGTTAAATACCTATATAATGATATTCAAACAGCTCGAGTCCCAGTGGGGTCATTAAACAGTACCTCACCTTCGGGAGAGGGCTGGGCTCATTACTCGGAGCACAAAGGGAAAGTGCCAAGGGAGATTGAGAAATTTTTTCTAAAGTGCTGCCAAAGAACCGACATTAAACTTCGACCTTGTTCCACAACCTGTTGTGACATGGACGCACATATATATATAACTAGCAGTAGAGCCCGACGTTGCCCGGGGATGTAACAGTAAGAGATAGATCAAGTATCGACCATCATAAAGACTGAAAAATAAAATTGACAAAGATTATTGTTTAAGGTTGACGGACACGCATATCTTAATTAGTTTTTTTTTTTTTTTTTACGAATTGGTCAAACCCAAACTCAAACAAAAACATTGTTTTCAATCGTTATGAGTCTATCGATTGAATAGAATTTTATTATAAACAATTGTCTTGTAAATGGAATTTTTAAAGCATTCTGAATGTAAAAATAAAGAAAAAAGTGTGCAAGACAATAAGAAACACTACCTGCCACAAAAAGTGAGGTTTTGTTGAAATCGGTTGAAAAATGTAGGAAATCCGATCCCATATATAAACGAGCACACACACACACACACACACACACAACCTGAGTTTTATAAAAAGTATAACTCGATATGAGTTGTCCCCCTTTCATTCTCGTGATGCCTCTTAATCGTGTTTTCAAACTGATTTCGTGCAAAAACAATTGTGTTTTTTCAATTTTTGGCGCTGTCAGAACCACCGCAAGGTAATTTTACGTAGTCCTGTGAAGTTTTGTTAAAATCGGTTGAAAAATGTAGGAAATCCGATCCAATATATAAACGTAGACACACACATACACACACAAACACACACACACACACAATCTGCGTTTTTTAATAAGTAAGATACCTACATAATAATATTAAATATATGAGAATATATAAGAATAGAATTAAAAATTTAATCATACCCTCAGATTGATTTGTTTTTTGTTTTTTTACGGCTGATCCTTTTCAGGTTATTTAAAGCCAGAAAATATTTTTAAATTCTAAGAATGTTTTTGAGATAACAATGATTTTTACTAATACTAATTAACCGATAGATGGGGGAGAAGAGTTGGATTTGTACCTTTCCAAAAGTGAATATAACGAACCCGACTGGAATTTAGCACCAGGTATTCCCAAGTGGTCACCCATCTAGGTAGTGACCAGTCTCAACGTTGCTTAACATCGGTGATCCTACGGAATCCGGTATTTCAACGTAATATGGCCGTAAGCCAATATATACTCAGCACAAATAATACATAATGTACAATAACATTATAAAATACAATAAAATAATATAATAGTATAATATAATATTAATAAGAGAATTAAATATAAATTTCGGCGCGAAAATTCAAAATGGTAATGATATATTCTTAATATTTTTTCATTTTTACTCGAGAAGAAATAAATAAGCTATTTTCTTTATTTTCCGGGCGTCGTTAAGCCCCAAACCCGATACACGAACGTTTACTCCACAGATCTCCTCTCTCAACCGTGACTTTTATCCTCAGAGGTTACTCGTTTTTCGTTTTCTTGGGGGGGGGGCACCCACCTTCTTATCAGAATGGACTGATCTCTCTACTACTAATAGGACAGTTCTATAGAGTTCTGGGGAGATCAGGTGACCATCACACTTCCGTCTCTCTACCGGAAGATACAGTTGGACTTTATACCCTTTCTGATTGTTACTGACTAACCTGCGTTCGTTTGACTACTAATCTCTCTGTTGTAAATACCTCTTCAGATATACCAGTATTTTTCCCTACGTATGTGTTTGTCCTTATTTCAATACACGCACGCGGAAACACTCAACAACTCAACAGTTTTCCTAGACGAACACGCCATGTCTCTCGCAGAAGACATCTTCCGACCACTTCCTGAACAAAAGAAACGCCACACGGTTCCTTCAGGTGTTTCAGCATTATGATTATCAAGAAAAAAAAAAACAACTTATCACAGAGGATGCAACATTATTCCATTTCATGTTATGATAAAGTCGTAATTTCCCACCTGCCTCGTCCAACGTTCATATTACAATACGTTTTTTTTTTTAAGAAAACAGCAAACTTTACACTGTCTTTACGTCGTGACAAACATTTACCTAAATGAGTCTCAGTGTTGCTAAAAACAAACATGCAAATGATATTTTTTTTAAACCTTCCGCGTTAAAATCATGCAATCTCTTGGTAAGCCAGATGTTTCTTAAACCGCCTCGCGATGATCATAAAAGATGTAGTCGAAAATAGTGTTGGCACTAAACAGACGATCAAGTAGACACAGGAGGATCACGTGCACCGCACTGCAAACTGAGAGAATACGAGTCAGTGATAAGATTACTTCACTTAGCATTCTCCATAGTTTTCTTAACAATTCTTCTACGGCAGTTTTCATGTAGTTTGCGGCCATTTTCTACTGGGCAGAGGAAGAGCCAACAGGTAAACTGACGCAAATGTTAACTAGCATGCTAGCATGCAAAAAAAATCGATAGCTGCATTCGTCACAAGTGGGAAAAATTTAAATCTGCATGGAACTTTACTCCAATTGGCTCATTCGCTTGCTTAAACTCAACGTTGATTCTGATTCCGCAGAACTGGGTTGGGTGTGAAAAAGTATTTGTTGTTAACATTCTTTTTTCATTCGCTTTTTCCAGTTACGAGTCCTTTTTTAAAGCTGATCGTTTTGTGTTCATTTTGTTTATTTTTTTTTTCGTAACAGATTTAATGTTTAGTATAGAGCTTAGAAAAAATTCGCTGTGTGAGATAGGCAAGAAGTAAGACATGTAGCGACATCAGCACGGCAAAGGCAAGGAAGGGCAAAAATATTTTAAGTCAAGTGATTGCGATTGCTGTATTTTTGAATCAAGCACGCGCAACG
>CAHIKZ030004123.1:2482500-2517500 GCA_903632075.3 Acanthosepion pharaonis
GGATAGTGGATAGATCAAGGCAACTGGAGATGTCGATTGACATTACATTTGAATAGCTGGAGATTATAGCTCTCAGGGAAACTGAAATAGGGAAAGGAGTTCCACGGGCGAGAGGTGCGAGACATGATGCTATTGGAGTAGAAGAGACGGCTACATTTATGAGTTTCGACAGTGAAGGGGTGAGAGCGGGATGTCAGCCTGTATGGCGCTTGAACTCATTGAACCAGCGAATGCAGCTCCTCGGAGCAATTACCATGAAATCATAAAATCACATGAAAAATTGTATAAAAAAACTTAAACAAAGCACCTTGTCTGTCATATTCAATGAAGCTTGCATGAATATGCCTAAATACACAATGTATATATATATATATATATATATATATATATATATATATATATAATCGACTCTCCCGTCGAGATTCGACGTATGAGGGTCAAGCAGATCAGTTTCCAGGAAACTGACAGCCCGACACCGGCACATGAGATTTGATTATGGGGGTGAAGGCCTCGTGCAGGACCATCCACACTTTTTGAAGGGACGAATACAGAGACCTGGTGCACCGAATGCCACAAGGTTCTCAAACGACCTTCCGCAGGTTTTGAATTCACAGTTGTCCTTCTTCTAGACCAGTTGCCATCCAAGGCTATAGAACCCAGTCTGTCCTGCTATTTTACCCATAGCTGGAGGGAGAGTAAGAGGATTCATACCTTTCCCAAGGGTATTAGCACATAAGTGAATGTAATGGAATTCGAACTCGGCTCATGATTTCTCAATCCAAGCCGCTATCCATTACTCCACCGGGCCTCCTATATATATATATATATATATATATATATATATATATATATATATATATATATATATATATATATATATATATATATATATATATATATGTGTGTGTGTGTGTGTGTGTGTGTGTGTGTGTGTGTGTGTGTGTGTGTGTGTGTGTGTCTGTGTGTGTAAAATTATTTTTCAGATATAGTACATCTGTAAAGGAACAAAACGAAGACAAAGCAAGAGGAAAAAACATTCTTAACCCACGCGTTTCGTTCTCTGAGTGACTTTATCAAGGCAAATATAGGGATTTATTTTGTTGCACGTGCTCATATGTAAGAGCAAGGAGGTCATTGATTTATGAAGGCTTTTAAATTTGAGAATGTTCATGAATATTCATCAGACGGTTCAAAGGTAAGCCAAAACATGTGACGGACACAAAGTGTCATAATTCAAAGTCAGGTAAGCGAGTAATACTCCAGAAATATATAAAGTACCGTCTAAATTATTCATATATATATATATATATATATATATATATATATATATAAAGTGAACATTGAAGTCAACACTCAGAGGCGTCAGGCTGTTTCAAGCTAGACGCAATCTGTATTTATGGGTTAACGTGTTCATTATCATCAGGGATAAAGCATATGGTGTAACTATAAAAGTGGACATTGAAGTCAACACCCAGAGGCGACTGTCCGTTTCATGCTAGACGCAATCGTCAGGCTATTATATATGTGTGTGCGTCTGTGTGTGAATGTGTATTATTATTATTATTGTTGCGTCTAGCATGAAACAGTCTGTCGCCTCTGAGTGTTGACTTCAATGTTCACTTTTATATTTATATTTACATACGCTCTGTCTCTGATATTGAGCACTTTATCCCATAAATATAGCACATCTTAAAACTATATTTCTTTATAGTGTGAGTTTGTAAACAGTGACTATTACTGCTAGTAATGCATTACTCTTCGATAAAACGAATCGAGTTCTCTCAGTCACTGGCGTGTTTATCTAAAAATGAATACGCTTAAATTCCCCTTCATCCCTGTCGTGCGCCAACGGCTTAGGGGTAGATTCTCCTACTGACGCCAATTCAACCGGGTTTCAATCGTAGCTAGAGGCAACCGAACGTGTAGCCATACGAAGCTGACTGTCTGCGGATGACTATATATATATATATATATATATATATATATATATATATATATATAGGTGCGATGCATAAATTGTCGTCTAAATGACGTAAAAATGAAAATAACATTTCTCATTTTAACCGATATATTCTCCAAAATGACACAAAAATATATTGAAATGCTAAAGAGTAAATTTATTCAATAAAATCGCCGTTGGCTTCAACTACGGCCTCCAAACGACTTTGGAATCTCCTGCAACTCTTCTGTGCGGTCTCCTTGTTTAAGTTTGAGAACGCTGCCACAATCCTTGCCTTCAGTTCATCTTTAGTGTTACAAGGAATTTTGTTGGTCTCTTGCCCAACTGCATCTCACACATAATAATCAAGAGGGTTGTCTGGGGAGTTAGGTGGCCAGATGTAAGGGGTGGTGTGAATATTGTGTAGCTTAAGCCACACTGACGGCAGTAGTGGGGTTGATTAATATTTAGTGAGTTTTGAGTTAAGTTACTTGTAAACGATTTTGTTAGTTTTGTTTTTTAAAATCACTTCTGTGTACAGATACTCACCTAAAACAATGCTTCCTGTTATTACTTGAACAGATATGAACGTCACCAAAGCTTCCAGAAAGAACGTCATCTTTTAGCTTCCACGTTAGCTGAAGAACAAAAATCATAAAATTCGTTTGAAGCAGATTAATAATAACAAAAGGAAAAGGTAATATTGCTGAAGGACATGACCACTAACAATAACTTGATTTTCAATGTATTTCTATAATAAAAGCATTAGAAATAGATGTACATTATACTTATACAGTATAACCCGGATATAAGAGACCCGGATATAAGAGAAACCCAGATATAAGAGAGATTTTCTCTGGTCCTAAATTAGAGCCCGTGTTAATGTATATAAAATAGACCAAATCCGGATATAAGAGAAACCCGGATATAAGAGACTTCTTCTCCGGTCCCGACAACTCTCTTATATCCGGGTTACTCTGTATATATATTTAATTAAAATCCAATCAAGAGCTCCAACAAACATTACGGATCTGAAGACGATATGCGAGGAAGAATGGAACAAAATACCAACTAAAATTTGCAAATCATTGAGAACTACAAGAAGAGTTTAGTTGTTGTAGAAGTGAATAATGGCTATTCTACAAAGTATTAAATGAAGATCATGTATTCTTTTTTGTATTGTACGAAAAAATTTTTCGCTTATTAAAATGGATAATTTGAATTTATTTCTATTAAATACATTTTTCTTCTTTCTATGCATATTTAGTTATTACGCATCTGTGAACAGTTAATTATATGAAAAATATGTTTATTTATTAAGTGGAAATACAATAAATTAAAAATTTGTATGTGTACGAATATTTGCTTACCCCCACTATATATATATATATATATATATATATATATATATACACACACACACACAAAAAAAAAAAAAAAAGAAAGTGCAAAGGAAGACTCCAAATTCTGGGGGCTCTTGTAATAAAAGAGTAGCAGCCAACATTGAATAAGTTATCTTTTACCATAATGGACCGTATATTGAATAGTGATTTACCAATCGTAGCTCAGATGTGGCACGAAGCCGAAATTATGGGGCACCCAGTGAGGATCGAACTCGCTACACAGTCATGATTGTGCTAGCATGACAAGCTTGCTAACCATTACACCAACCCGAGATGCCCACGGATCGCATATTAAAGTGAGTCTAAAAAGTACACACGTACATAAAAATATTAATCCATTCAATACTACATCTTTAACTATAAAGTAAAAGTTGCAGTCAAAAAAAACTTAACTAAATTATTAATATATTAATTTCATTTAAATATGACCAATCTTCTTATATCAATATAATATTAATAAATTTTCAAATACTAAGCTTCTAATTTACATAATATCATACTTATACTAATTATTTAAAAATTTCTCTATACGATTAAATTTGAATTCAATATATATAAAAAAAATTAGTATTATAAAAACAATTAAATATAGAAGAAAATTCCACATATAGAAAACATGTAACTGGGAGAGAATTATTTTTAAATATTAGAAGGAAATTCCACATAGCGAAAACAATTTCACATATGGAAAAAAAAATTTACATATAGGGAAGATGTCAAGATAGAAAAAAATTCACAAATAAAAATATAAATGAAAAAGAGGAGTGTGAGGTTCGGTTGATACTATTTTAGTTGAAATTTGTTCCTGTGGCGACAATTGGAGTGTGGGGTTGAAATAATGTTATGTCGGTTGTAATTTTTGAGCTAATGTTATGGAAGTTGAAATTTTTTCCCATATATATATATATATATATATATATATATATATAAAGATATGTGGGTGTGGATATATTTGTAGAAGATTTTATATATATATATATATATATATATATATATATATATATATATATATATATAAACATACGTGGTGATGTGTGTATATATGGATGTGTATGTATGGATGTATTTGTAGGTGTATATATATATATATATATATATATGTGGGGGGTATATGTATGGTGTATGTATGTGTGTATATATGTATATGTGTATATGGGTCCGATGTATATATGTGTTTATATGTATGTGTGTATATGTATGTATATAATTATATGGGTGTAGTAGAGTTGTGTGTATTGATATATGTATATATATGTAGGTGTGTGTATGTATATGTGTATATATGTACATGTACATATATATATATATATATATATATATATATATATATATATATATATATATATATGTGTGTGTGTGTGTGTGTGTGTGTGTGTGTGTGTGTGTGTGTATGTATTTTAATATATGTATGGATATGTTTTTATCTTGTCATATTTTAGATTTGAATTACTTAAACTGGTCTTTATTAATTAAATTATTCCTTTACTTATCTCATAATTATTTGAATTGTTATTGATGCATGATTTAAAACCTTTTTCAAAAGACGTTTGTTAAAGAAACATTTTCTATCTAAATTATTTTAAATATTTGATATAATATCAATATAGTACATTGAGCTAAAAAATTTCTTCGGTCGGATGAAGGTAGCTCCGTGGCAGAAGCTCTGGCTGATACAAAATCGGTTGAGTTTCAATCTTACCTTGAGGCATTTACATGTCTTAGTCGCACATGTAAAAATTTATAATCAATACGTAAAACCTTATTCAATGGGGTCAAAATACCATGAAAGAGTAGAAATAAGTTTTAATACCAGAAATACTTTGTAAAGAAATTATTACCAGCAATGCATTTTTGAAAAACAAATGTTGCCAGCAATGCATTTTTGAAAAACAAATGTTGCCAGCAATGCATTTTTGAAAAACATATGTTGCCAGCAATGCATTTTTGAAAAACAAATGTTGCGAGCAATGCATTTTTGAAAAACATATGTTGCCAGCAATGCATTTTTGAAAAACATATGTTGCGAGCAATGCATTTTTGAAAAACAAATGTTGCCAGCAATGCAATTTTGAAAACCAAATGTTGCCAGCAATGCATTTTTGAAAAACAAATATTGCCAGCAATGCATTTTTGAAAGCCTAATGTTGCCAGCAAGGCATTTTTAAAAAACAAATGTTGCCAGCAATGCATTTTTGAAAAACATATGTTGCCAGCAATGCATTTTTTAAAAATAAATATTAATAGCAATATATTTTTGGAAAAAAGAAAAAGAAAAATATATATTACCAGATATACATTTTTTTGAAGAAAAAAAAACGAAAAATATTAGCAGCGATACATATTTGAACGAAAATTATTACCAGAAATGGAATTTTTAAAGGAAAAATATTATCAGAAATAGATTTTAAAAAAATATTACCAACAATAAAAATTGTGTCGACTTAGGTTGATATGCCGTAAAACCAAAACAAACCAAATCAAACTAATCCAAAATTATTTTGATTTATATCTGAATGATATATATTTTGTTATTAATAATATTATAAATATCATTATTATTACTAGTAGTAGTAATTTTATCAATATGTAATTGTGACGGGTATAATACATTGTGAAAATTCCACTACTTGGACCAATATACCTTCCCCCACCCTGTTCTTTTATCAAGTTCCGGAAATAAGACATATTCTGGATCAGACCGCCTATCGAAGCTCTCTCTCTCTCTCTCTCTCTCTCTCCTCCCTATATCTATCTTCATTTCTCTTCCCCCCAAAAAACCTTATATCGAAATATCTGTCTCTCTCCCGCTTTTCTTTTTCTCTTTTTCTCCCTTTTAATATTAAAACTTATTCCTATCTCACGTATTCCTTCTTCCTCTTCTTTCTTTTTTCCTTTTCTTTTTCTTTTTTCCTTTATCCCTTAAATCGTATTTGAATATATTAAAAATCCATTTCTCAATGCAATGTAAAATTGGTCTGAACGATTGGAATTTTACCCATGAAATAAATTTATTACCACCAAATATGGATCTTTAAGTATTCCTTTTTCATTACATATATATATATATATATATATATATATATATATATATATATATATATATATATATATATATGTGTGTGTGTGTGTGTGTGTGTGTGTGTGTATACGATATAAAAACGAAATCAGAAACAAACACGAAATACGAAAAAAACAAATCAGAAACGTTTATCAGTCTTATATATTTCACTTTTTAGTAAAGCTTCATTAAAGAATGAGATATGGAGAAAAAAAAAAAGAAAGAAATTTAGGTATTTTTACTTTTCGGTTGTTTAATTTTCATTGGTTAATTATGTTTCATGTGCATTCGACACTTTAAACCAACATTAGTATAATTTGTGGCGTTCCGAATTCAAAATAGTAGACCAACTGCACCCGAGACGTATATGGTCATGGAGAAACTCGGGAGGAGAAACGAAAAAAAAAAAACAAACTGACAAGGTAACTATCAATATGAGATTCAGAAATGCAGTTTTAAATTGCAAAATTTTCTCAAGTGCCGACTGTGGGAGCGACCACCTTCCAGTGATATGCAAACTTAGTGCAAAATTACGAAAGAAATTGAAGAGGGCCAAGACTACATCAAAATTGCAATACGACAGACTCTTGAATGGCCTGAATGTGACGGTTTGGTTTGGTTTGGTTTGGTTTACGGCATATCAACATCAATGGGTTATTTAATGCCGACAAAATTTTTAGGATAGGTTTGTATGAATAGAATATGTATTCCTTGGTTTGGTTTATTTTATGGCATATCAACCTCAATGGGTTATTTAATGCCGACAACATTTTAGGATAGATTCGTATGAATAGAATATGTATTCTTTGGTTTAGATTGGTTTGGTTTATTTTGTTTTACGGCATATCAATATCAATGGGTTATTTAATGCCGACAAAATTTTTATTGCTGGTAATATATTTTTCTTCAAAAATCTATTTCTGGGAATATTTTTTCCTTGAAGAAATCTATAGCTGGTTATATTTTTTCAAAGAATGTATAACTGTTTGTATTGTTGGTATTCTTTTAACTATTGCTGATAATAATTTTTCCTTGAAAAATTATTGCTTGTAATATTTTTTCATATCAAAGTATTTCTGGTATTAAAATCCATTTTTACTCCAGTTTCGGGGTTAACTATTTGCCCATAGCTAGGACCCTAACAGGTGCTACCACCCCGGGTCAGGGTGGACCTGGGAATACCAGCAATTAAGAGGTGGTTCCACGCTCCTCAAAACCTCCTGATCAGAGGCCTTGACGTTAGACGTAGTTTATATTCATATCCAGGACGCGAATATAGTTCATCGTCATACCCAGGACGCGGACGTAGTTTATAGTCATACCCAACAAAACCTGAATGTGACGGAGAAATATATGAACAGTGTTCAAAGTAGATACAATGGACAAAATGGGAGGGGGAAACACGACGTGGAGCACACTAAGAGAAACTTTAGTAACATCGCTAATCGTGATCATCCCAAAGAATAATAGACAAAGGAAAAAAAAATGAATGACAGATGAAATTCTCGACATGAGGAAGAGGAGACAACAATTAGTGTCAAGTTACGGCACAAAATATAGGACTCCACAGAAAAAATTAGGAACAAATGCAGGCAGGCTAAAGAGGAACGTCTCAACAAAAAAAAATATGTAGAAACAAAAAGTATCGCAGATAAAGCAGATATGCATAAAAAATAAGAGAAATAACAGGACAAAGAACATTCTCATCAGTACGATGCATAAACTTTAAAGGCTGGACACTGATATTAGAGAAAGAAGAGATAACTGCAGCTTTGGACCGAATACATCGGAGAATTCTTCCACGGCGTAAAAGAACAACTGAAAACACATAAATAACGAAAGGCCAGTGATACTGAAATCTGAAGTGGATTAAGCAATGGCGAAATTGAGCAGAAACAACGTAGCAGGGCCAGACGGAATCGTAACAGAGATGCTAGCAGCCTTAGATGATGTCGGCATTGACCAAATTACAACATGAAAAATACAACAGTGGCGATATACCGAAAGACCTAAGTAGTTCTATTTTCATAGCACTTCCTAAGAAGCCAGGTGCAAACTAGTGTGAACTCCATCAGGCAGTCAGCCTAATGAGCCATGTAACAAAACTTATCATTCGAATTTTGATGAAGAGTGAGCAACAGTATCAGACCGGAATCTTTTTACAAATCGAAAAACCAAACACTTACCCAAACATACAATATTCCTAACACCAAAACAACGCATTCTTACTTACCTTTCTTACTACATCCACCATAATACTGCAATGTCTCCATCAAAATTCTAACTAGTCTCCATATGTACAATTCATTGTCTGTCGGGGCAGGAGAATGAAATAGCAATTTAAAGATCTAAACCCCAATTAATATTTACAAAAATAAACAAAACTATATACAAAAAATTTTTAAAAAATAGTGTTAGTAATAAAATCACGCACAGTCCTTAAGCGTGACAGAAACATTAGTTAACTGGACGAAAACAATGCGAGACTTTAATAGTATCAAATATTAATTCATCCCAAGCACTCACTCAAATACAGACTCATTCAGACACAACAACAAATACGAAAATCACACCCGAAACGAGAGGTGTTCCGCATCCACCAGAGAACTGACATCACTGACTACCTAACGAAGGAGGGGAGGAAAATTAAACTAAAGAAAAATAGGGATAGAAATAAAAGGGGCCAATGAGCATACATCCCCTAGCTAAGTTAGCCATACCATACCGAAGAGCGATATTTATTCTGTACAATACAGAAATGTGGCACAAGGCCGAAAAAGGGGATTGGGGAAAGGACGGTCTTCTTCTGTCTTAACTATAACTTAGCTAGCCGCAAACACTGACCCAATCGTACGAAACAATATTCCTTACACCAAAACAACACATTCATACGTACCTTTCTTACTACAATCACCATAATACCTCTTTGTCTCTATGAAAATACTAACTAGTCCCCATATTTACAATTCGTTGTCTGTGGGGGGAAGGGAATAAAACAACAATTCTAAAAGTTAACCCCAATGAGTATTTACAATAGCATACCAAAGAGCTCATCCGAAAAATTACCATGAAAATATTTATAGACAAGACACAGAGAGGCAACCTTACGCCGGTGGGAAAGTGACTGAAACCGAGCGGCCAGATCAGGACCAGTAATATTGCTGATTCTTCTTTTGATTTTATGCTCAGAATGATACCAGAAAGAGCTATACAAATGCAAATACAAAAATATCTATATTTTATAAATTATGTAAAGGCGTTTTATAAATTACTTCACAAAGAACTCCTGCAACATCATAACAGGCAAACTGGAAATACTGAAATGAAACAGGTGTAAAAATTTAGATATCTGGGAAGCGTATTAACAGAGGATGGGAAAAGCGACACGGAAAACTAAAGGCACATTGGAACAGCGAAAGATGCTTTCCGAAAGCTGAGCAAAATATTAAGAAACAGAAAAATATCGTTAGAAGCAAAGAAAACAGTACGGAACTGCTATGTAAAGAGGCCTGAAACAACAAAAGGACGCTGAGAATACCAGGGACCGAACATGTGAGCAATGATGAAGTTTTAGAGAAAATAGAAACAAAAAAAAGAGCATTTATGCTTAACATCAAGAAGAGGCAATTGAAATTTCTGAGGCACAAAATGAGGAAAGATGGCGTTGAAAATCTGATACTTACAGGACAGATTGAAGGTAATCGAGGCAGAAGAAAACAAACGCATCACCTACGTGGCGAGCTTGAGTGATTTGAATGGCAGAGCAGAGTTTGGGGAAAATGGCAGACTAAAATGTTGCGTTTTGTTTCGTCTCTAGATCCCTACGCTACTACAAAAATAGTTTCAACGAAAAGGACCATTTCTTTTTCTTATTCGTTTTATCTGGAGTGAGTGGTGGCACCTTGGATTCTAAGAGGCAGCGGGAGGAATGACGTCACAGGAACACATGTCGCACGTTGGCTCACCGTCCTTCTGCGGGTTCTTAGCCGGTCGCTAACCTGGATGTGGGAGACGTATCGACGCTTCAGAATTCTTGCGGGCCCCTGTTATATTCGCGCCGTTTTAGACTTGTATCCCAAATCCGGACAAAGGCAATACATCGCTGTCAGAATACCTCGCCCACGTGGCACTCCGGCCAATCGCTGATCATTCTGGCCCTCGCCTTCGCATTCTGTAACAAATGTTATTAAGAGCTATAAAGGACAGGAAATCGTGGAGAACCATGACCACCAACCTCCTGAAGGAGAAGAAAATACAAAGCCGAAAAGCCACTCATGATATAGGGTTACTGAATTAGGTTGGTGTATGAGTGTAAGAAGAGGAAGTGGAGATTATGAGGATATGTAGGATAGAAAAAAGTTGACCCTAGATTTAAAGCGGTTGTAGTGATCAGGGAAGTATCTACACGGATCTGAAATTCTATCAAGATTTGAAAGTGAGCACTGGACAACTCCAGCTGAGATATACGTAAATTTGCCATTTTTGACCATTTAAGTGCTTAACGTTAAAAATACACATCTCAAATTCAAGGAAGGGGACCGGCTAACTCATCGGCCGAAACCTCCGACTAACGTGGAATCGTGATAACGCCGTTTTAGATCAGTTGTTAACGGAGGCAAGAAATGGCTTGTAAATTTTAACACCTTATTGTGGGGACCTACCTACAAATGAGCTCTTCCACACCTATATAATATGGCTACCAACTCTGAGTAAAGGGAAGTCACCAAGTGAGGGTCACCAAGTTGTAGCCATAGAGTGAGTGAATGAGTGAGTCAGGACACCAGTGAGAGAAATTACTCTCCAGTTTACATTTACCTTTGTACAACGTTTCCGAGAATATACTATTTAACCTTATATCCGAGTCCGTGTTATCTTTCTATGGTTCGACACGATAACACACCTCCAAAACGAAAGCGCTCGCTAAAAAGTTGAGCCTAGATTTAAAGCGGTTGTAGTGATCAGGGAAGTATCTACACGGATCTGAAATTCTATCGTAAAGAATCATTTTTAACTTTCATCAGAATGCCTAGCGCTCACCCCCCTCCAGGAGAATGACTCGTCGTGCCTTATCGATATCACGATTTTCACTGACTTGGTGGAGTGATGATATTGAAACAGTCACTAGGTCTACTGCTAGAAAAGTTAGTCCCCTGCGACGTGCCAGACAATTTTTCTTGTCAGAATCGATTTTACACATTTACAAATCTACCAGTCGCCCGTGAAATGAATATTGCTGCCGTATCTGGTTTGGTGCTCCGAATATTATATCGCGAGATTCTCGACAAAATCCAAAGAACGGTCTGTCATATAATCAGTCCTGACCTGGCATCTCGACATCAGTCACTTTCCGACCGCCATGACGTGACTTCCGTCTGTCATTTCTATAGATAGACAATTATTCTAACGATTTTTCCTACTTTGCGCCTCGACTGCGTGAAATTAAGCGTACTCCTAAGTTGCCAAATAGGTTTCATTGTTTTTACTGTTGAATAAGCTAGAAGTAACCGTAAGTTATATTTTAATAGTTTCTTTTCCCGTACTTATCGTCTGCGGAACTCCCTTCTGGGTTCTTGATTCGCCGCCATCTTCAAAAATTTAAATGCAATGTCAGTCGCCATCTTTTGTCTTTCCGAAACCTACCCTTTCTCCTCACAAAAGACTTCTCATTCCCTTTCACTCTCGGCAACCTATGGCGTCTTAGTGGCATTATCGCCTTACTTGAGAGGAGGGAGTGAAACGATTAAAAAAAAAGATCCAAAATCACACTTAAATCTATCGTTTGAGAAAGAAACTTTGCTGCATTCACAGCTCCGGGCGCATTTCTCTGATATTTGTATCGTCTGCTAATGCTGACAAATGCCTTCTTGTCAGTGAATGACACTCACGCTGCAGTGGCCGATTTTTTTGTTCGTTTGTTTGTTTTTCTAATCGCAAAGGTTCCAGAAAAAAAAATCTATCCCCGGAAGACGTTATCACGTGATAATATTTGGCTCGTAGTTGTTATTGGCATTTAAACGATTTCCGTTACTTAGACTTCTTTCGTATTGTTCTTTAAATGATTGCACTTTTTTATGTCTTCAAAGAGCGGTGTATATTTTATTTTACAATCAATAAATTCTTTATGCAAACAAAGCTGAACGCCTGGCATTGTATATGTTATTCAAATGACCATACGTTCTATTCCCGCCTAAAGGAAGTTTATGGAGTTTTTAATCACGACGAAATCTCGGTATCCATTCAACTTTTGATTTGATTATATAAAAACCAATATCATTTGTCTTTGTTGTTGGTTGGGTTTGTTATGCTAAAGTAAATTGTTATTATTCTAAGTTCCGTCTCGTTTCAGAAGGTTGGCAATCATGGCTTTCCAGAAATATTTTGTTTTTAAACATTTCACCCCCAAGCAAGGCGGGAATGCTACTAGTACGCAGGGGGTTACAGGGAGTGGTAGTGAGAGAAAAGAATGAGTATAAAGAGTAAAGAACAAAAGATATACGAGATTCAAGAAGATAGAAGATGGCGATTGACGATGCATTTAAATTTTTGAAGATTTTGTTATCAGGGAAGCAAGTAAAAGAATTTCACAGACAAGAAGTGCGAGAAAAGAAACTGTTGGGGTAGAAGTGGCGGCTGCATTTAGCTGTTTCAATAGTAAAAGGGTGGGACCTAGATGCCAATCTAGTAGCGCGCTTAAACTCATATAGTCGCGGCATCAAGGGAAAAAAGCTCGTCAGAGCAGCTGTCATGAACGCCGCGTCGGTGATCAAGTAACTGAAGTTGAGATGACTGATCAGGATCGATTACATTACAGATCCTTCTTTGGATTTTGTCAAGAACTTCGAGATGAATAGCAGGAGCACCAAACAAGATATGTGTTGTGGAGTAGTTTTCACAGTGGAGGCTTGTATTTCAATAAGTCGTCCTAAATTAGGTTCGACGTACAAAACGTTAGGAAAGTTGACGCAGCAATCTAATTGCGATGGTTGGTACTTCAATGTTCGATATCGTCTGACGCGCTCAACACCACTGAGTATTTATCGTTTCACCCACGAGGACCGAATATGGCACAAGGCCGGTATTAATGTGGGTATCCCCGAGCCCGTAGGCTCGGCCAAAAATATATAGCCCTTGAACCGGCCTAGACGGGTTCAGGCCCTGTCTACCTCCCCGGACGAAACCTTGCCCTTCGGCAAAGCCTCGTCCGGGTTCCTCTCTGCTAACGCAGAGAGTTCGACAGGAGGCGTGCGCAGTCAAAGACCGCGGGACGCCACTTAGCCAAACTGGCGACTGCTACTACTACTTATTACTTATTATCTGTGGGAGAGTCCATTACAATAGAATAGGTAATATGGCATAACAATATGGCAGCAGTTGCCACTTTTGCCACTTTGCCACATTTGTGATGTCAACGAATACTCTTTTGAAAGATTTTTTTTGTGATGTCAACGAACACTCGTTGCCACTTTTGTGATGTCAACGAATACTCGTTGTCACTTTCGCATTGCTCGTTGTAGTAGAGACTTTGTAATCGCAGATACAACTATAGTAACGCCGTTGAACAATACTGGTGTCAGACGCCTTCGAATAACACTGGCACTAATAGTGCTTGCTCGATAATACTCGCTTGAATAGTAATCACCAAATAGTGATCTGATTAGAGAAATAGTATAGTGAACAGAGTCGAGAATAGCGGTCCGTATAGTAATAGAGGATAGACTAGAAATGGTGATCCGAATAGTATAGAGGATAGACGATCGTTTAGACTTCACGCGACTTCGTACTTATGCGTTTCCTCTGTGATCACGTAATCCACTTAATTCAATAATGGGCTCGCCTATATTTACTCTCTGGCGATCTATGTTTAAACTCAAGTGTCGGCAGCGACACTTTATTCCTGTATAACATTTTCAATGAAGAGAATTATGTTATATTGACAGATTTGTTTCCATGGACGATTTTAGTGATTTCAAAAGAATGGTTTCAGTCAATATAAATTCGATTTCAAATACAGCAAAGTATTTTACTTATTGGAAACATTAAATTTCATCTATTAGCTTGGAATTAAAACTGGAATAAAGGCTTCAAGAAAGATCTTTCATTTTTTTAAAAGGCTTTTTAAATGTTAGGTACCCCTTTTTTATGTAAATTGGGCTACGTTTTAGCGATAGTTATATTCTGTGGTGACTTATTTACGCTAGTTGTCCTCGTGTTAAGGTATTTTTAAGGTATTGCGTCCAGTTTACGTCAACAACCAGGATACGTCACGGCTCTTGGGGCCAATTAATGTCGTAAGGCGCGGATATGGTTGTATTTGAATATCTGAACAATTTGATAACAAAACTGTCGGAGTTAGCTCCTCCTTAATTCCCTAATTGTTCACTAGGAGTCGTTCTCCCTACTCTATAAATACTGAGCAACTTCTTACCTCGTTCTCTTTTTCATTTCTTCATTTCAGCGACTACAATGTAAGCTCTCGCAAAAGATGAGCGTCTCCCCACTTGTGGGAAGACGCCGTGAACATTACACACGCATACACGTACGTACGAACTTTCAGCAATACAGTGTAACCCGGATATAAGAGAGTTGTCGGGACCGGAGAAGAAGTCTCTTATATCCGGGTTTCTCTTATATCCGGGTTTGGTCTATTTTGTTTAGGTAAGTATGGGAACACTTTGTGACCAGAGAAAATCTCTCTTATATCCGGGATTCTCTTATATCCGGGTCTCTTATATCCGGGTTACACTGTACAAACTCCTTACGTCTACACACAAACACAAATGTTAATGTCTTTGTCACTTGTAAATTTTTTGTTTAATACATATATTTGTTGATATATATATATATCGATCTTGTTTGTTTCCTTTACATCTTTGGTTGGACTCACCTGGAGTCCGGCCATTTTCTTGTAGTTGGACCTTCTAGCAAGAATAAACTGCATGTGTTTCTAATTCAACAACACTCAAACCCACACGGTCCTCTGAAAAACCCTCGCTTATTTATCAAAACGGCAAATGAGAATAAAAAAACTGTTTCAAGTCGAATATTCAACTTAGTTGTCGCCAATAAGTTTGACAAAATATAGCGACTTAATAAGCGTAGCTTACTTGTGGCACAAGGCCGAAAGCATAGAGCACCCAAAACACTACTCAATTATAATTGATCTCGCAACGACAAGCTTGCTAACCATTACACCATGCCAAAGTGTGCTAATTGATTTTCTAAGCCTAGCTTAAACGTGGCACAAGGCCGAAAATGTGGAGCACCCAGTGAGGATCTAACTCACTACTCAGTCGTAATTGATCTATCGGATTAAGCTTGTTAACCATTGCGCCACGTGGGGTGGGGGTAGAGTAAAATGATTTTCTAAGCCTAGCTTAGACGTGGTCCAAGGCCGAAAGTGTGGATCGAACTCATACACTGTTTTAACGAATCACGTTTGCTAACCACTATACCATGAGGAAAAGAATTTTCTAAGCGTAGCTTACATATGGAAGAAGGCTCAACGTGTGGAGCACCCAGTGGGTATCGAATTCACTGCTTAGTCGTAATTGATCTAGCGAGACAAGCTTGCTTACCATTACGCCAGATTGCCCTGTCTATATTTCATATGATCCATCATTGTACATAGTGATTTTCCAAGCGTAGTTTCGATGTGGCACAGAGCTGAAATCAGGGGACACTCAGTGAGGATCGAACTCACTACTCAGTCGTAATTGATTTAGCGAGACAAGCTTGCTAAATATTACACCACGTCGAAGTGCTCAAAATATTGTCAAAATCGAAATGTATTTTTCAGCGCGTCCACGTTGCTACCGAATGTGAGACAAGGTGGAGGTTTAGAGTGGGTTTACATGCGATACCGTGGGAAAAAATGCACAAGGCTCCCCGGCACTTCGCCTTTTGAGAACGCCTCAGACGCAATAAACGCAGCCTCCTCCTGAAGGAGATGTATTGTCTGGGACTTGGGCTTAATATGCTTTGAAACTTCCCCGCATAGGTCTTTGCCTACATCAGGTAAGTATAAATTGACTAAATATAAGACACATAATGATAGTGAATAAAACTCATTTCATTAAGGTATTAAAACTCGGGGTGGGGAGAACGTCTTCCAAGAATTAGGGTTAGAGTTAATCAATGTCACCCCGAGAAACTATTTTTTTTTCTCAAATGTGTGCTATTCCCACTTTAAACTCGGCGATATGTTATATACAGAGGCAAAAGGATAAATGCGATTATTTAATGTAAACACACACACATATACAAGTAGCGAAAAAAGTAAGTCTTTATAAATCATTAATTGCCAAGGTTTCATTCATATTTAATGACAGAACTAATTCTGACAAACAAATAATTTTATTATTAAGCAAAGCAAATTACGTAATTTATCTTATTATTTTTATGAACAAAACTTTAAAAAAAAACAATTCTTATAAATAATCAAGAGTGGTCTCCCTTTTTGTTTTGTTACTCACCTCCTTGAAAGAAAGAGATATTTCTGTTTGCTGGGATTATAAAAGGACACTATATCCGAGCGTGCTTACGGTCAAATCACGATGAAACACCGGTTCTCGTTCGATCACCGAAGTTAAGCATCGTAGAGCCAGGTCAGTACTTAGATGGGGGACCGCTTGGGAACACCTGGTACTGTAAGCCCCTAAAGTCCAACCCTTACCTCACAGTCGGTGGGGGGTGTAAACGGTAGTGTCAGAGCTATGCCGCCCGGAACTTCGTTCCTGGTAGGGCCACCCAAGGCGGACAGGTCTGACACACGCCGGCTAACAAGGGCTCTGGTGAAAATCAAGGAGCGTCTGCATCGGTAACCGTCGGCTTCCGGTCGTTCCTGTCTCTGCGTCTGTGGGAACCCGCGGCAAGCAAGAACGTTATCCGAGTAGGCCTGGGTACCCTACTTCTGTAATTTATCCCAAGAATCTTCTTCTCATAACAGGAAGAAGCCGGCTCAATCCGCCCAGGGTGAATGCCGCATCAGTAGTAGTAGTAGTACTATACCCGAGCCTTGTATTGTCAGTTGAATAAAGCTTTCCTACACCAGCGTACTTTTGTCATTACAACAATATTCCAGAAATTAAATTTAGTTTTAAATTATATCAAAATACTAACATTACTTACTTACCTTTGGTCTTAAGTTGAAGTCAACTGCTATGTTCAGTGTTGGTGCAAGTGTGACGGTTACACACCTGGCCCAGGGTCGAATCCCTTGGTTACGGCGCCTCCTGGTCGCTCCTCCTGGTTCCAAGCGTGCCGCTCCAACCCCTTGGTTGGATGATCACCAGCCTCGCCTTTCCCAATACCTGGTTACTGAAGCAACTGTACTGATCTCCGGTCTGTCTACCCACGCTGTGTTTAGATCTTAGACAGACGGGACCAGCAGGGATTGGGGCCGATACAAGTTGAGTCCGACGGGGGTGGCAAAACACAAGTAAAAGAAAAAAAAAAAACTCACGAGACAAAAAATTACTGATAAAAAAGGGTGACAACCTTTTATATCTAATGTCCGTTACATAAAGAAAAATTGTTCTTATTTCCCGACCCGCTCTGTGGACTATGGCACCAAGCTTCTATCACACAACCTAAAGATTTCGAATTGCCTACTCTTTAGAATTGTGTATGTCGGAGTGTGGTTTAGTTCGACACTGGGGCTAATTTCTATCGATCATTCGCAGTTGATTCTTCTCTTCGACTTGAGTTGTATTTCTTCTTCTTCGTCGACTAAGATAGAACTTCTCTTGTCTTCGACTTGGCTGCAACTTCTCTTGTCTTCGACTTGGCTGCAACTTCTCTTGTCTTCGACTTGGCTGCAACTTCTCTGCGGCTTTCGAGTAATCTTCTTCTTCGTCTGCTTGGGCTGGAAGTTCTCTTGTCTTCGACTTGGGCTGGAAGGATTTCTTGCCGCAACTCAGCCGCAACTCTCTGTCGTCCGAGGTGGTCTCTTCTCGCTGCCGTCCGAGGCTGAACTCTGCCGTAACTCTGCCACAACTCTTGGCGTCCTTCGAGCAATCTCCTTCTTCGTCTGCTTGGGCTGGAAGTTCTCTTGTCTTCGACTTGGGTGGAAGGATTTCTTGTCTGAGGATTCTCTTGCCCGCAAAGGGGCGAGTGAATCGGGCCTGATGCCCGCGTTCAGGCTCTATCCCTGCCCGCGGTCCAGCTGCAACTCCACTCCAACTGATTTCTGTCGACTGGGGTCCTGCTTTTATTGATGCCGCAACAAACTGGGGTGGGTCTGTCGGCGTCAGGGTTTTCTCGATAATTCCAAAAGTCGCATTATTTTTTGACTTCCCATTATCGCTATTGTTTTCACCCTACTTCCTCCACAGTGCCTTTGGTGGGGAGGTGCACAGCCATCTCTCTTAGTCTCTCGTATGTCAGGTGACCGTTTTTTCGACCAATGGTTCCTGATCGGGCATTTCTTTCTCTTCTTTTCTGCAGATCACGTGACCGTTTCCGACCAATTGTTATTGATCGAGCATCCTTTCTCCTCCTTTCGGGCGTGGTTACATCGTTCTTGTTTTTTAAAAAAACAAAATCCAATTTTGCCTTTTCTGCACGTACGAAAAATGACAATCTTGGCTTTCTCTCACCTGGGCTCTGTCAAACAGCCCGCCGCTAATTAGATGTGACTTCAGGGAAGAATATTGGCGCTATCTGTGAACTGAGACAATCGTCCCTTCACCTCCCGTCTTTGTCAGACCCGACAGTCAGAAAATCTTAATTATCTACATTGAAAATGTTTCACTTTATTATCGTAGGTTTCTAATTCTTAATAGGTCGGGATCTGTATATAGTTCCACCGGTCACTCCCCTCAACCAAAAAAAACACCTTTTCTCTGATTAAGATTTCGCTCTCATTGTTCTTAAAATTTCCCCTTACTCCAAATTGATAATGAGTCTTTCTACGCAAAAAGTAGGTCAGATGTTTTGACCGATATCTGGTTTTCATCAAGCGGCCCGTTTTGTTATCATGTCTTTTCCCTTTCTTTCTTCTTATTATTTCTAATTCTATTCTTCCAATTGTCTTTAAAAAATTCGGCCACACGCAGGCCAAGATATCTTTCTGACACTTATCTTCGCTTATGACTGGGTCATGCATCATCCAACTCTCTTTCTTTCTTTTCTTTCCTCTTCTTCCCTTAGGATCGTCTAAGTACAATCTTAGTGAATTATTTTCAACTCAATTATTTTCCGTTTTAAAAAAAAAAATCAACAACCTGTTTAGTAAACCGAGTAAGAAAAAATTAAATCATATTTCTATGAATATTTCTAATAATGCAAGGTGCCACAATCCTCCCCTAACCGATTTGTCATTTACCCGTAAATGACACCTAAACCCAATTACATCATTTAACATGCACCATGCATTTGTCTCATGCAATTCTATTCTACTTTCTAACATGCAAGGGTAATGTTCTTTCCATTTTCTTTTATTCTACATGCAATGAAATGTTCTTTTCACTTTCTTTTGTTCTACATGCAATGAAATGTTCTTTTCATTTTCTTTTGTTCTACAGGCAATGTAATGTTCTTTTCATTTTCTTCTGTTCTATATGCAATGAAATGTTCTTTTCATTTTCTTTTGTTCTACATGCAATGAAATGTTCTTTTCATTTTCTTCTGTTCTACATGCAATGAAATGTTCTTTTCATTTTCTTTTGTTCTACATGCAATGTAATGTTCTTTTCATTTTCTTCTGTTCTACATGCAACGAAATGTTCTTTTCATTTTCTTCTGTTCTACATGCAATGAAATGTTCTTTTCATTTTCTTTTGTTTTACATGCAAGGTAATGTGTGCGTGTGTTTGTAGGTGCAGATGTGTTCACTAGGGTTTGTTCTTCTTGGTCAATGTTTTCCTCTCTGCCGTGGGAGGTTTTTCCGCCGCACGTGGTGGTCTCACGCCAGCCTCCTCCATTGGTCTTTCAGCAATTTCTTCGCCAGTCCTGTCTGAGTAAGGAACACTGCTCGGCATCTCCCTCTCGAGTTGCTGCATGCTCCACTAGACTGTCGTTCGCCAATCTTCTCTTACTCTTAATCTTCCATATTATTACACCCCTGATGGCTATAACTAGGAATGTACCCATCACTATTGACCAACTTATCGCGATCTGCTCATCGTCTTCCCAAGCTACACCTTCGTCTCCCAACGCACTTAACTTATCCCTTAAGTGATCCATATCGATCTTTTTCTATTGGCTTCATTAATACTGGCATCTTATTTAAGGTGACATTAGAGAATCTCTTCACTATCGGCTCCCATAATTCTGTACAATTGACTAAGCCTCTACCAATCATCTCTATGAGTGAATCTTTTTCTTCATACCTTTCTTCCATCTGGTAATAGGGGGGCAAGGAGATGGACACCCCAACCGCCGAACATCCCATGGGTAGCGTCACCAGGGATAACGGTGGCCTTATTCTTAATGTCCTTGTGGACTCTCCCCCACATACCCTAGACAGGCTGATATGTTTCTGTGTGGCTACTGCCCACACCCCGTCTGAAACACTGATAGCTTGTGGTAATGCCGAGTTTGTTAAAACCTCTACTTGGCAGATTCTTTTGATTCCTTCCCCCTTCCCTCCAAACAATTCTAATATGCACATTCTGCGGTTACCAGTTTTATAGATAGGGCTTAACGAGGTACAGGTCCCTGGGGTATCATCTCTACACCTTCTAGCTTCTTCAGCTGATAGTAACATGAATTTCGTTCTCCCCGAATTTAATGCTATGTAGTCTGCTTCCACCTTGTACCTTGCTATCATTCCTGAAAGGTAACAAATTCTTTTGTTGTTATTCTTCACAACCACTTAGTCTCGCTCGACTCATCACTCAATCATTTCATAACTTTTTTTTCTAAGTTCGGCTCTTCCCTCCCCTAACTAACCTCTAGCAGACAGAATGGTCCGGTCAGGTGTGCGTGGCGCTCACTCTAAAGGTCGTACTTCATGACACCACTGGTGATCAATCAACAATGCCAATGATCTTCTTCCGTCCCTTGTGAGGTGCAGCCCGCGACTCGATCCCCTCCACTCACATCTACCATAGTCAGCCAATAGGATTTTGGATGAGCCAGTGTCGTTATCTGTCGACACTAAATGCTTCTATTCTGCACAGCCCTTTTGTTCTACTGAGATTTGGGGTTCTTCTCCCTCCCTGATCTCATCTTCCGAGGTGATTCCTGCTCAACCTCTAACCTTCTTTCTGTGTTTAACTCCCGTCCAGGAGGTTTTTTTGTCCTCTTCTTCATCCTCTGATTCTTCTTTCTGTTTAGAGTCTTCGCCTTGAATGTCTTCAATACCTCTCGACTCTATGTCTAAACTTCTCCTGTTCCTTATCCTTTCCCTAAGCTGGGAAAGGGTATTCAATCCTCCTCCTCCCACTCGCTGGGTCCTTCGTCCTGTTCAGGGTGTCTCTTTTTAGAGCCTTCGACTGCTTGATTGGACCTCTTCGTCTTTTCTTCCTTTTCTTCGGACATGGGGGTGTGATGGCGATCTCACGGGGTCTTCTCTGCACTGACTCAGTCGACGACTGAACATCGCTAATCCCCGCTGAGGGTTCCAACTCTGTCACTCGGACTGCTTCGTTTATCTGGTCAAGTCGACCTATCTCCTCATCTTCTTCGGAGTCTTCCTCCGTCTCCATTCCTTCCGGTTCAACCAGAGTTACCTTCCTTTTCCTTGTCTTCTTAGGCCTCGGCTCGCTCATTTCAGGTTAGCTATTTCAGCCTTCTTCAGATCATTGGCATGAACCCTCCTCGCTCGTCCTGCCACTTGATCCCATATTACATATGATACTGGGCCCGTCTGCTCTACTATCCGGTAGTACGGTTCCCCATCTCTGGTCCAGTTTTCCTTCTCTCTGGTGGATTTTATAGTAGACAGGGTCTCCAACCTTCAATTCTACCACCTTTCTTTCAGCATTCACCTCTCATTTCTTTTCTTCTGGGCCCTCTTTATTCTTCTTCTGGCCTGTACGAATATCTTATGTTGCTGTTCCAGCAATAGTTGATGATGATCTTCTCCCATATACCTTCTTCGGGGCTTCAGTAGGTTATCTACAGGCAGGACCACGTCTCTGCCAAACAACAAAAATAAGGAGAAAATCTGGAGGTTTCGTTTATCGTAAACCTCACGGGCCGCCAGAGCCTGCGTCAAATACAAGTCCCAATTTCCAATGTTTTCTCTGACCAACTTGGCCAATACATCTCCCAAGGTTCTATGAAACCTTTCCACTTTAGCATTTCTCTGGGGTGATATGGGATGTTTTTATGTGCTCTACATTCAAACCTGTCAAAACTTCTCTCATGATGCTGTTCACATTCTCCGTGCCATTATCTGTTACCAATTGCACAGGGGCACCATACCTAGGGAAGATTTCACTTATTATCAACCTGGCCACAGTTCTGGCCTTCTTGTCTGGTACTGCAAATGCTTCAGGCCAATTTGTTAGCCAATCGACAAAACTCACTATATAGTTGTTTCCTTGTGCAGTTTCCCCATATGGTCCTGATACATCCATACTCACTTTCTCGAAGGGGAAGTTTGGTACGTCTGTTTCCTCCAAGGGTGCCATTTCCTGCCTTCTGCTCTGCGACTGGCACACTACACAACTCCGAACATAGTTAGTGACTTCTCCGTACAGTTTGGGCCAAAAGTACTTTCTTCCTATGAGATCACATGTCCTATCAATTCCCCATGTGACCCAACCTTTCGTGGCACTGTTCCAATATCTCTGGTCTTAAACTTTTGGGCACATACAACTTGGGTTTGACTTCTTCATCCCTTCCTGAGAGATAATACAGCCTTTCCTCTATTATGGCATACTTGGTGGTCTCTCCTGCCTTTACCTTCTCTCTCAGAGCAGCTATTTCACTGTCTGCTTGCTCCTTTTCAATTCCTTCTGTTTGCTCTACTAGCTTCCTTCGTTCTTCCTCGAATCTCACCCGATTCAGAGTTCGTAGGGGAAGCGCTCTCCCTATCTTCTCCCCTCTCCTAACCTTTATAGTCTTTTGGGCCTGGTTCACCATCATTATGGGCACCAACTCGGCTGCCTCCACTACCGTTTCGCACAGGGTTACCTCGCTATCTTCTAGGCCCTTTCCTTCTACAGGGACCAACTGCAGAGGTCCTCTCCGTACCTTTTTTCTGGCATTAGCCTACCCTTTCCCCGACACTGCGGTCCTAGGAGGTAACTTTACATCTTCCTCTACCACTATGGTTATCTCTTCCTCTGGTGGGCATCCCAATGGCGTTCTCTCGCCGTTCACCACCAACACAGTAGGATTAAACTCGATCTGGGCCTTCTGGCTCCGGAGCCAATCTTCTCCCAAGATTGCCTCTGTACACAGGTCGGGGGTTACGTAAAAATTTTGGGTGCTTTTCACCCTCCCAATCCTCACCGGGAGCCTCACCATCCCTTTTTTATCTCCAGGGGCCCCATCTGCTTGTGTGATCTCTATGTCCGCTTCCCGTAACCTTCTCTTCCGTTTCACCCGCCTGTATGTTTCCTCTCTCATCAATGACACAGATGCTCCTGTGTCCACCAAAGCCCTCATCTCTCTACCACCTATCTCTGCTCTACAGGATAGTTCTTTCTCTTGCGTTAGCGAAGAGAACACTTGAGCTTTCTTCTTCCTGGGTCCCCCACCTTTGGGTTAACCCAGCCATAGGCGCCGGTAGTAATAAATCACCTTCATTTTTTTTCATGAGGTGGAGTTCTGCGCCCCCTGCACCTGGGCGACCCCTGGCCGGACCTCTCCCGATCTCCCATGGCCGTTTTTAAAAATACAGTTTCTTTTCAGGTGTCCTGGCCTCCTGCAAAACCAGCACCTTCTTGTTGGACAGCTTGCCGCAAAGTGGCCCGCCCGACCACATGTCCAACATTTTGCTCTTTCCCTTTTTAACTGGGTTGGCCTTGTGTCTATCCTCGGGGAACCCGTCCTCTATTCAAGCGGTTCGCCCACCCACTGGTCCAAGTTTTTATTTCTCTCCTTTTTTTAACTGGGCCACCCTCCCTCTTAATTCTGGGGTGGCCTGCTGGCTTTTCCCTGGGCTGATCTCTTGGGCTCAGCCTTCTTTGTTAATATCGGTGGGGCACCCTTCCTCAGCCCGCACCACTTGGCCAGGTGTCCTTTCTTACCACACCTGGTGCATCTGTCCTGATTGAAGTCTGGGGCAACCCCACTTCGTCGGACATTCCGCCGCCCTGTGGTCCTCGTACCCACAGGTCCAGCAGACCAGCCCGTATCGACCCGGCGTGGGCTTATAAAAGCCATGCCTGGTCGACCATGCCCCTTCTATTGGGGTCCTCCTCCCATAATTCTGCCCGATCCACCTCTTCCTTAACCCTCTGATTCCACACGGGGGGTTCTTCCGCCTACCCCTTCTTCCAGCCTCTTGACTTGGTATCTGCTTCTTTCCACACCTCTTCACTTTATCCCCACCCCTGGCTCTCCCTGGCCAGCTCTATCGCTGCCGACAGTCTGAGCGGTCCTTCTTTCAATACGTCGTGACGAACACGCTCGTCGCTCAGCGCCTCTACATACAGGTCCGCCAGTTGAGCCTGCATAACCGCATTATCCCTGACCACTTCGGGGAATGCCAACGACGATAGCTTCCCCGCTCGGGCCCTAATTCTCCCGGGGTTTCATCCCGTAGCTGTGTCAGTTTAAAAAGGGCCCTCATGGCCTCTATGGCCGTACCTTCGTCGGCGAATTCTTTGGTTAGCAGTCTTTTATCTCTTCCCAAGCCAAGCGGGGTTGGTTCTCAAGAGCCCCCTCACGAACTCAGACGCTTTTTTTCCTTTGTGGCATCGTATGCCAAATACAGGGTTTCTTGGTCCGAGAGCTCGTAGATGGTTCGACTCTTCTCGAGGATTGCCAGCCAGTTTTAAACTCCTTCCGCTGCCATCAAATACTGGGACCCTCGGTCCACCCAACAGCTTCCTTAAATCCACTGACAACCCCCGCCCTACTTCTTCTTCACCCCCACTGCTCTATCCGAATCATAATCTGACATGTCTACAGAGAAAGACAGTCTATACAGCAACAATCGAGGTTGGGAAACAAAACAAGGTGTCCTACCTTACAGACGATTCTGTTCTTTCTTTTCCTTTGGTCCCGGGTCGTTCTGAGTTCTGTCTGAATTTTCAGCAACGGCGGTCGATCGTGGTCTTCTCAGGGCTGAAATCCCTCGGTCACTGCACCACTTGTGACGTGGTTGTCTCAGGGTTGATCCTGGTCACGGCAGGGTCGAATCCCTTGGTTACGGCGCCAACTGTGACGTCGCTCCTCCTGGTCGCTCCTCCTGGTCGCTCCTCCTGGTTCCAAGCGTGCCGCTCCAACCCCTTGGTTGGATGATCACCAGCCTCGCCTTTCCCAACTCGCTTCCAATACCTGGTTACTGAAGCAACTGTACTGATCTCCGGTCTGTCTACCCACGCTGTGTTTAGATCTTAGACAGACGGGACCAGCAGGATTGGGGCCGATACAAGTTGAGTCCGACGGGGTGGCAAAACACAAGTAAAAAAAAAAAACTCACGAGACAAAAATTACTGATAAAAAGGGTGACAACCTTTTATATCTAATGTCCGTTACATAAAGAAAAATTGTTCTTATTTCCCGACCCGCTCTGTGGACTATGGCACCAAGTTTCTATCACACAACCCTAAAAGATTTCGAATTGCCTACTCTTTAGAATTGTGTATGTCGGAGTGTGGTTTAGTTCGACACTGGGGCTAATTTCTATCGATCATTCGCAGTTGATTCTTCTCTTCGACTTGAGTTGTATTTCTTCTTCTTCGTCGACTAAGATAGAACTTCTCTTGTCTTCGACTTGGCTGCAACTTCTCTTGTCTTCGACTTGGCTGCAACTTCTCTTGTCTTCGACTTGGCTGCAACTTCTCTGCGGCTTTTCGAGTAATCTTCTTCTTCGTCTGCTTGGGCTGGAAGTTCTCTTGTCTTCGACTTGGGCTGGAAGGATTTCTTGCCGCAACTCAGCCGCAACTCTCTGTCGTCCGAGGTGGTCTCTTCTCGCTGCCGTCCGGGGCTGAACTCTGCCGTAACTCTGCCACAACTCTTGGCGTCCTTCGAGCAATCTCCTTCTTCGTCTGCTTGGGCTGGAAGTTCTCTTGTCTTCGACTTGGGTGGAAGGATTTCTTGTCTGAGGATTCTCTTGCCCGCAAAGGGGCGAGTGAATCGGGCCTGATGCCCGCGTTCAGGCTCTATCCCTGCCCGCGGTCCAGCTGCAACTCCACTCCAACTGATTTCTGTCGACTGGGGTCCTGCTTTTATTGACGCCGCAACAAACTGGGGTGGGTCTGTCGGCGTCAGGGTTTTCTCGATAATTCAAAAGTCGCATTTTTTTTTGACTTCCCATTATCGCTATTGTTTTCACCCCTACTTCCTCACAGTGCCTTTGGTGGGGAGGTGCACAGCCATCTCTCTTAGTCTCTCGTATGTCAGGTGACCGTTTTTCGACCAATGGTTCCTGATCGGGCATTTCTTTCTCTTCTTTTCTGCAGATCACGTGACCGTTTCCGACCAATTGTTATTGATCGAGCATCCTTTCTCCTCCTTTCGGGCGTGGTTACATCGTTCTTGTTTTTAAAAAACAAATCCAATTTTGCCTTTTCTGCACGTACGAAAAATGACAATCTTGGCTTTCTCTCACCTGGGCTCTGTCAAACAGCCCGCCGCTAATTAGATGTGACTTCAGGGAAGAATATTGGCGCTATCTGTGAACTGAGACAATCGTCCCTTCACCTCCCGTCTTTGTCAGACCCGACAGTCAGAAAATCTTAATTATCTACATTGAAAATGTTCCCACTTTATTATCGTAGGTTTCTAATTCTTAATAGGTCGGGATCTGTATATAGTTCCACCGGTCACTCCCTCAACCCAAAAACACCTTTTCTCTGATTAAGATTTCGCTCTCATTGTTCTTAAAATTTCCCCTTACTCCAAATTGATTGCTGTTTTGCGGCAATTTTTAACATCAACTTGAGATTTTTCTTGTTAAAAAATTGAATAATTTTCACACATTCAACGTTATGGATAAAATATAATAAATTTTATAAAGTGTTTTTTTTTAAGATGAGCAAAACAAAATCACGGATTTGGACGAAAATAAAAAACGCTCCCAGATAACATTAAAATCCGCGAAAATCTTTCATCCTTCAATCGTCAGTTGTTCTTAGTTTAATTTTCATGTATATATATATGTAGGTTAAAAAAAAAAAAAGTTGATAAGATAGCAAGGGTCACAAAGTACTGCCCGTGGCTCACAATCAGGCTTGGGCCCCACCGGTCGAGCGGTTCGACAGTAGAACTCACCGGGCCTAGTTATCACTTTCATGGCAATAAATAGCTTTACATATTTGAGTATCTGAGCAATTCAATTAACAAAACAATCTCTTATTTATCAATATCACAAATGGCAGTAAATAAGAAAAAACAGTTTAAGGCCAAGCATGAACATTATTTGTCAGCATTTAATAAGAAAAGATAAGTTAGATGAAATCTAAGACACTTGCTGATAGACGCAGGTAGTAAACATTAATTTCATTACGATATCTAATGTTAAGCTCATTTCAGCGGAGTGGAAAACCCTCTTGCAAAAAAAAGATCTAGGGTTAATCAATGTCATCCTGAGAGTTGAATATTTTTGTCTCCAATGCGTAGGATTTCTATTTTAAATTCGGCCATATGTCATATTCGCGCAGGCAAACGGATAATGCGATTTGCAATTTATTTGATGTAAAACACAAACACGGAGAGACAAAAAAACTTTATAAATATTTAATTTCTAGGCTTTCCATTATATATATATATATATATATATATATATATATATATATATATACTAGCAGCATGGCCCGACGTTGCCAGTGCTTGATTCAAAAATCGTACGACTCATACAGCAATGCGATTTTTTTCTAAGCTCTATACTAAACATTAAATCTGTTACGAAAAAAGAACTAAACAAAATGAACACAAAACGATCAGCTTTAAAAAGGACTCGTAACTGAAAAAACCGAATGAAAAAAGAATGTTAACAACAAATACTTTTTCACACCCAACCCAGTTTAAGCAAGCGAATGAGCCAATTGGAGTAAAGTGCCATGCAGATTTAAATTTTTCCCACTTATAACGAATGCAGCTATCGATTTTTTTGCATGCTAGTTTACATTCGTGTCAGTCAGCTGTTGGCTCTCACGCTGGCCAATATAATCTTCCTGCCTATTCGTGGTATAGGCTCTCACTCTGGCCAGTAGAAAATGGCCGCAAACTACATGAAAACTGCCGTAGAAGCATGAAAAAAATCTGTTATTTCCACTATCGATGAGAGTTGGGAAATTCAACGTCGGTCTTGGCCTTTCCGCTAACTTGGAGCATGTGCATGTAAATTTTGGTGCAAATCCGTCGAAAATTGCGGCCGTACATTCGTTACACACACACACACACACACACACACACACACACATCCTGCCTTTTATAGAGATATATCAGATTAATATTTAGTGATATAACTGGTTCTGACCCCAGAAAGTATAGTGATTTTCCAAGCGTTGCTTAGATGTGGCACAAGGCCGAAAGTAGGAGCATCCAGTATAAGCGGAGTTGCGCGTGTTTTCGTGACGACTTCTTTTAATCCGAGTAGAAATTAGCAAAATGTCGGATTTTTTTATCGACGCTGACTATACTGTTACTCCGGCTCTAGTAATTTTCTGCGCGAACGAAACTCCTCTGGCGATGAGGAAAAAGAACTTAATAATTAAAGACCGACTGAGTTGTTCGAAGAGATGTCATTGTGGTTGTCGATAGATGGCATTAGGAGCGTTTAGTTTTCACTAACTCTATTCAAACAGATCGCTTTTGATTGAATTGTGACAGCAATTCAGTAGGAATTTATCTTGCATTGGGCAAACTTCTGCCCTTTGTTTCTGTTGTTAGATGGCATTAGGAGTGTTTAGTTTCAACTAATTTTATTTTTTTAAAAATCCGTTTAGATTGTATTCTGACAACTTTCCTATAAGTATGGATTTATTTTACTTTGGACAAAATGCTCATTCTGTTTTTGTTGATAAATAGCATTAGGAATGTTTAGTTTTAACTGATTTAATTCAAAATGACCTTTTTTTATTGTACTGTGACGGATGTGATAGCAGGCAATCATATTGCTTTAGCTGAAATGCTACGTCTCTTTTTGTTATTAGATGGCATTAGGAGCGTTTAGTTTTAATTGATTTCATTCAAAATGATCGTTTTTTATCTACAAATGTGATGTTTGAAACTGTGTTTGCATCATTGATAGCTGCGTTTTGTTAGGAACTGGGATGAATTGCAACCCAAGTAGTACGCAGTAGTACGGTGACTAGGCAAAAAATATTTTAATTCTGAATAGTGTCGTTTTGGTCGCTGTGCTCTCTGGCCTTCTTCATGTGTCTGTAGTTCCAGGTAACCTTGAGGAAATTTCGAACTGAACCCTTTTTTAATCTCCTGGGGTAGAATGTTCTCGTTCCATTGTCCATATCTTGAGATATCTCGTGTTTTTGGGGGTTTTTTTTAGTACTGCTCAGTTATTGCGCGCCCTGTTTCTACTTAGTCTAAGTCTGTACTGCCTGGCACAGGAATTGAACTCACAATTACTATGTCACTAAACTCACGAACCAGCTCTTTTATTCAATAGGTTATTGGGAGAGCCGCGTGGGAGAATCCTGAATTTACAACTAGGAGTTTTAAACGTAAATGTTCATATTGCCTGTCTGCTGTTGAATCTGCTGCTACTTACGGTTGACGCTTCTTTTTCTAACTGCCGCTGTTGAATCCTTGAAGCTTGTCTTTCTCCACCATCGTTTCTCTTTCTTTCTTTGTTTTAGGAAATGATTTAATTGAATAATGATAACTCCTCGTCCTAGAAATTCAGAATGTCAAGCATTACTACAGCTTGTCTCGGAAGCTTTCATTAATTCGTCATATTCACCCGATTCCAAATAACATTTATCCCAGTCTTTATAGAATTCTCTTAATGAAAGGATTTTTATTCTTTGGTAGACGACAAAAAGAAGCTCGAGCTTTTCTTTGTCGAGAAACGTACAAGATTCTCAGAGGTTAGAATTATGATTTTTTTTTAGATCATGGCGGAAGATGGCGAGGATAAAAGGGTAAATATTTTTCTTTAATAAAAATTAAAGTTGGAAACAAAAACAAAAAAAAAATAATGTTTTGTTTTTTTGCTTTGTAAATCGAACAACATTTTCGGTTTTTCAAGAAACATCATCAACAATAATGATAATAAAGTTAACTTTCATTTTTTTTTATTATCTTTATCTTACTGTATTAACCGGGAGAATTTTTACGCAACCCTTTCGCCGCTGTTTGCATTTTGCATATTGGAAATTAGAAAGAAATTTATTCTTGGTGTTAAGGAATTAATGCAAGCATTGCGCACAAGATAAGGGCTGTTATATGCATAATCTAAATCAGGGGTTCTGAACAAGGAAAAATGCCCCCCACAAGGGGTGAATTTCAAGATTTCATTGGGAAGGCAAAAAATCTTTTAATTTTTCAAAAGTTTCTCAGTGATTGTAATCTTCATCAGAATAAAATACATTTAAATACCATGAACTTTTATTAAACTTTTTGTTTATTGTATTACAATACTCTGGCATTCTATTAAACTTTTGTTTATTGAAGTATGTTTCAGGTTATTTATTTAAGTTATAAATTAAAACAAATTACTGTACATGTATTCAACATTATTTACATTATTCGGACTATTGTCCTCACCTTTGTTGCTATATTTATCACAACGTTTCGGCCATTGTAAGCTCCGGCCTTCTTCAAGTGGTTGGAATGCCGAACTAAACCCTTTATTTCGCTCAGTAGATTAGACTGTTCTAGTTCCACGTGCCATGTCGAATGGATGTCAGCTATCAGTTATCTCCTGTTAATTCACCTCTTCAAGTTCTCCACTGCCTTAACCAGGTATTGAACTTACATCCGTTTGGGTCCTGTCACTGGATCTAACCAATGCCTTTATCCACTGTGCCATGTGTCCATCTCAGAAATATAGACAGATATATAGTTTAAAAATTCATGAACATTTTCTATTAGCATTAAATTTGTAAAACTCCTCAATAAAAACAATCCATGTAAATATATATGTACTAATATGGAGAATTAAGATTTTCAATAATATACACATAAATTATCTAAATTTTATTAATTCATTTAGAAAACCATTTTTCTCTCTTTGGCCAGTCAAGATACACAACATAAATTTAACCCTCATCCTGAAAATTTCAGGGACTGCTACATTAAAGAATAAATAAGAAATATAAAAAAAAAAACTATACTAAGTGTCCACAAGCAGAGACGGAACTTGAGGGTTTCAGGAAGGGAGGAAATATTTCCCTTTTTTTTTTTTTTTGTCTTTTATTTATAGAATTTTGTTTATTGAATTGCAAGACCTTGGCATTCTACTGAACATTTTTCGTTTGAAATATGCTTAAGTTTATTTAATAATTCATTATGAATTAAAACAAATTACTTTGCATGTATTCAAGTTTAAGAATCAATCAACATTTTCTAATGCTATTAATTAAACAACGACACGGCATGTCTTTTGAATTTAATTACATTCTCTGAAATATAAATGTATAGAAATTATTGTGGTCAAAAAGTGAGGGATCGGTTTATATAATGATTGTAGTATAGAATTGATCCCCCACTTTATATCCATACTATAACCTTTGTTTATCAAATTTTGAGTAAATATGAATCCACCCCTTCTCCCTCCAGCTTAACCCATGGAGGTTAATATGCTGATAAACAAAAACAACCAACCAACCAATCTCCTAGACTGATTGCCAAGGTTAGAGAGTTCCTGTTTGCTCTGCTCGGAGAAGAAATCAATTTGTACATTTTCCTAAGGATATTTGTGCAAAAGCAAACTTGGCCAGGATTTGAACTCTGCTTACCTATTTTTTTTAATTCCAAGTCGCTAACCATTACACTACCTGTATGCCCATTAAATGCATTACATTAATGTCTAAAGTGGAGAGGACTTGCCACAAGATTTTATTTGCTTACAATTATCACATTTTTCTTCTGAAGCTGATTGGAAAAAAAAATAAAGACAAAAATTAAAATTATCTAAATTTTATTAATTCATTTAGAAAACCATTTTTTCTCTCTTTGGCCAGTCAAGATACACAACATAAATTTAACCTCATCCTGAAAATTTCAGAGACTGCTACATTAAAGAATAAATAAGAAATATAAAAAAAACTATACTAAGTGTCCACAACCAGAGATGGAATTTAAGCATTTCAGGAAGGGAGGAAATATTTCACTTTTTTTTTCTTTTTTTTTTATTTACAGAATTTTGTTTATTGAATTACAAGAACCTGGTATTCTACTGAACATTTTTCATTTGAAATATGCTTAAGTTTATTTATTTAATAATTCATTATGAATTTTTTTTTTTTTAAGCGTTTCACCCCAAGCAAGGCGGGAAGCCACTAGCACTCAAGGGGTTACAGAGAGTTGGAGCGAGAGCAAAGAGGAGTGATAGAGGAAAAGGATGAAGAGAAGGATAGTGGGGATAGATCAAGGCATCTGGAGATGTCGATTGACATTGCATTTGAATAGTTGGAGATAGTATTTGGCTACATTTAACAGTTTCGACAATGAAAGGGTGAGAGCGAGATGCCAGCCTAGTTGAGCGCTTAAATTCATCAAGTCTGGGAGCCAGCGAAAGCAACTCAGTTACCGTGAAAGTATTTGTAAAAAAAAAAAAAAAAGACAGAGGGAGGCGACGACACGTCTGTGTGAAAGCGACTGCAGACGAGATGCCAGATCAGGGCCAATTACATTGCATATCCGTCTCTGGATTTTATCGAGGACCTTGAGACAAACAGAAGGGGCTCCAGACCATATATAGCATATGTTGACTTTTTTTTATCATGTTTACCCAATATAAGGACCAAGTGCCACTCAAAGTAGAGGGTTACTGTGTAGAGCAATATTACTAGTAGGAAACGACAAGCGTTAGGATATGTTCATTAAATGTCTTACATTAATGTCTAAAGTGGAGAGGACTTGCCACAAGATTTTATTTGCTTACAATTATCATATTTTCTTCTGAAGCTGATTGGAAAAAAAGGGCGAATGGTTGTATTTAAAAACAAATTACTGTACATGTATTCAAGTTTAAGAATCAATCAACATTTGCTATTAAATTTGTAAAAAATCTCTATAAAAATAATCCATGTAAATGTCTACGTACTAATATGGAAAAGAATGAAGATTTTCAATCATATAGGTATATTTACTTGGAATGCACCTTCTGTACTTTTCTACAATTATTTTCATGGCAACTGTTCTTATGAACTTTTTTTTCTCCCGGTGCCCTGACTACATTTAAACGTTCTACTAGATTGGCAGTTAGGTCTCACTGTTTTACTGTTGAACCAGATGCAACTGCCACTTTTATTCTAACAGTTTCTTTTCTCACACTTCCCACCTGTGGAACTCCTTGCCGATTTCTTGCATCCCTGATAACTACAAGCTTCAAAAATTTAAATGCAACATCAATCGCTATTTCCCGTTTTCTTGAACCCTGTTCCTTCTAGGCCAATGATTCCCAACGTGGAGTGTATTCCCCACAGATGGGGCATGGTAATATTTTGGTGGGACATGCGTAGGATGTGCACCTTCGTCTTATTGTACCAACAGAATAAGGGGGCAATTCGTGAATGAGTTATTAACAGTGAATTGTTTTCTACTGAGCTCGAATTTAATTTTGCATTATTATTTCGTGATTAAAATGATCAAATTATATTACAGAATAAGATTTCACTGAGATATTTTATATTTCTCCCTTTCAGTTCTCTATTATACGTTTTGAAACTATACGTATTTAACTGTCTTTTTTCTTTCTTTTTTTAATTTTTCTCTTTTTATAGACGCCATGATCTTTGGAGGCTTGTTTAAAAACCAAGTTAATGCCTTTTAAGTTTCCCTCATGGGGTCTGCAGTAAAAGTTTGAACATGTAAGAACTTAATATTTCAGGGTGGCACCAGAATTTTAGAAATACAGAGTAACCCGGATATCAGAGAGTTGTCGGAGAAGAAGTCTCTTATATCCGAGTTTCTCTTATATCCGGGTTTAGTCTATTTTATATACATTAACACAGGCTCTAATTTGGGACCAGAGAAAATCTCTCTTATATCCGGGGTTTCTCTTATATCCAGGTTTGGTCTATTTTATATACATTAACACAGGCTCTAATTTGGGACCAGAGAAAATCTCTCTTATATCCGAGTTTCTCTTATATCCGGGTTTGGTCTATTTTATATACATTAACACAGGCTCTAATTTGGGACCAGAGAAAATCTCTTATATCCGGGGTTTCTCTTATATCCAGGTTTGGTCTATTTTATATACATTAACACAGGCTCTAATTTGGGAGCAGAGAAAATCTCTCTCTTATATCCGAGTTTCTCTTATATCCGGGTTTGGTCTATTTTATATACATTAACACAGGCTCTAATTTGGGACCAGAGAAAATCTCTTATATCCGGGTTT
>CAHIKZ030004123.1:2520000-2537500 GCA_903632075.3 Acanthosepion pharaonis
GGCTGTGTAGTGAGTTCGATCCCCACTGGGTGCTCTATACTTCCGGCCTTGTCATACATCTTAACTACGCTTAAAAAATCATTTAGAATACTTTGGCATTGGGTAATGTTTAGTATGGTTGCCTCGCTAGATCCATTACGACTGAGTGGTGAGTTCGATCCCCACTGGGTGCTCTATACTTCCGGCCTTGTCATACATCTTAACTACGCTTAAAAAATCATTTAGAATACTTTGGCATTGGGTAATGTTTAGTATGGTTGCCTCGCTAGATCCATTACGACTGAGTGGTGAGTTCGATCCCCACTGGGTGCTCTATACTTCCGGCCTTGTCATACATCTTAACTACGCTTAAAAAAATCATTTAGAATACTTCGGCATTGGGTAATGTTTAGAATGGTTGCCTCGCTAGATCCATTACGACTGAGTGGTGAGTTCGATCCCCACGGGGTGCTCTATATTGTTAGCCCTGTGCCACATCCAAGCTACGTTTAGTAAATCTCTATAACTCGAAGAAAGAATAATAATCAAAATGCTAACGTCTACCACTACCCCCCCTCAACCAAAAGGCAAGTCCACAGTTTTATGGCTACTTGGTCAATGAATGCCGAATGTTTCCTTATAAGGAAACGGCTAATGTTATAAATACCATTTTGATATTCCGTTACGAGTTCAGAATTCAATGTCGCTGTTTTTTTTTTACTTTAGTAAGTTTGGTTTTCGGTATGTCTGGGAATTATCATTTTCGAAAACCATTTTTTTTTTTTTTACTCATCAATATTTTGTCGATAGCAATTCTCATCATTTTTTTATTTATTTTTTTTATTTTTACCGTAACCCCAAATGATTGTCTAAAAAAAATCAATGAAAATATTTCACTTACCTTAAATTCTTTTCACGCCACCTCAACGAAACACGTATTTAACTCCTCTTTTTTTTTTCTTCACAAAAAAAAAAAAACAATTACATCGATATAAATAAACAAATATTAGGCTTTCTTTTGATATTTTAAATTCCTCTAAAAAAAAAAATTCCGGTTAATCATTCAAAATAAAGACGTTCTTCACCAATTTTTTATCAAACATCTTCACTCACAGTTTTCTTTTTTCTTTTTAAAGATATTTTCTTGATTTTGCGTCAGCGTGGGTTTCTCCTTGTTCAATTTGAAAATTATCTTTTACACTTCTCATTCGTTCGGTTGACAACTCTTGCAAATGACGACAATTACTTCCCTTCGGATTTTGACCAGGTGGGCACAGAGATAAGAAAATGTCAACGGATGTGTCAAGCTGGTATCTCTCGATGGGAAACATTTTATTGTTTCTAAGGTCAGTATTTTGTCCCACGTCATCTTCACGATCATTTCTTTTTTTTCGGTAGAGAGCTGTGCTGTATTATTTAAAACTTAACAAAACTAACAAGAATTGCGGTTAATAAACCAATGTCAACGTTGCAAAAAAGGATTATTATGCAGAAAGCTGATATCTCTAAGAGACTAAGCAAAGTATTATTAACAGATATAAAAGCTTCGTTAGAAACTAACAATACTGAAATATGTAATATACATCAACCATTCGCCCTCGCATGAAATACTGCCGCCATATATGGTCTGGAGACCCCGCTGTTCGTCTCAAGGTCCTCGACAAAATCCAGAGACGGATATGCAATGTGGGTGGTCCTGGTCTGGCATCTCGTCTACACTCACTTTCTCACAGACATGCCATCGCTTCCCTCTGTCTTTTCTACAAATACTTTCACGGTAACTCTTCCGACGAGCTATTTTCGATAGTTCCCAGACTGCATGAATTTAAGCGTGCTACTAGGTTGGTATCTCAGTCCCACCCTTTCACTGTCGAAACAGTTAAATGTAGCCGTCTCTTCTACTCCAATAGCTTCATGTCTTGCACTTCCCATCTGTGGAACTTCCTTCCTCTTACTTCCTTCCCTGGCAGTTATAGTCTTCAAATATTCAAACGTAATGTCAATCGACATCTTCTGATGCCTTGATCTAATTCTCTCTTTTAAACTTTCCTCAATCACGTCTCTTTACTCTCGCTCCCACTCTTTGTACCCACTTGCGTGCTAATGGCATCCGCCTTGCTTGGGGTGAAATGCTTAAAAAATACAGGGAGTTCCTCCAAATTTGAGATAATTTTGCAGTCTAATAACACAGCCAAATCTCGATAAAATGATCTCAAATTTTAATAAAATGTGTAAAAACTGGGTTGAATGTTTTATTTTTTCAACGTGAAGAATGACGTTCACTAGAAATGAAAAGGCATTTCGTGTGGTAACGGGAATGTGCTTTGGAAGAAAGATTTATTCTCCCATTTGCTTTCCCCCATTATGGGCATGATTATATCTGTGCTATAATATCACCGTACTTCATGGATAGAACGGAATGGCTGAAAGGAAAAGGAATGACAATCATGTTTTGTTCCCAGAGAGACTTTTATAATACTAAGACATACACAAAACTTACATATCATACTTATTATAAAACCCAGGTTGTGTGTGTGTGTGTGTGTGTGTGTGTGTGTGTGTGTGTGTGTGTGTGTGTGTGTGTGTGTGTGTGTGTGTGTGTGTGTGTGTCTGTACGTTTATATATTGGATCGGATTTCCTACATTTTTCAACCGATTTCAACAAAACTTCACAGGACTATGAAAAATTACCTTGCGATGGTTCTGACAGCGCCAAAGATTGGAAAAACAATTGTTTTTGCACGAAATCAATTTGAAAACATGATTAAGAGACATCGCTTTCACGGAATGAAAAGGGGGACAACTCATATCGAGTGATACTTATTATAAAACCCAGGTTGTGTGTGTGTGTGTGTGTGTGTGTGTGTGTGTGTGTGTGTATATATATTGGATCGGATTTCCTACATTTTTCAACCGATTTCAACAAAACTTCAATTTTTTTGGCAGGTAGAGTTTCTTATTGTCTTGCACACTTTTTTCTTTATTTTTACATTCAGAATGCTTTAAAAATTCCATTTACAAGACAATTGTTTATAATAAAATTCTATTCAATCGGTAGAATGGAAACGATGTTTTTGTTTGAGTTTGGGTTTGACCAATTCGTAAAAAAAAAAAAAAAAAAACTAATTAAGACATGCGTGTCCGTCAACCTTAAACAATAATCTTTGTCAATTTTATTTTTCAGTCTTTATGATGGTCGATACTTGATCTATCTCTTACTGTTACATCCCGGGCAACGCCGCGCTCTACATAGTATATATATATATATATATATATATATATATATATATATATAACAATAATGTATTATAATATACATATAACAACTTATAATATATATATATATATATTACATGTATATATTATAAGTTGTTACACACGAACAAACAAGTAATCACTACAAAGATGCGTATTTGTTTCGATGCCGAAAGCATCTCATCGGGTGGTGAACAAAGATGGTTATAAACGATTTTATTTAAAAATGCTATTTATGAAACATCACTTCTTTTTACATTTTTTAAAATTTAGGAAGACGTAAGAATTTCCATAAAAGGAAAGGAGAGAAATATATAAAAATTTCCATAGAAGGAAAAGAAAAAAAATTAACATATACAAGTTAAAGCAGAAAAAAAGAAGATAAGATATCAATAAAAGAAAAACGAAAAAAGAAAGAGAAATAGAAAGAGTTAAGAAAAGAAAAGCATAAAAAAATCACCCCTTCTGCGAAAAGAAAAGAAACAATGAGAAAAGAAATCTTAAACATAGATTTAAAATTTACTCCTATCGTCATCGCTCGTATGTGAATACTCTTTTAAAATTGATTACAGATAATACAAAAAAGGGGGGACATTCATACTTTATTTTAGTGAAAAGATTTTTTAATGTAAAATGCACATTCGACGCTGTTTTTTCCTTATGTTTAACCGAAGAAAGGGCGCTACGTGATTGAGGCAGTGGACCAGTGAAGTCTATGGTAATAATGCGTCGATGTAATCAGGTCAGGAATGGACTCTGTTAGATTTGAAAAAAGAAACAAGAATTTAAGCCGAATAAACAAAGGGAACTCTGGAAGATCTCAAAGTTTGAAAACAAGGATGAACCTTTGTAGGAAGATGGAAAATAAAAAATATACGAACTTACAAGAAAATTAGAAGTAAATCAATCACCTATCGTACATTCATAATAAGCCTTGTAACGGAAGAGAGCTATGGAAGAAATATTTATTCTCCCATTTGTATTTCCCCTATTATGGGCATTATTATATCCTTGATATAATAACACCGTATTTCACGGACGAAACGGAATGGCTGAAAGGAAAAGAAATGACAAACATGCTTTGTTCTCAGGGAGACTTTTATACTACTAAGACATATATAAAAGTATATATACCCAAGTATATGATTGGTATATATGGAATGAATTCCAATAACCAACAAATACTATTCTTAAAAGAGTGCTCAATACAAAGTACAGCGGATATAATCATTTCTTTAAAAAAAATTTATAACATAAATATGTTATAAAATCACTACAAAAATAGCCATTTTGTTTCAACACCCTCAGTGTCTTATCAAGTGATATATATACATATACACACATGTCTCGTGCAGAGAATAATATATCGCATATATCTACACGGAAAAGCAGAGTGTAAGGAGAAAGAAAAAGGAAGGGTCTTACATATAATATAGAAATACACCTGCGTCTGGAGAAGCAATGTTTATGACTCCATATTCAAACGGGCCGGATTCATCTATGTACAAGGCAAGGACATATTCGACGAACGGGAAACAGCAAGTCTTAGGTTTTCCAAAATTAAGGACTGTGAACTGGAGTTTCATTCTATATCTTGGAAAGATATATTCCCAAAGGGAAACGGTACCATGGACTTATAAGCTGCAGGGGAGGCAGATATAGCCATAAGATGAAGGCGGTCTAAAGAAAGCAATCTTTTTATTTGGCTGGTGTAAATGAACTAAATTTGACTGCCACTGTCGTTACATAATATCAGCGCTCGTATAGGAACAGGTATTTCAACGCCATGGCCTTAAAACTTGATCTCTTTTTGATACGAGTAATGGTGAAAGTCACGCAAATGTTAAAAATAATAATCAGCATGGAAGAAATCGATAAGCAAGAAACTATTTCGGGGTTCTTGATAAAATACAAAGAAGAATTTGCAATGTTATTGTAGTTGACATGGCATCTCGGCTTCAGTTCCTTTTCCAACGCCGTAACATAGCTTCCCTGTACCTTTTCTACAAATACTTTCATGGCAATTGTTCTGATGAACTTTCCCCTATGGTACCTAGAGTTTATGACTTTAAGCATACTACTAGATTGGTGGCAAGGTCTCATCATTCTACAGTTGAAATGGTTAGATGTAACCGTAAGTTCTATGCTAACAGTTTCTTCGCACTTCTCGCTTGTGGAACTCTCTTCCGGCTTCTTGCTTCCCAGTCGACTTTGATCTTCAAAAATTTAAATTCAATGCCAACCATTGTCTTCTGTCTTCTTAATTCTTGTACTTTTATTATCCTTTCTCCTTATTGGTAGTTTTTTTTTTTTTTTCATATTCTCTAACACCCCTTGCATCCTAGAGGCTTTATTGCCTTGCTTGGGATGAAATGATTAAAAAAGAAAATGAATGGCCGCTGTTATGAATACAGGATCGAATGAACACTTGAAAAACGAAAATGGAAGAAAAACGAATTTAACGACAGCACAGGGGAAAAAAATAAAAATAACGAGCCAACAGATAAAATAATGAAACTGGATTAAACGAGGGACTAGAACTGTATCTTCCTTCGCGCCACTGACGGGAAGGCAAGGCAAGGCAAGGGCGGCGGCTGCGTTTAAATGTAATGATTGCTTGCCGTCACCTTTGGCGTCTCTGTTAACTATCATCTCCTGACGAGTCTACCTGTGGCTAGAAATCCAATCATTTGGTCTTTCCACACGCAAATAAAAACGCACACTGAAAAACGACTATCGCCCATGTTGAGAGTTAAGTGTATCGGGGGATATTTTTGGCAGGTGTACGCCATGCCAAAACCTGCGAAACCTTCGCAAATAGGTAATTGGGAATTAGACCCAATTCTAAAATAGAAGTAATCCTTTTAAGTGCACAGACGATAACAATAAAGCTGAAAAACATATCGGTAATTTTTGTCTGACATAATAGCACTATACAACGCTGTGTTAGAAACAAAGTGTACTGAACTGTTATATAATATTGGTCCTCTTATATGGCAGTGAATGCTGGACAGCCTACTTACAGATGAAAAACAGACTTGAAGCAACAGAAACATGGTTCTACAGAAGGATGCTGAGGATACAACAGGCCGAATATGAGAAGACGAAGTTTTAGAGAAAACAGAAAAAGAACACTTATACTTAACATCAGAAATAGTAGAAATTTCTACAACACTAAATGAGGAAAGTGGGCTTAGAAAATTTGATACTCACAGCACATAATGAAAGCGTTGGGGGCAGAGGAAAACAGCACATAACATGCCGAACGAGCTTGCGTAAATGGTTGGCAGAACAGGGCTTAGAAAAACGACAAAGTACAGGAAATTGTGGAGATCTATGATCGCCCACGCCCTGAAAGGATACGGTACATACAAGAATACCTACGGTTGAATGCACAGACAATGTAAAAAGCGACCCAGAAAGAGAGTTTGGCAAGCCGAGTTCGAATCCCAGCCGATTCTTTCGCCCAAATATTCTTGAGAAAGGCATGTAGTTGTAGTCGGCACCCGCTTGCATCCGAGCATCGGGATCGGCATTCTCTCCCCTTATTTCTTTTCTCCTTTCTGGAAGAGTCGTTTAGCCGGAGTCACAGAGGTGTGGGAGTGGTGGACGCGGCTGGGTGAGGCGGGCCCTCCTAACAGCACGTGGTAGAAAGGGAAGTGAAAGAAAGGCCATTCAAGTGAATTTGATTTTGGTGGACAACACTACGCGACCGTGAAGCCCACACACTTGGCCAGAAGCGCTTCCCTCGCAAATCAAAGGGAATTGAGAAAGGCGAGATCTGGCAAACCAGTTTGCATCGGGCCGTCAGATGCTTGGCCTGTCAAGGTCCGCCTTGGTTACGCCAGCTAGACATGCGCTGCTCTCTTCCGCCTGTTTGACCGTGGAGATCTAGTATCATCACCATCGGCCTACTCCTGAAGAGTCGTTTAGCAGTAGTCACAGAAGAGTGTGATTGGCGGACGAGGCTCGGTGAGGCGGGCCCTCCTGACTGCCCGTGGTAGAAAGCGAAGTGAAAGAGAGTTTGACGAGACTATTGGCCTGAATTTGATTTTGGTGGAAAATTCTGCGCTACGGAGACGCCCACACGCCCACCATGTAAAATCAGATGAAACATGAAATAAACACTTTATTCGAATTAAATATAAACTGCGTCCTGGGTATGACGATAAACTACATCCGCGTTCTGGGTAAGACGATAAACTACATCCGCGTTCTGGGTAAGACGATAGACTACATCCGCGTCCTGGGTATGACGATAGACTACATCCGCGTTCTGGGTATGATGATAAACTACATCTGCGCCCTGGGTAAGACGATAGACTACATCCGCGTTCTGGGTATGACGATATACTACATCCGCGTTCTGGGTATGACGATAAACTACATCAGCGTCCTGGGTAAGACGATAGACTACATCCGCGTTCTGGGTATGACGATAAACTACATCCGCGTCCTGGGTAAGACGATAGACTACATCCGCGTCCTGGGTAAGACGATAGACTACATCCGCGTTCTGGGTATGACGATAAACTACATCCGCGTCCTGGGTAAGACGATAGACTACATCCGCGTTCTGGGTATGATGATAAACTACATCCGCGTCCTGGGTAAGACGATAGACTACATCCGCGTTCTGGGTATGACGATAAACTACATCCGCGTCCTGGGTAAGACGATAGACTACATCCGCGTCCTGGGTAAGACGATAAACTACATCCGCGTCCTGAGTAAGACGATAGACTACATCCGCGTTCTGGGTATGATGATAAACTACATCCGCGCCCTGGGTAAGACGATAGACTACATCCGCGTTCTGGGTATGATGATAAACTATATCCGCGTCCTGGGTAAGACGATAGACTACATCCGCGTCCTGGGTATGACGATAAACTACATCCGCGTCCTGGGTAAGACGATAGACTACGTTCGCGTCCTGCGTAAGACGATAAACTACATCCGCTTCCTGGGTAAGACGATAAACTACATCCGCGTCCTTTATTTGAAATAAAAATAATATTACCAGCTATACATTTTTGAAAAAAAAATATTTAAAATATCAAATGACAAAGATTTGATTTAGACATGGAAGCTATATGCTTGGTGTTTCTAGCTTTTTAAAAATAAAGATTTTTTAAAATATAATTCTTAAATTACTTTTCTGTTAACTTCGGGCGCACCACGCTACCTTTCTGGGCGCATTAGTGCACCCGGGCGCACCGGCTGAGAAACGCTGTCCTATAGACTAGAGTTACAAAATCCCAACGAACGTTACCAAATAACAAAAACCACATCACTTGAAAACTTCCAATAGCAGCAGCAAAACAAAAAAAAACTACCAAAAAGCAAAAAGTTTGGAAGAAACTCCCATCAATGTTAGATTTTTGGTATTTTTTCATTCTGAGGTAAGCTAAACAAATTTTGATTTAAAATTTATAATTTCAAATGAGTGCCAAAAATAAATAAAAAAAACTATGATTTAAAATTTATAATTTCTTGGGGTGAATTAATATTTGTGATAAGTAACTACATTACTTGGGGTGAATTAACAAAAATGATCCGAAATCTGCTTGTGCGAAACCTGTGCTTTGGCAGTTTTTAGAATGTTCGACTTTAGCATTCCCCAAAGAAGTTTAGCGGTACTGTTTTCATTTAAAGAGCTTTATGAAGAAGCTGCTATTTTCTTTGTAGACTGGCCGATAATGACATATTTAAATCCTTTGAGGAACGTAAAAAAGAAAGGATTATCCACTCATTTTTTTATAGATTAAAGAATTTAACATCCAGTCTAAAATATCAGATGACAAAGATTTGACTTAGACATGGAAGCTATATGGTTGGTGTCCCTAGCTTTTTAAAAATAAAGATTTTTTTTAAATATGAAAAATAATTCTTACTCTTCGCTTAAAATGGGGTGCACCTGGCAACTTTTTAGGGTGCATTACTGCGTCCGAGCGCACCGGTTGAGAAATGCATCTTACCTTCCTTGAGTTAAAAAATTTTAATTTTCACACTGTTAAATGGACTAATAAAATTAAACAAAAATTAAAATTACTATACTTGTATCTCTCTATATTTCTGAAACGAGGTATTTTAATTATTTGCGTTATTTACATTGTTCGGACTGTTGCCCTCATCTTTATTACCATATTCACGACGTTTTGGCCATTGTACGCTCCGGTCTTCTTCAGGTGATTGGAATTTCGAACTGAAACCTTTATTACGTCCACCGAAATAGATTGTTCTAGTTCCACATGTCATGCCTCTTCTGGATATCTGTTATTTCCATTTAACTCCTTGGCCTTTAGGACACATGACCCAGTGGATAAAAGCGTTGGTTGGATCCAGTGACTTGACCCAAAGGGTTGCGAGTTTAACTTATCTCCAATTTTTTTTTGGTTTTCGCTATTTTTAACGAGTCGACCCATCTACTTAAGTAATGCCCATTTTCCTCTATGAAGATTGTACAAATCTCCAACACTTCCAAGCCGTTTTCTACACTCTATAACCTGGTTTAATATTCCTCATTTTTTTTAATCATTTCACCCAAAGCAAGGCAATAAAGCCACTAATACATAGAGGGAGTCTTGGTGTGAAAGAATAAGAAAAAGAGTATTATTATTAAGCAAAGAGAAAAATAAAAGAAAAGAAGACAGAAGATAACGATTGACATTGCATTGAAATTTTGGTTAGGTTTGTTTTGTTTTACGGATTACCAACCTCAATGGGTTATTTATTTATCTTTTTTTTTTTAAGTATTTCACCCCAAGCAATGTGGGATGCCACTAGTACGCAAGGGGTTACAGAGAATGGGAGCGAGAATAAAGAGGCATGATAGAGGAAATGATGAAAAGAAGGACAAGGAATAGATCAAGACATCTGGAGATGTCGATTGACATTACATTTGAATAGATGGAGATTATAGCTATCAGGGAAACCAGTAATGGGAAGGGAATTCCACAGAGGGGAGGTGCGAGATATGAAGCTATTGGAGTAGAAGAGACAGCTACACTTAACTGTTTCGACAGTGAAAGAGTGGGACCGAGATACCAGTGGCACGTTTAAATTCATACAGTTTGGGAACTAGCGAAAGCAGCTACCATGGAAGTATTTGTAGAAAAAAAAGCAGAGGGAGGCGACGGCACGTCTGTGAGAGAGCCAAATCAGGACCAATCACATTGCATATCTGTCTCTGGATTCTGTCGAGGACCTTAAGACGAACAACGGGGGCACCAGACCATATATGGCAGCATTTTTATTACTGGTTATAATTTTTTTTTTTTTTCAAAAAACGTATTGCTTGTATAAAAACTATTTTTACACTTTCATAGTCTTTTGACCCCAGTTTAGGGGTTAACTATTTACCCATAGCTGGGACCATAACACGTGCTACCACCGCGGGACAGGATGGACCTGGGTACACAAGCAATTAAGAGGTGGTTCCACGCTCCTCAAAACTTTCTGATCAGAGGCCTTGCTGCCAAATGTAGTTTATCGTCATACCTAGTATACCATTTACATTTTTAAAGATCAGTTGACTGGGAAACCAGAAGCCGGAAGAGATTTTTACAGACGAGAAGTGCGATAAAAAAGCAACTCTTACGCTTACATCTAGCCAATTCAACTGTAAAATGATGAGACCTTATTGCCAATCTAGTACAGCGTTTAAATTCATGAAGTCTAGGTACCACAAAGGAACATGCTCCATAAATAATTTTCGCTCGGTCGCTCATTTGAAGATTCTGGCGTGTTCACACACTTTTCAATTAGAAATACAGGTACCGACTCTTACCAATTCAAACCTGAAGCCTTAAGCAAGACTCCTATATATATATATATATATATATATATATATATATATATATATATATATATATATGTTTTTTTAATCTTTTTTGACTCAAATTTCTGTTCACTTATACCAGACAATCATCTTGAACAGAAAATTAATATCCTCTATTAAGTGTTCCAAGAAATAGAACTCAAGTTAAACCTTTCCATAAAAGAAATTATGGTTTGGAATTGGAATGAAAGCAGTAATGGCACCTACCCTGAATCCATCATAAAAATTCAGAATCTGGAATTAGTAAATATTAAACATTTTAAATACCTAGGCACATGGATCCGTTATAACAAATTTAGTGCAGGAGAAAAGGAAACTGAATGTAGAATAGGCTACGCCAGAGATAGTTTCACTCAACACCTCCAATTGCTACAAAACCAAAACATCAACCTGTCATGTACTTAAATAGCCTCGACAGATCGAGATTTTCATATGGATGTCATGCATGGCACCAAACCAGTTCAGAAATATTTAAGCTATTGTATACAACGCTAAGATCAATGGTTAAAATGGCTTTGAGCGAAACAAACCTGATGGTCATAGTATTCTACTTTAAACCTTGTAGACTGGCGCTACAGAAACACAAATAACAGAAACATCACTTGAGGACTACGAACAGCAACAACTACAATGGATAGTAAAAGAAAGAAGAGGGGGAAAATAATGACATAATCAAGATTTTGACGTTCCACACTACTTCAAATAAAAGGTTAGGAAGGAAACCCCCATCAATATTGGTAAGAGCGATACTGAACTTGATAAACCTATTTACCGGGAAAAATGGTTTGAAGAGAATGATTTCATAAATTTCAACTGAAAACAGCACAAGATGCGTAACCCACACACCTTCTACTAACACACTCTCTCTCCCGTCTCTGTTTCTCCTCTTCTTCCTTTAATTGCTGGTTTTGTTGAGTCACACCGACCTACGGGCCATTCAGCTTTCTTTTGCCTCCTTGGTTGGGGTCGGTGTGTTGTCTTGATAGGGTTGGTTCGGGTTTCGCAAAATCTTAAGATATTGGAGATTGACGGCGAAGTTTAGTGCGAACTCATCTGTGTACATTGTGTACCACAGACAAGATTGCGTAATTCCTGTCTGTGGCCGTGGTAACTTTTGTCTCTCTGTGTCCAAGGACGACCTTGGGAATCAGGGCTGGAATAAGAACTACTTAAAAAAAAAAACACTGTTGATAACAGTTTTATAGAATATAAAGAAAAAACTGAACAAAATGTCTATTATTTAACGCAAAATCAAGTTCTCTACTGCAGGATGAGGATTTGAGAATCTAGCAGTAATTTCTATAAAATAGTACAAGCAACTGCCTATCATGCATGTCTGTTCGGCCCGACCACCGAAAATGCGAGTGTATTTCTTGCGATACGGTAGCTAGAGACTCTTTATGGGTCCGATTCTCCGTTTGAGCGTCAGCCTGGTGGGCTCTCATTTATATAGACGACCCACGGCCCCAATTTGACGTTGATATATCTAATTTCTCCACTCTGATCGTCTTGATTTTAGGTCTGTTAATAATCACACGGAATTCACTTTTGTCTTTTAGATATCTTTCTGTAGAGATTATGGGGTTTGGAGAAGAACAGCAACAACACAAGACACATCCCAAAATTCGAAATTAAACAAAATCCAGATGTCTTCGTCGTTCAAAAGAATTTGGGTCATTCTTTTCTGTAGGGACATACGCATGTCATACAGAATGTAAACAAAAACCAATGGAATAAAACAAAAAAAAAGAAACATATGCATTTCCTTGGGTCACTCCTTTTCTACAAGAATACATACCTAGTATAGTGTAAACAAACCTTAGAATCTAATTTCTCAGAACCAAAAACATCGATCAATACATTAATCATGTCTTTTTATCAGCGGGAAGTGGATGGGATGGGGGGACATTGGTTTTGACCAATTTTACTGAATGTTAGTTAGTTAATCCTGGGTTTGATTTTCCTTGAAATTGTTCTTAAATTCGTTTTTTTTTTTTTAAACGTAATTCTTAACCCCTTTTCTTTTCAATTTTTTTTTCAACCTTTCAAACCTACTCCTGAAAATTTTAATAATTATTATTGTTATATTCCGTGCTAACACAACACCAGATGGATAATAAAATAAACGTTTATTGTACACAACCAGTACAGTATGAAATACGGTACAGTTATACACACAGGTCAATCTAGTAGTGAGTGCCACTAATTGGAAGGTCAGACATGCTTGCGTCTTCTCTCTCTCACTCTTCCCCATATCTCTCGTAGACAGTTGACTTTATAGGTACTTACTACCTATAGTGTAATCATTCATGGGGGTGCCTGGTTATTCCATTACATCAATTATCCAATTAATAGTCCCACCACCACCACCAAATCACAATACTGTAATTTCATGCAACTAAACGTTTAAACATGGTCAGTGTCTTGTTAACTGCTGTTTGTTCAATGCAATGACAAATATTTCCTTGTAGGGGAATGACCAATACCATTCTCATTTTCGTTTTAGTATAGCTACTTCGTTTGCTCTTGCCACGAAACTTTATTCAAACACTACTAAAATCTTGAGAGAGGTGGTCATTCTTCTACAGCAGAACAACCTGCATTACAAGTAAGACAGGTGCCACATCAGCATTTATTAAAAGATTTTTTTTTTTACTTTTCCTTCGTAGACACATATGAGACAAGAATTTTGTATAAGGACTTGTATCCCTCAAGAAATATTTTATACTTCAATGCAGTTTTCCACTTTCTGCAACTTTATTTAATATTCCTGCATACAATTATTTGCTATTAAAAAAACAAAAACCTTTTTTTTTCTTTTTTTTTTTTTGACTCTGACCTCTTTGATCCACCTTTGTCTAATATTAAACAACGGTCATTGGTTCGTTCCCAACAAGGCTACTGGTGCTTTTTATAAATAGAAGCTTTACATACTGCTACAAGTGCTTAGTGATCTGCTTATCAGCGATCTTTTCCTATTTCTGGTGACGTTCACAAGATGGTCCGAGTCTTTTCTCTTTAGGATTCTATCCTTATTTTTAATAAGAGCAATAAAAACTGACATATTTTTCGATTCTGACGAGTATCGAGACTTAAAGACTAAAAAACACTAATCTATTTTTAACAGGTGGTTGATTTTGTTTAGCGGCATTTCAACCTCTATGGGTTATTTAATGACGAAATCTAAATATTTTTAATACAATTTTATGGCTTCGACTAAATATATACTATAAATAGGTATTGTTGGTTGGTTGATTTTGTTTAGCGGGATATCAACCTCTATGGGTTATTTAATGCTGAAATCTAAATATTTTGAGCACAATTTTATGGCTTCAACTAAATATATACTATAAATAGGTATTGTTGGTGTGTTGATTTTGTGTAGTGGAATATCAACCTCTCTGGTTTATTTAATGCCGAAATCTAAATATTTTGAACACAATTTTATGGCTTCAACTAAATATATACTATAAATAGGTATTGTTGGTTGGTTGATTTTGTTTAGCGGCATATCAACCTCTATGGGTTACTTAATGTTGAAATCTAAATATTTTGAACACAAGTTATCATCTCTGCTTTAGTTACTTTGACCACTGCCATAATGTAGCTCCATTGAACCATTTCCATAACATTTCACAGTAATTGTTCTAATGAGTACTGCATTCAAAATGTAGCATGTGTGTATGTTCACATATAAATAATTATTGCAGAATCAACAAAATTCGGGTTTCTCCTACGGACAGTTTCTCTTTTTTATATAAACTGTAGTGAAACAAAGTTCTTAATGACTCTTGAGTATATCTGTTTTCTTTTTCTATTTTCAGAAGACAGGATAAATAAGGACAAACAGCGTTCGAATGATTGAGCCCAAGTCAGCCTTGCGCTGAGTTAGAACGACCAAAGAAAGATTGTACTTACTTCCTCAGTAGTTATAATTGAGCTTAAATCAGCCTTGCACTGAATTGGAATGACCAAAGTGAAACTTACTTCATCGTTGGCGGTTTAAGCAGGGTTATAAAGGTCAAGATCAAGTCAGCCTTGCACCGAGTTGGAACTACCAAGCAAAAGATTGATTTACTTCACTGGCAGAATTTTTGGAAGAAACATGTGAATGCTATGTATTTGGAAAGAGAATTCAGTCGTCAACAGACTGGGGAAATGAATGTTACCCAGCAGGGTAATCTTTTCCACATTTGCTACATCTTGGAGAGGGAGAAACAGAGAGGAAGGAAATGTATCTTTTTATAGAACTTAGTACCACCAAACGAACTTTTGACAAAGCCAAGTGGGGTAATATAATTTCCGGTTCCTTTATTATTAGCATCATGGGAAAATGTATTTCTTTTTTTCATTATTTTATTTCATTTGCCTACATGAGCTTTACTCTCTGGTACCTAGAGTTTAAACATAATACTAGATTTGCAGTGAAGTCTCATCATTTTACAATTGAAATGGCTAAATGTAACTAAGTTCTACACTAACATTTTCTTCTATTTAGCTCCTCCCGTGTGGAACTCTCCACTGGCTTTTTGCTTCTCAGTCAGCTTCAAAAACTTATGTAATGTCAATCACTATTTTCTATCTCATTAATTTCAGTTCTTTTACTGTTCACCCAGCTTAATAAAGTTTTTCTTTTCGACTTATTCTTTCACACTAAGTATCCCCTTGAATCTTAATGGCTTTATTGCCTTACTTGGGGGTGACAGGATTATTAAAAAAAAAAAAAAACACACCCTTTTCAGGTCAAAATTGTGATTGTAAAGGTTCTGGTGACATCCAAGTGCATTTAGTGTCTTTTTAAATTACGATTAGTACATAATTAGTTTGTCGCCTGCCTTTACTAAATTATTAGGTTGGTGCAAAAATAATGACGTAAGAACGTCGTTTTTTGACGTTAAAAAATACGTCAAAAAACGACATTATTACGTCATTATTTTTGCACCAACCTAATAGTACTGAAACAATGTGAAATATATCAAGTTTAAAGTAAATTAATACATAAATAAAAATAAAAACTGAACTGAAATTAGTTAAAATCTTTCTAAAACAAAACAGTTAAAAGGAAGTTTTCCAAACTGTTATATATTTATCATTTCATTGGATTCCCTGCCACCATTACTGACAGCAAGTAGTTACATTGAGGCACTTATATGTAGATTTTACTGTCATAAGACACCGGACACTTCAGGCCTAGATACAATCATTTGCAGTTCACTTAGCTTTTTTTCTTCTAAATCATCTCATCCCAAGCCAAGTGCATCACTGGGGGTTGGGGGGACTATGTCAAAAAGTGACATATGCATTTATTCTTCATCAGCAGTGATAAAGGTGTTGTTGGGAAATTGCATCTACTTTTCTTTTTTTTATTTTGATACACATTCATTCATATACACACACACACAAAATATATATATATATATATATATATATATATATATACCACAGTAATACAAATAGTAATAAAACAGTGGTCAATGTATAATATTATCTAAAATTTATACTACTAATAAATATAGACTAGAAAGAGCTGAGAAAATTTCTTCACTCTTAGGTTAACAATTAAATAAGCTTGTGGCAAGCACTACGATAAAATATCCATAGAAATTCCCCTCTCATATAATTGATTATTCGAGCTTAACAACTTTAACAAAATATTGCAATAACAATGATAAATATGAATGTAGGTCATTATGTTAAGAAGTAAGGGGGTACAAATGAAAAGATTTGAAATTGACAACTTTTCACTGAAACTGTTATTAAAGACTTACTTCCCTGATTTACTTCAATCTTTCTTTCATTTTCTTGCTGAAATCAAGTAGTCTTTTCCCTTCTTGTTATACAATCAAAACAAAATTGGTCCATTATTTACGAGGTATTGGCAGAAGACTATAAAACCTCCCCTTCTCTTATTTCTTTCTTTCTAGCCAAATTTCCATTCTTACAAACATTTCCCTTAATAATTGTAATTTTAAAAATAATTCAGCAAATGTTATTTTATTAATGGTAATTTTCTTTTAGATTACCTTTTACTCCTTTTATGGTGTTAGATGCAATACATCTGAAAAAAATGGCACTTTTATCGGGCACCATCACTTCTTGACTTCTTTGTTGAGACCAAGTAATGACTTTTCACTATTTTTCTATGCAATCAAAACACAGAATAGTCCATTCTTTACGGGGGTACTGGCAGGCTGTAACCATGTGGAAACTAACAGAGGTGGTGGAGTGTGTGTGTGGGGGGGGGAACAAGTACAATCATAATACAATTTTGTTTCTTACCGGTAGCACAACTGAGTTTCATGCACATGGCAATCATCAGCTGCTGATTGAAAACTGATCATTGTAAAATTAAAATATTGATATCTAAATTTCCCATAGTTTTCAATCAGCAACTGATAAGTCTCGTGCATGAAACTCAGAGTT
>CAHIKZ030004123.1:2540000-2597500 GCA_903632075.3 Acanthosepion pharaonis
ATCATTGATAGAGCTAACATTTTCATTTGTATGGATAAGAGTTTGTGACCCTGGGTTTCACGCTTTTGCAATCATTAAATAGCAGTTTGATGATCGCAAATATGTGAAACCCAAAGTCACAAACTCATATCCATACAACTGAATATATATATATATATATATATATATATATATATACGCACAACACAGTTTCATAGAAACCCACAAATACATCATATACATGCAATGGGGAATATATGGGTTGGGGAGGATGATTAAGTTTATTAATTCTTGATAAGAATTTGAGAAGACAAAAGATCACCACTCAAAAAAGAGTTTTCGGTTAAAATCAGATTTGACTGACACTATCTCTTCTCTTCTCTTGTTCGTTCCTATTCTGGAAATATTTTATTTTTCACCATCAACTTCCTGCTTTCCTGTCGACTACAATCTACAAGAATTCAAAGTGAAATGTTGATCGCCATCTTCAGTCTCCATGAATCCGGTTCTTTCTATTGTCCTTTTTCCTCAGTAAAGCTTTCTCACTTTACTGTCTCTCTTTGTCACTAAACGTCCCTTGCTGCTTTGCTCGGAATGAAAGGATTTTAAAAAAAAAAAAAAAATTTCTGACAGTGGTTATAGGGTTGCTGCATAGGTGAGTGCTTGACCAGATCACTCCACATATCTCTGTTGCCAGCTAAAGAAGTGTTCATCCATGTATAGGATGATTTGGGTAAAGTAGACCTGGCTGAGCCCATCCCACTCCAGATAAGACAACAGCCAATGTCTTCCATTGACTTCAGTTTAGAAATCCCCCTGTCCAGCAAGGTCAGATCATCAACACACGAGATGCATAGATAGCTACGGAGCCCGTTCACCCTATGCTAAATGGCCGCAAGCCCATCAAAAAGGTTCATCTGCAATTTGACAGGTCTAGTTTCCAATTCTACCGAGTGTCTAGCTATGTTACTCTCCAGAAAAGAATCCTGGTTAAAAATAAAACTGATGAAACTCATTTTATTTTTAATTCAGATTTGCTGACACTGTCATATAGTGCATCACAGTTTTTCAACTTTACTCCTACAGGCTGTAGCCCAACATATGGCATTTCAGAATCAGGCCAACTCCATGAGCAAATTAAAAACATTCTCATCTGGACCCACAATCCTGAAATTTTGGATTCCCAAGTTTACATTACTCTTTTGTGATATTTTGCAACAAATTCTTTTGTATGATAATTTTTATAACTTGGAAATAAATTTGGGAATAATCAAAATTAACAGCGAAATCCAGCAAAAATCATGAAATAAAAATAATTGTTTGTATGGAAAGTAAGGACCTACATACATCAGATTAACTTTATATTAAGTGGTGGCAGAAAACTTATCACTGAACTTTTAAAAGATAAGCTTAACTATTAATGCAATAGTTAAATATGCAGCAATCAATTTTGAGTTTTTCTGTAGTTTATTGTTGCCCATCACAACTACTCCTACCTACCTCTAGTGACGAAGGCCCAATCAAGAGACCTCCACATATGAGAGCTTAAGTGGAATATATATATATTTCATTGAATATGACAGACAAGGTGCTTTTATTTAGTTTTTTATACAATCTCTCATGCGATCTAATAATTTTTTCTTTGCAGATAACTTATATAAAAACTGTCCAAATGTTTTTTTATCCGAGCAAACTTAAGAGAAGTATCTTGATGAAATTGATCATAAACAAAAATGACTAGTTCATCCTTAATTAATCAGAGCTGAAGTATTGAAATAAAGTTCATTATATATATATATATATATATATATATATAAAATGAACTTTATTTCAATACTCCAGCTCTGATTAATATATATATATATATATATTAATGAATTATTCACACTAAGAGAAAAAACAAGAACAACATCTATTCTATACCTGAAGATGTCTGTAGGAACAGACGAAAGCTTGTAGTAAAAATAAGAACTAATACGGCAGAAATTTATGGAAACAAGGATCATTTCATTCATAACGGATTCGGAGGTCTTTGTATATTATTTGAATTGTTTGCGATGATGGATTTCTCGCCAATTAAATCATTAACCTTTGCATTTGTTTTTGTGTGAATAATTCATGAATTTGTAAATTGATTGCACGTTTATCGTAATATATATATATATATATATATATATTATATATATATATATATATCACATGCCAAACATGTTATAAATTGAGTTGGATCTTTTCTAATTGATCTCTTTAGCTCTTAAGTTGAAATGATGATCCTTCTTGCTGTTGTGACCTCCTGATCCAGTTTTCCTCTCGACTGTTCCCTTTTTAAACTTCTTCAGTGTTCTCTTGATGGTTCTTGAATGAGCTTTGAATATGGAAGCCAGTGTATGAATGTTGGTATCATTACTGAAGGCCTGAATGATCTTTTTCCTCTCACCATTGCTCAGTTGGGTAGATAGTAGGGCTGACTGAAAACGATTTTAACCTGTTCTCTTTCTAGCCAAATACCTCAAAGGGTTTCTCGGTGACTCTTATGAAAATGGTGCCAAGATATTTAAACGTCTTAGCTGAAAACCTTGGAAAAAGAAACTCAATTGGTCCAGTGGTTTTTTTTTTTAGATATAAAACATTTTGTAGAATGGACAATTTTGCTGTTACACCTGGTATATATGTATGTGTGTATGTATGTACGTACATACACACATTTCCACCTATTCTATTTTTTTGTTTTGCTTTTTCTCATCGAAATATGTAGAAGCATTTTATATTTTTGCACGCCTAGCATCTACAATTTGGAGACAATTATCTTGACCAATTCCTTGTGCTTTATCTTTGCCAACTGGAATTTTCATTTTCCATCAAAAAAATAAATAAATAAATAAAAAGTAATAATAATAATAATAAAATAAATGGAAACAAAATGCAGATGGAGGTTGAACATAAGCTGCTTTGTTTGTAAGTTATACTTTGCAAAGCGCGACAGAAAGGATAGCCTCCTATAAATCCTCATGCAAAATAATACAAACGAAAAAAAAAAAAAAGAAAGAAAAAAAAGACACGAAATACTGAAGATTTTCCTTCATTTTTCTTTTTCCTTCATTTTTCTTCTTGTTACTCAAATGATTTAATGAAATTATTGCCTTCTGTTCCCTCAAACGTTGGTAAAGAAAACAAAAATTGGGAAACAGTTGAATGATTCTGTTAGGTGAAGAAAAAAGAAAAAAAAAAAAACATGAGTAGAATAGGTGAGGAGGAGGGGGGGTCCCTAATTGGGGGTGGATTGGGGTGGGGGAGTACAGTAAAGAAAAGGGGCAGTGAGGGAGTCACCAGAAAATGTAGCCTGCAGCAAGTAACAATCATCAGTCAGGAACAAAAAGATCCTGCAGACGAGATGGACTTTGTTGTGTTGTTTTTTTTTTCTCAAAAGTGTCCACTAAGCCGATCAATCTCCATCAAATCATCAATGATCTGAAAAAGACAAAAATTGATTAAAAAAAAAGAAATTTTTTATTTTATTTTTTTTTTTTTTTGACATGATCTGGTTGGTTCATATGTGTCGCTGAAGTGAAATTGATATCGTTATCTTTAATAGTTTTCTATTTTTGTGGTTAGTAAACCAAAGACAGAATTCAGTACCAGTTTTACCAATGTAGTCATTTTTGTACAACTACTAAATATTGATGAAGTTAAATGAAAAAACTAGGATACATCTAACTGCCAATAAAAAAATTGCCAAAAATCCAGGTTAAAATTTATCTCTAGAATAAAATCCAACATTCTCAGTTTAAATCGAAGTTTAGATATATTAGTGAATATAATTTCTGCAAAATAAAACAAATACCCCCCACACACACACAGACCAATTTTCTTCTTTTTTACAATCTGTGAAAATGACATTTGCCTATATTTCTAAAATGAGGTATTTTAATTATTTACACTATTTACATTGTTCAGACTATTGTCTTCATCTTTACTGTCACATTCACAACGTTTCGACCATTGTACGCTTCGGCCTTCTTCAGGATCTGTCTCTATTTCTGAGATGAGGTATTTTAACTATTTACACTGTTCAGACACTTGTCTTCATCTTTACTGTCACATTCACAACGTTTCAGCCATTGTATGCTTCGGCCTTCTTCAGGATCTGTCTATTTCTGAGATGACGTATTGGAACTATTTACACTATTTACATTATTCAGACTCTTCTCATCTTTACTGTCATATTTATGAATTTTGGCTGTTCTATGCTCTAGCTTTCTTTAGGTGATATACACTGAAATTTCAAATCCCAACCCTTTATTTAGTCCACTAGGGTAGCTTGCCCGCAAGGACACATGGCCTCGTGGATAGAAGCATTGGTTGAAGTAATCCAGTGATTTGAACCAAACAGTTGTGAGTTCAATACACAAAAACTTGGAGAGTTATTTAAAGGAAATAACTGAAACTGAGATATCCATGTAGAACTAGAACAATCTACCCCAGTGGTTTGGTTCAAAATTCCAAGATATATCAACTGAAGAAGCCTACAATGGTTGAAATGTTGTGATTATGACAATAAAGATGGTGACAACAGTCTGAACTATGTAAATAGTGCAAACTGCAAAAATGAGTTCAGCAGATATACAAAAATAGAAAATCACCCGACTTATTCAACCTATACAATAATGCGATTCTGAGATAATTAGAAGTCCTACAAGGATTATTGGCCACAATCTTAACATATGATATGCAGACAACACAGTGTTGATAGCAGATACACAAAGAAAGCTACAACAACTCCTAAACAAGGTAGTGAAGAAAAGCGAGAAGAAAATTTGATTTCGTTTGTTTTACGGCATATCAATCTCAATGGGTTATTTAATACCAACAAAATTTTTATTGTTGGTAAAATTTTTTTCAAAAATTTATTTCTGGTAATAATTTTCCTTCAAATATGTATAGATGGCAATATTTTTTTTTTTCAAAAAAAAAAAAAAAAAAAAAAAAATGTATAGCTGGTAATATTTTATTTTGTTGATCATCATACCCAGGACAGGCAAGAAGAAAGGATTCAATATCAACTGCAAGAAGACATAATGCGTGGTTGTTAGCAAAAGGATGAGCCCAAAATGCGAATTACAAATCTGAGATACCAAAATCAAACAAATGTGGAAATTTAAATATCCAGGAAGTGTTTAACAGAGGATGGAAAGAGCGACACTGAAATCTGAAGGCGTATTCGGATAACCAATAAAGTATTCCAAAAGCTAAGCTGAGTACTGAAAAATAAAAAATTTTGGATAGAAACAAGGAAAAAAAGTAATATCTGTCCTCCAATATGGCAGTGAGTGCTGGACAATCTCCTCAAAAATGAAGAGGAGACTTGTGGCAACAGAAATGTGGTTCTACAGAAGGATATTGAAAATACCATGGACTGAACATGTGGACAACAATGAAGTTTTAGAGAATATGGAAACAAAAAGGAAACTAATACTTAACATCAGGAAGAGACAGTTGAGGTTTCTGTGGAACCTAATGAGGAAGGGGGGCTTGGAAAATCAGATACTCATAGGACAGATAGAGGGACAGAAGAAAACAACACATGTGACACTGCAAGGATGCTGATAAATTGAAGAGAGAAAAAAAAGGGCTTAAATTAAATCAAAAGTGAACACATAAGACAAAGAAGAAAGTAGATAGAGTGAAGGACATAGTGAAAAGAAAATAAAATATACTTTTATATTGTCTATATTTCTGAGATGAGGTATTATTTACATTATTTGGACTATTGTCCTCATCTTTGTCGCCATAATTGTCACAACATTTCGGCTGTTGTACACTCCGGCCTTCTTCAGGTGGTTGGAATTTCAAACTGAACCCTTTATTTCGATCACTGGGGTAAACTGTTCTAGTTCCACGTGCCATGTTTTAATGGATGTCAGTTATCAGTTATCTCCTGCTAATTTCCCTCTGAAAGTTCTCCACTGCCTTAACCGGGTATTGAACTCACACTCTTTGGGTCCTGTCACTGGATCTAACCAACGCCTTTATCCACTGTACAACGGCCGAAACGTTGTGATAAATATGGCGACAAAGATGAGGACAATAGTTCGAATAATGTAAATAATATACTTTTATATTGTTTCTCATTTCATGAATAAGGACCTTGCTAGAAGATAGTGCTGAAATTTACTTGGGCATTTGATTAAAGTGAAGCCCAGGGGGGGTGAGGTGAAGGGAGTGGAATTTTAGGCATAGACTACCAAACTAGTTACAGATAATAATTTTATGGCTACAGGTGGGTGAGGAAAAAAAATGATTCTATGAAACTTGTTGATAGGGGTGGAGGATGCACATGTAACTAAAGGAACAAGATTTTCTCACGCCAGAAGATTTTTGTCAAGTGAGGAAGCAAGGAAAAGTGTGGAAAAGTTACGGACCAAATGTGATAATTAGGAATAAGAAATGCAGATAATAATTTTATGGTGACATTAAAAATAACATCTGTTTTATGTCAGACGTTCACAGAGAAACAACTATTCCCTGGATAGTGGCTCTGCAGCATTATAGTTTAACATTTTTAGCGAGCATGAGTAAAAGGATGTTGGAACAGGGCTTAGGAGAAATAACAGAAAGACAATTGACAGGTAGTTGTGGAGAGCCATGAACACCTACGTTCTGAGGGGACACAGCTCATAAAGAAGACCTTCAATTATTTTTCTGCTATAATATTCGATATTCATAATATGTAACTATATTATATTTTTTAATCAAGTGTAAATTTTTTTTTTTATATCTTCTACCTCTCTTTAATAATTGTTACAAATCCAACAACAGATTTACATATGCACAATACAACCTTTTTAATTTAAAACAAAAAAAAAAATGATCCAACTTCATAAAGAACCAAGAAAATGTTTAATATTCTACAAAATGTTGCAATGGACCATACTTATAAACACGCGCAAACCACAAAATAGCTTATTCCTAAATTTTCGCTTGAGGATGAAACAGGACCCAACACCTTGATTCAACTATATTTTAATAATTATACTGATGGTTTCGGCTCTCGTTTTCGAAACATGAGAACTCTTATGTAGCGAAGGAATCATTTTTAAAAAAATATTATAATATACATATATATATATATATATAAACTTTATGTATATATATATATAAAAAACTTTATAATTATATATATATATATATATATATATATATATATATATAATTACTCTCTAATCTTAAGAGAAGTATCTTGATGAAATTGATCATAAACAAAAATGACTTGTTCATCCTTAATTAATCATAGCTAAGGATTGGAAGCTTTTTGGTTGATGTCCTTTGTATCCAGCTAACCATTTCTGGTTATTTCTTTTTTTGTTTTTATATAAGAACTTCATCTCCACCTTTCATCTCCACAGTACAATTCAGCGATCTGAATGGCAGTTTTATATACACTCATTTTTTTTATTCTTTTATTTCTTCAAAGAACAAACAAAACAATACCAAACAGACCTTACACTTGTAAAACATTCCACATATCAACACAAACATTTCTCATCTGAATGTGCAAACTATTCCCACTGACAAGGCAGTGAGAATGAAACAATGAAGAAAGTGAGAATAAAATCAGAGTTAAAATTCATTTTTAGAATAAAATCCCAGATTCTAAGTTTAGATAGAAATTTTGGGATACTTAATGAATACAATTTCTACAAAAAAAAAAAAAAAAACTAAAAAAAAAAAAAAAAAAACTATCTTCAGGTCATGAAGATTGCATTCAAGCAAGACACTGTCGCCACTCAGTCTTAACCTGTGCTAACTCTTATATTTATACACATGCTATCAAGGTTATTGAGTACTTTAACCCATAAATGTAGTATACATTAAAACTATATATATATATATATATATATATATATATATATTTATTAGGTGGGGGTGCCAACTATAGAGAAACTTATCCACCTTACCTCATAGAAAAGTGTAAAGAGTTCTATTTAGAGACCTATCCTGGGCTTTAGTCAAACTAAGCTAAGTCTACTCCATATATTTTACACTAAGAAGACTGGTGCAACACAATCTTCCCAACCTGTATTTGGCTTTGTGCCAGACAAAGCAAGGTAAATATCAATACCAATAATGTATTTTTATGGGTTATCACTGAACCAATTATGCAGTGATGAAAACTATATACTGTCCACTCCTTATGGTAACCAACAAACTTTTTCCATCAGCAGGAATAGAAGCAACCAACTTACTTGATCCACGGTAATACCAATTCGCCGAGCAACTTCACTTTTTTCAATGACACTCAGATTTGTGTACTTCCACAATAATTCACCATCCAGGATATTCCGGCTTGGATTGAAGAGCTCAGGGATGGTTGCCCTGACGGCCCTGAAGAAAACAAACAAAAAATGTTATGAAGAAAACAGTAAATATCTACTCTTGAAATGAGTCATGCTTTTTTTTATGTACACCAGCACACCAGTCTAACACAATAACAATAATCAACACACAGTGTCATCACTATAAATACACTCGCCATCTAAAGCATTCCAGTTAATCTTTCTGTACAAGCCGTCTAAATGTATGCTTGTTCAAAAACAATAAAAAACAAAAACACTAAAATTAAAATTCAGTACTATTCCTGTAAATATACACCCTAATATCAAAGTAGACAAAAATAAAATGTTCTAAATACAAACTTTTTTTTTTTTTTTTTAATTTCACAAACAAGTCAAGAAAGCTACTCAGACAAGTGTTAGAGAATATGAGAAAAAAGTATTAAGGAGAGAGGACAATAAAAAAAACAAAAATTAAAAAGACAGAAGATAACTGACGTTGAATTAAAATTTTTGAAGATCAAGCTTGACTGGAAATCAAGAAGGTGGAAGGAAGAGAGTTCCACAAGCGATAGAAGAAACTGCTAGCATAGAACTTATGGTTACATGTAACCATTTCAACAGCAAAATGATGAGACCTTGCTGCCAATCTAGTACTGCACTTAAATTCATAAGGTCTTGGTACCATAGTGGAGAGTGATATTTATTTTGAAAAATACAAAAATGTGGTACAAGGCCAAAAATGGGAGATGGGGGAAGGCTAGTCTTCAATCTGTCTTATCTTAAACTTAGCTAGCCACGATTAATGACCCAAACATACAACAGTATTCCTTACACCAAAACAACACAGTCTTACTACAGCCACCATAATACCTCAAAGTCTCTATGAAGTCCTAACTAGTTTCCATATGTACAATTTGTTGGGGAGAGAGAGGGTTAAAATAACTTTTAAAAATGAAACCCCAATGAGGAAAGTTCATCTGAACAATTACCAAGAAAGTATTTATAGAAAAGGCACAGGGAAGCTATGATATAGCAGCGGGAAAGTGATTGAAGCCAGGATGCCAGGTCAGGACGAATAACATTGCAGATTCTTCTTTGGATTAACATATCATAAGATATGCAGATGACACAGTTGTCATAACAGACACTAAAAGGAATCAGCAGAAACTCCTAGGCAAGATAGTAAAGGAAAATGACAAGAAAGGACTAAGCATCAATTGTAAGAAGACAGAATATGTAAGTGCCAGCAAGAGAAATAGCCTAAATAGGAACTATGAGCCAGAGATACCAAAATCGAGCAAGTACCAAAATTAAGATATTTGTTATAACTGAGGACAGAAAATGTGACAATGAAATCCGAAGGCGGATTGGAACAGTGAAAAATGCCTTCCAAAAGCTAAGCAACGTATTAAGAAAACAGAAAAGAGTGTTGAACTGTTATATAATATCAGCCCTCTTATATGACAGTAAAAGATGGACAATCTACACACAGAAAAAGAGGAGACAAGGCAACAGAAATGCAGTTTTTACATTTAAGGATCCTGATAACAACATGGACTGAATATATGAGTAACAAAAAAGTTTTCAGAAAAATGCAAACAAAAAGGACATTTGTGCATAGAATCAGAAGAGAGAGTTGAAATTTTTAGGACACATAATGAGGAAAGACGGCCTAGAAAATTTGACACTCACAGGACAAACTGAATCTAAGAGGGATAGAAAAAGCAATAAGCTACCTAATGAGTTTGTGTAAGTAGATGGCAGAACAGGGACAATGAAAAAAGGAAACCTTACTAAGAGCTACAAAGGATATGAAATTGTAGAGAGCCACGATCACTCACAGCCTGAAGGGACACGGCACATAGATTATTACTGTTAATATTTTACAACTGTGAAATCTTTTGCATCATTTTTTTTTTTTTTCTGAAGCAATTGGGGTACCGTTAAAATCATGATAAAAATATATTCAGCTACAAAACAGTATTTAAAAAACTTCAATTATAAATTTATTTTTACTTCAAATAGGGAAAATGAAATGCTGAATAATTAATATATTTAAAAAGGAAAAAACAAAATCCACTGGCCTTAAATACTGATTTTTGTTATCTCACAGAACAAAACAAAAAAAAAGTAAGCCTGTTTATGTAAAAGGATATCTATTTAAGACTTGGCAACTTATATAAGACTTAAACAAAAAACTTAAGAATTCCCAAGCCAAAAATTAATTAAAATTTTATTGTTCTTCACAGTTCTTCTTCAGCAGATTGATTTTTATCACACTTTCTTTTTAATTATTTCACCACAAGCAAGGAAATAAATCCACTAAAAAACAAGGTCACTGAATGTGAGATTTATTGATTGTTTCTTTTTTTTATAGCTTAACTTTTTGCAGGTTATTTAAAGCCAGAAAATACTTTAAGATTCTAAGAATTTTTTTCTTTTAAATAATGATTTAGTGATATAAGTCTTACTAATTAACCCATAGCTGGCGGGAAAAAGGGAGATTCATACTATTTCGCACATATGCGAATATAACAAACGCAACAGGAATCGGAACTCGGTACTCATTATTAATTTCAAATTATTTTAGGTTTTTCTTTGTTTTTTTTTTTTAACATCTTTTAAGCCATTATCCAATACACCACCTGCACATCCAAGCTTACAACATCTGGTATTCCCTTTTGAAAAAGAAATTTGTCAGTTTCAAACCTAACCACTTCTAAAAAGGATTTTTTTTTTAAACACTTTTTCTCGTAAGGCAAAATATCACTGACAATATTAATGTGATCTTAGGGAAACATCTTGCCTGCCTGGCCAGAATAATCATTGCTTTAGTTGCCCACTACAAATCATTTTCAAGCATTATTTTATGGGCAGAAAAAGAATAAAAAACTTTTCTCACAATATCGAAAAAGCTACTGCCAATGACTGATATTCAGTAGACAATTCAGCTCACCTATACCTATAAATGTGTGTGTATATATATATATATATATATATATATATATATATATATTGAAAAAGAATCCAATCATCAATTGGCCTTTTTGGATGTATTAGTACATCACCTATTAACAGGTTTTCTCACTTCCGTTTATAGAAAACCTACTTTCGCAGGGTTGTACACGCGTTGGGACTCTTTTTGTCCCACTAAGCACAAGATTAACATTATTAAAACCCTCCTACATAGAGCATTAAAGATCTGCTCTGAGCCTTTCTAGAACGATTTAAAATCGATTTTTTATTAAGGATACCCTATGTAATTTGGGTTATCCTCTTGATACTGTTAATTCAGTTATCCGTAGTAAAGTTGAAGAGTTCAGAAGTGCCGAGTTCTACACTGTCAAAAATGCCCAGTTTACCTCAGATTACCCTGGATTGGTACCAAATGTGAAAAATAGCTAAACAAATTTCATCCAATGTTCGTTGTTGTTTTTTCTCTGCTGAAGTTCAGATTATTTTTCAAACTCGGCCTATGTTTCGATCTGCGTGTAAAGACGTTCTCCCTCACCATCAAATTAATACAATTATTTATAAATACGTTTGTAGTTGCGGAGCCGACTACATAGGGAGAACAACTCAACGCTTAGACATGATAATAAAACAACACGTTCCTACAAAAATTAAAAATCACACCCTGCCTTTGAGTGGACGTTCCGAACACCTATAGTTCCGCCATATGCGAACATCTATTAAATAGCAGAGATTGTGCAGCCAAATTTAGTGTTAACTGGTTCACCATGTTGTCCCGGTCTCACTCCTTATTTCATCTAAAGGTTCTGGAGGCACTTTACATTGGGTCCCGTAAGCCTTCTTTGTGTAAACAAAGTGAGTGTTTGTTGGGACTCGCTGTCATTTGTCTAGTTCCTTTTGCTTTTTTTTTTTCACACAATTTCCTTTTATTGTACATTTTTCTGTGTTAATTTTAAATCTCCTTTGCTTTTCCCGTTTTTAATATGTCTCATAATATTAAGTTTTATACTTTTATTTATATATATATATATATATATTTATATTAGTTTAAAAGCCAACCAAGCTACCTCAGTAAGGGAAACTTTGTTACATAACCTATGATGACAATTTAGAATAACATGACAACATACTCTAGTATAAGTACAATCTTTTCGTGCATTAAGGTTAAGATAGATTAAATTAGAAATCAATATAAAAGTGAAATTTTAACAGTTAAATTTAAACTTATAAATTTCAAATGTCAAATTCTAAAGTTAATCGAGCATTATGTTTAATATTATTTCAAGATTTTTCAGAAATAAAACTAGGAGAAATAATAAATTTTATTGTTCTTAGTGAAGTGCCAATTTACAAGTTTGACGATGATGTAAGAAGTATCTATGATCGCTACACATACTTGATACATGGAAGTCTGAATTCAAATAAGGAGGTAGATAGGGAAGGGAATTTTCAAATGACAGGACAAACACATTCACATCATAATACAAACATGTAAGCAAATATATGAGCACATAAATACAAGGACATATATCCACACAGGAAATAAAAGAAGGAAAATTCAAAAAATAAAAACAAAAATGAAAAAAGAAGAAAAATGAAGACAAACATACATATAAAAAAACCACGAAAAAGAAAACTGTCGGACATATGTATATACAGGTAAAAGCATATACAAACAATCTAACACACATACAAATATATGAATAATCAGACGTACCAAAATTCAAGCATGAACCAACCATCAATATTTTACATACACACACAAACATACAGATAAAAAGAGGATTAAATAAAAGTAAGAAGTCCATATATATGCATATGTACGATGCATACATATATGTAGTTGAAATACACATATCGGGCTATAGACAAAGCAAAGAAAGAAGACATATATGCACACACACACATACATACATACATAAATATGAAGGATCAAACTCACATGTGCAAACAAAATACACACACACATGTTATAAATTTGAATATATATATATATATATATCTGACTTATGCCAAATCAGTCTAGTTTCGATCTTGGTTTGAAGCAATTGGATGTCTAGCCACACTGATGAACTGTGATAAAGCAAAACAGGCTGCCTGTGGTGTTTATATATATATATATATATATATATATATATATATATATATTATGATTTTAGCTGTGTCTTTAAAACCCAGTAATTTTAAAAGTTACTCCAAAATTCGCTTGAGGATGAAATGGAACTAATGTCTTTAATTTAATTACAAAATTAAATTTAGCTTCCATTTTTGAAACATGGTTAGAACTGTGTAGCGAAAATAACCATATTTTAAATTAATTTATAATATATACACACACATATATATATATATATATATATATATATATACACACATGGTCTGATCAAAAACTATAAAGACTTATCTATTATACCACTTGCACATACAATTTTACAGAACCTGGTATTCCCAAGTGGTCACCCATCTAGATACTGATCAGGTTCAATGTTGCTTCACTTCAGGGAACCAATATTTCAATGTGATGTGGCCACAAGCCTCAGTGAAAATTACAATTTCAGCTGTGTAATTAGGATTTATTATCAACAGACATGGAAAAAAAAATACAATAAGAATGCCTGAAATGCAAAAGCATTAATTCTTACCTGTAAGCTTTTGGGTTGAGTCCTGCGATGTGTGGAATGTGAGTGGCCATGGCATTCTGAAGCATAAGTAAGCGTCGATAAACCTTCTCCGAGATTGGCATTACATTGCCAATACTTCCATCCAGTGTGGCTGAAAAACATAATCAATAGAATAAATGATATTAAAAAAAATATAGAAATTTTTTCTAAAGAATTTCACAAAGATGCACATTGCCACTATAAAGAGAAAAGGCAGCTTTATTATTTTTGTCAAATCTGTATTTAATATCTCAATGTTTAGGCTTAACCATTAGAATTGCAAATCTAAATCTAGCTTTTAGAAAAGAAGTCTTTCTGATTTTTAAAGATCAAAACTTTTGAAGGTGAGAATTAAAAAAACAAAATAAATTAAATAGAAATATAAAACAAAAATCGATATTTCTTTATTCTTGTATTATTTCGAACTATTGTTCTCATTTTGGTTGATATAAATGCTATTATGGACACAATGTTTCAACCCATTACCATCTGGTCATTGTCAGATGTCCATTGATTGGCTGATATGAGATAACTGTTGATTGGGATATTTTGTCCTTGTCATGTCAGTTATTGTTTGTTCCTGTTAAATTGGTGCTCCACTACTGGATACAAAGATTGAACTCATGACAACTAGATGACACTAATACTAATATCCACTACTCCACAATCCTGAAAAAAAATGTCTTTGTGGTAAAAATGAAGGCAGATCTGATTCCAGTGATCTTGTTAAGGAATATGAATATTTGGAGATTGAATTCTCGAAGTTCCAAAGATCAGAGCCAACCGATATAAGGAGGCAATTAAAAACTTCTTGACAAGTTATATATATATATATATATATACACACACACACACACACACAAGGTTGAGCCATAAATAATTTCCTGCTTTGTTTATCAATGTCATTCTTCAAAAAGTAAAGTAAAATTACATTTTATTCAATTATATAATCACATTATTTGCAATGACTTATCACTTATCAGGCAGCTCTTTGATAACTTCCGAGTAAAACTGCACAGGTTGCAATGTGAAAAAGTTTTCAACAAACTTTTGAATCTGATTTTCAGAGAATGTTTCCCCAATCAAAAAAGAGATAATAATAGGTTGATTCATGGTCAGGTAAATACTGCAGATTGGATAGAATAGACTGACTGATTTTGTAAATGTTTTTCTGTGTTTTTTCCTGCTATGGTTATGGAGGGGAACAACATTTTACCTTAAATTCACACTGTACACTGTGACTGCTGAGCAAAAACAAAAGTATTTTTACTGTAGTCCAAATTTATTAACTACCACATGATTATTATTTACGTTATCATTACAATTGGTTCCCAAAAATGAAAATTACTTGACTCAAAGTAATATATAAGGAATTTTGCACTTCTGTCTGGTATTTTCTTTTTTGTTCTGTTTTTTTTTTTTTTTTGCTTTTTAATCAAAACACCTGTAGAGTTTGGTAGTGGCAAACATTAATACTCAGCTGTAATAGAAGTTGAGTCTTACTGAACAAGTGTAGAATTTGGCAATAGCAACAGACAGTACTCAACTGTAATGGAGTGGGTAGGTGGTTTATATCTGGGAGATTCCATTCTGATACTCAGGCAAGCCTATTCTTTAAGTCCTGATTGGCTGCTGATTCCAGTGTGAATAGTGTGCTCAATAAATATCCATGCCAGTACACCGTGAATCTCTGGGAAAATGTATTGAGTTTCAACCCGCTTTATTTTTGTCTGCCAACTGGATGCTAGTTGGGAACCTTCTTCCCAGGATGAGCCTCACATTCCTGATTGTTCAACACCAGAGTGTGTATTTGAATTTCAAAATTTATTTCCAATGCATGCTGCATACTTAATGATCCTGAGAATGTAACAAAACGTAAAATAGCTTGAAATTAATAACAAAAATGCTCAAGGGAAAACCATTCTAAAACCTTTCATGTGTTTATGATGGATTTTCAGGAATTATACAAAATGTGATGGCCATTATAATGAATACTGACTGCCCTAACTGTTATTTGGACTTTGTAACATGGATTCTCTTGATTATAACCTTTGGCTCTTCCTATCTCTGCTCTTCCACATTCGTCACCCAATTTTGGTACATCATAAGTGCATACTTCCAAATGGATTTCCTCATCAACTTCATACCACTCCACTTAATAATTTCCATATCCTACTCTTCTCTAGAATAATCAACGTCTTCATATTCATCACTAAGAATCTCATCATTGTTCTTTTTTGTTCGGTTTTAATTCTTTACAATGGCTCTCATTCAATTTTGCTTTTAAAGATGAAACGCAATTAAATAGAACTTCTTCCCGAACCTCTGACATCTTTTGTAAACTGATGCGATGTAAGGGAGACAATGTTGTAAAAGAAGAAAATGTGAAGGGTGGAACAAAGTGTTCCTCACTTGATTCCTCTGGTCCACCTCTGAACGGTTGGTTGGTTTTCTTTAGTAGCATATTAATGTCTACAGGATATTTAATGCTGAAATCGAAATATTTTGAATACAATTTTACGGCTTCAACTAAATATATACTATAAATAGGTATCGTTGGTTGGTTGATTTTTTTTTAGCAGCATATCAACCCCTATGGCTCATTTAATGCCAAAATTTAAATATTTTGAACAGTTTTATGGCTTCAACTACAGATAAAATATATTGTTGGTCATTTTTCTATAAAATGTATTCTTGGTAATTCTACCTTAAAATGCATTGTTAATTTTACTATAAATATGTATCATGGGTAATTGTTTTTTATGAAAATGTATTGCTAGTATTTTTACTATAAAAATCTATTTTTATATCTTCATAGTGTTGTTGTTTGGTGGTTCACTATTTGCTCATAGCCATGACCCTAACAGGTGTTACCACCCTGGGTCAGGGTGAATCAGAGGACAACAGCAATTAAGAGGTGGTTCCATGCTTCTTAAAACATCTAATCCCCCGATCAGAGGCCTTGCTGCCAGATGTAGTTTGTGATCATACCCAGGATTAGTTCCAGATCTGTTAAGAATTTATATTTTGTACATAGGCAAGTTTTAAAAACACTACAACATAAAAATTCAAAGATCTTGTTTTGGCAAAGAAAAATAAAGGAATGCGACTAAAATTCTGTAAAATTACATTTTTTTTTGTATTGAATCATTCAAATGCAATTCTAAAGCTACAACAAAATATCTTCAAGCATCAACTATGAAAGATATGGCTAATTCTGAGAAATCTCTATTGACATCACCTTCTGAAATACAGAATGCAAAAAGAAAGAAAACAGAAGTTTGAAGACCTAATAAGAAAATGCTAAACAGAAACAGGAAAAATTATCTGGGAAATTCAAAAAACAGAGAAACAAATAAATGTACAATTTAAAAATTTAGATATCTTAGATAAGGGATTATCAATATTATACAAAGATTTATTATTATACATTAATCTATTCAGACTAGTATCCTCATCTTGGTTGTTATAGTCCCAACCTTTCAGCTGTTTCTTAGATGAGGAATTATCATTATTATACATTGATCTATTCAGACTAGTATCCTCATCTTGGTTGTTATAGTCCCAACCTTTCAGCTGTTTCTTAGATGAGGAATTATCATTATTATACATTAATTTATTCAGACGGGTATCCTCATCTTGGTTGTTATAGTCCCAACTTTTCAGCTCTTTCTTAGATGAGGAATTATCATTATTATACATTGATCTATTCAGACTAGTATCCTCATCTTGGTTGTTATAGTCCCAACCTTTCAGCTGTTTCTTAGATGAGGAATTATCATTATTATACATTGATCTATTCAGACTAGTATCCTCATCTTGGTTGTTATAGTCCCAACCTTTCAGCTGTTTCTTAGATGAGGAATTATTATTATACATTGATCTATTCAGACTAGTATCCTCATCTTGGTTGTTATAGTCCCAACCTTTCAGCTGTTTCTTAGATGAGGAATTATCATTATTATACATTGATCTATTCAGACTAGTATCCTCATCTTGCTTGTTATAGTCCCAACCTTTCAGTTGTTTCTTAGATGAGGAATTATCATTATTATACATTGATCTATTCAGACTAGTATCCTCATCTTGATTGTTATAGTCACAACCTTTCAGCTGTTTCTTAGATGAGGAATTATCATTATTATACATTGATCTATTCAGACTAGTATCCTCATCTTGATTGTTATAGTCCCAACCTTTCAGTTGTTTCTTAGATGAGGAATTATCATTATTATACATTGATCTATTCAGACTAGTATCCTCATCTTGGTTGTTATAGTCCCATTACACACCTTTTTATTCAAATTGATTTTTTTCCTTTTATTTTGCACCTTTTTACTCCCCAGATTCCTTTAAATACCTGTTCTATTTGGTAATTTATCTGCAAAAATCTACATACAGACTACAACTGACCCATCCATGAACATATGATCTGTGTTCATTGAAATTGTTTTTATTTTTATTGCTTTTGTAAATGCAAAAAAACAAAAAAAAAAAAAAAAAATCATTTAAACTGAAATAAATTCTCTTTTTATAAAAACAGGTTTCCAGCCCTGGTAAAAGCAAAAACAAACTCACCAAAAAATGTAATATGCCTCTTTTCAGCCACACTAATCATTTTGCGGTCAATCGACTGATCAGAAAGTTTACAGCGAACACGGAATGTACTTAAAACATGGGAACCAATATTCATGTCTGCTCGACGCAAAAGTCTCTGTCCTCCGCAACTTTCGCGAGCTTTAAGAAAGAAAAATGAATAGATTCTAAAATAACTTGACTGGTTTAACAATTTGAACAAACACATCAAAGTAAAAACAATTAAAAAAAAAAAAATTTGTAATAATCCATTCTAAAGCATTTTTTTTTCTGAATGAGTAAAAGCCCCCACTATAATGATTTTACAATTCTTTGAGTTCATGTCTACCAGAAGTGTTTCATAAGAAAAAATGAGGGGTCTACAATGAGAAGAGAAGATGATACACTTCTTGTGTTGAAATCCATCCATAAAGATGCTCTGTTATTGTAGCAATATGAGTCAGTTGAGGTCTTGCTAAATTGAAAACATCTAGACTTGTCACAAAAATGAATACAGAACATTTACTTTCAACCAATGGTTATCAATAATAAAAGTCAACTTCGAAGTACAGAGCAAGAGGCTCAGACAGAGAGAAAGTCACGGAATGAAGATAAATTACTTTTGTAGACAAAAATGACAAGACAAAGAAAATCGTTATCTATAAAACTGACAAACCTGCAAACACAGAAGGGTGAAGCAGATATCAGAGAACGGGCAGGAAAGACAGCCGTTAGGGTGTGTACCTCCCACCTCACCTACATCTCATCTTCACTTGCTTATAGCAGTAGGTTACACCCCAAGAATAAAATACTGCTAGAAATTGTTCTGTTTTTTTTGTTTTGTTTTTTTACTTGTGGGTAATGATCTGGCCAAAGGGTAATTTTTAAGCCACCAGTGTTTGACAGTGGAAGAAACTGTACCCTATCAACAAACCTGGTGTCTGGTCTGAGCTATAATACAACATTATTTATAAATCTAAATGTCAGTGTGAAACTGACTACATTAAGTAGAACCACCCCACCTATATTGGAGATGAGAATCTCTTAGTATACACCAACACGCATTCATAAAGTTCAATTTCAAAATTTGCATTACTGTGATAGTAATGTTATTTTAGAACATTCTTATTGATAGTCAACAATCCACTTTGTCTTGTCATGTGGAGACATTCTTTGCATTGAACTGTCCACATTCAGTCCGTCCAGTGGAAGTGTTAGAGATCAGTTTTATGCTCTACACAGACTTTGTATAAATAAAAAGAATGGTTATTGGTCTCAAGACAAGAGGAAAAACTATTCTTAGTCAAGACATTTCATCCTCTGAGAGTATCAAGGTAAATGTAGGATTTATTTTGTTGCATGTGTTTTTATACAAGAGCAAGGATGACATTGGTTTATCAAAGCTTCAGAAACATATGCAAATTTACATCCTTGCACTTGTATAAAAACACATGCAACAAAATAAATCCAACACTGTCCCTTAGCAGAAGAAATGCATTGGCTAAGAATAGTTTTTCTTCTTGTCTTTATATATATATATATATATATATATATATATATATATGTTAGTACCTCTACAGATTCCCTTTAAAAAGAGCAACACCAGGAAGAAAACATGCTGCAAACTTAAAAGCAAAGTTTTATCGTCAAAACCTTTGTAATTATTAGGACCAAATATTAATTTGTTTTTTTTTTTATCCTTTTTTAGATCGTTCAAAACTTTGATTATAATTTTGTTTTTCTTGTGTCAGCAGGAGACCAAAGATTAGTATTGGAAATTTTAGCATATTTTTGTGTGGTGAAAAACACATTGATTTGGAAATTCTTGCAAAAATCAAATAATTGTCAGATTTTAATTAAACTTTCTGGACTTATTCACAAATGAATTAAATTATTTTAGAAATGTTTACTTTTTAGAAAAATCATGATAAAAACTTTTTTTTTTTACAACTGTTATCCAGCACTTTTTTAATTTTATGAAATTTGATAATGGTACAGTAGGTAAATATGTTTAGGGTCATTTGAGGTAGTTTTATGCTCTTTTTGATTTATGTTAATATTTCTAATGGCTCATCTAATTTGTTCATCAACGATGTCATTACGAAAGTCATTATTACTGAGAGATTTTTTAATTCAATGTAGAAAGTTCTTTTGTGGAGGAATGAACTTTTACAAGGTGTATCAAATTTTGTATAATAGCTTTTTTGTAATAGTGAAAGCATTCACTTTTTATTTACATTATATATTTACATATAATGAATAAATACAGAAGAAAAACCAAACCGTTTGGGCCTCTGATGGACTTTTACAAGGTGCATCGGGTAAGTTTTCCTTTTGTCTTTATTCAGTCCTTTTAGAGATTGCAATTGCTCTATATATTATTCTATATATTTTAGTTTTTATCTGAAATTTTACAAACTCACATATATATAACCATGTATTTTTTCATTGCCCACTTAAATTTCCAAGCATTTTCATTAAGACTACTTAGTCTTCTTAAGTTTCATTCACAACCTTTTATTTGACACATTAAATCCAACTAGTAGTACCCGTGAAATTTGATTTTTCTGATGAATCAAAATTGTTCATTTAATGACTGAGTAAGCTCATGGCAAAGTCTACCACCATAAAACATTTGTGTAAATTCAGCTATTGCACCATTAAATATTCAAGCTTAATAACTTTAACACAATATTGCAATAACAATCGTATGTATGAATGCAGGTCATTATTTAAAGAAATAAGAGGGTACAAATGAAAAGATTTAAAATAGTCAAGTTTTTATTTTCATCACACTGAAGCAGACATTAAACATATGTGCATGTTATTGTCTCCGCTATTTTCTCTTTCTTCCTTTCTTTTTCTCAGCAAAACCAAAACAGTGTCTCTGATATGTTTTTCTGTCTTCTCTCACAATCAAAATGGGATAGTCCATTATTTGTGAGGTATGGGCAGGGTATGACATATGTACTAAGGAATAAGCAGTGTTCTAATACGAGGATCTTGTAATAACATTATTATCATTATATATGCCAAACAATGGCTAAAGTTTATTTCTGGTCTTACCTTCTGGTTGATAAGAGTAGACCAACAGATTCTTCAATCTGTCGGTCACTGAAATTGAAAAAGAAAAAAAAGATAGTAATACATAGGCACACTTCATGAAAACAGCAAACAAGTAAAAACAATACATGACTCTTCATCAAGGTGAAAATAATTGATGATAACATGAATAATTGTTTTAAAATTACTTAAATAATAAAGACTCCATTATAAAATCAAGTTTAGTCAATATCAATAAAGAGACTTCTTTAAAAAAAAAAAATTATTTTAGGCAATACTAATAAAGAGATTTACTCCCTTAAAAAACAAATTTTGGCAAATAGCAATAGATTTAAACATGCATATCTTTGTTCATTTAAAATTTTCAGTTTACACTATTCATATCAAAAAAAAAAAAATTAATTATTGAAAAGTTAAAAAAATAAATTAAAAGTTCTAGAATCCTTTCAAGATAAAGTATTTTACTATTTTATTTTAAATTAAAAAAAAGCAAAGAACTGGTAAATTTCATTATGATAAAAATAAAAAAAATGCATATCACAAAAGTAACTGAAAATTTATCATCAAGAATTAATATTATTCCTCACTGACGCAAAATTATAAATTCATATAATCATGCTCTGATTAACAATAACATTATAAATATTAAATATTTATAAATACTCATGTCCTGATTAACAATAACATTATAAATATTTATAAATATTCATGTCCTGACTAATAACATTATTGTGGTTATAGTCAAATTAGGTTGTATATAAGTGGGAAACTTTCTACGCTCGGGAGATAGTTACCTTTCCTTGACTACACTGCGTACTTGCAAGAACTATACATGACAACAACATGGCGTCAGCAATGGGATATCTAACCTTGTTAGATGATCCCAAGCGTGTTGAAACATGGATGAGATGTTTTGCCGTTTTGGCAAGTCAAGAAATTGAGTGACAACCAAGATAGAGGAGGAGTAAATGAAGTAATGGATTTATTTCTACCATCAATGGGTTGTGAAGCCATAAAAAAAAGATCTCCATAGTGATCTATCCGAAGATGCTAGAAGACTTGACTTTTGAAGAAATTGACAACATTGTACAAGCAAATGTATGTCCAAAAAAGAAACTGGTCATAGCTGAGATGGTGAAGTTTCTTGAAATCAGGCAAAACTCAGATGAAACCATTAGACAGTACGTTCACAGGATAAAAGAAGCATAATTTAAAAAGATGGGTACAGGACTGATGTCTAAAGAGGAACGAATATAGTTAAGGTTAATTGAAAGAATGTATGATGTCTCGAGTAAGTACAAAATTTTGGAACAGCTTCAAGTCCAGAAATTGAAATGAATTTTGAATTTTTACAGCAGTTAGAGTCTAATTCAGAGATTTAATACCACTAAGACTAACATGGAGACATACAGTACTATAGAGAGTTTATATAAATATATATTAGAGGTTATTTTCAACCAGAGGAAAAAGTTACCTAAAGTTATGTCGTCCAGACTTTTGAGGTGGGTGATTAAGCTTATGGCCTTCAATTTCCACATTGTGTATAGTAAAGAAAATGCCATTCCTCACGTAGACTCATTGTCAAGATTGTTTCAACATTCTGGGTATTAAAATTCAAAGGACAGTTGCGAGAACAGAATTTGGCACCGGGTAGAGACAGATGTGTTATCCTTCAGGCACCTCAAGTTTGAAACCAAGCAAGATCCTGTATTAAACATAGTACTGAATAGAATACGGAATAATATATAGAGCAATTGCTTTATGGCAGGAAGGCCTTTTAAGGAAGCAAGACACGGATTGACAACTGAAAGAGGAGTCATATGTAGTGGAGATCTTATTGTACCACGAAAGTCATTAAGATGTCATTTAAGCAATACACAATGACATACATGGTAGTGTATTGAACACACAACTGAGGTTGAAACTACAAACATGGTGGCCAGGGTATACGCGAGACATGGAGGATTATATCTGAAAATGCTTTTAAGTGTGCAAAGATAAAGAACTTTAGGCAAACCAAGATTCATTCATAGCCAAAATAGAGGGAGCCATTGATAAGAGTACACATGGATCATGCTTACATTAAAGATGTAGGCCTATTCCTTATACTAGTAGACTCGTGTTCAGGTTGGCATGAAGTGGTTAAAGTTTTGGACAGAAAAGCAAGTACTGTAAAACAGATGTTAAGAGTAGTATTTTCGAGAAATGGAGTACCCAAGATATTGGTGTCGGATAATGCACCAGAGCTTGTTGAAGAAAGCTTATGTAAATGGTTAGCACAAATTGGATGTAGCCATACAAAACATCCCCAAACCATCCTCAGTCAAATGAAATTGCAGAGAGGATGGTCTAGACAATAAAAGTTGCATTGAAAGCATTCTGTCCATGGAATTGCAGCCTAGAAAGTTATCTACCAAGATTGCTTTTAAGTTACAGGAACCATCCAGCATGCAGGTAGAACACGAAGCCCTTTGGCATTGATGGGAAGGCAAATGAGAGCCCCAATAACCATGTCCTTCTCAACAAATGGGAATGCATGGTACAAGAGGAATAAGGATTCAAATCCTGAGAAAGCACAATTAGTAGTGCAAAAAGGATTTAATACAGGTATATCAACAAAAATGGACAGGGCCTGTTAACTCATGAAGGCCAATTTAGATTGCAAAGAGAACCAGAAGATATTGAAATGGAGGAAGAACCTGGTGCTGAAGAGAAGGATCAAGATGATCACCAAGATTTTGAGAGTGAAGGGGAGGAGAGAATGATTGTGTCTAGTGATAATGAGGAACACGAGGAAGGTTCAAATGAAGAAAATCCAGTAAGACTGAGATCTCCCATAAAGAGGAATCTAAGCAATCACCATGAGACAAACGGTACACCTCCTGGACTGGTTCGTAGAAGTAGAAGATCTACCAAGGGCATCAAGCCATTAAGGTTCCAGATGTGGTGATATGCAAATTAGGTTGTATATAAGTGGGAAACTTTCCACACTCGGAAGGTAGTTATCTTTCCTTGACTACACTGCATACTTGCAAGAACTATACGTGACACAATAATTAAAAATATTAAATATTACCATATTTTCATGCCCTCATTAATGAGAACCTTATAAATACTAAATATCAAATATCTATGCTCTGATTGACAAAAACTTTGAAGATAACAAACTTAAATGAAAATGTTATCAGCTTACCAACAAAGCAAAGGTTTGCATTGTCAACCATAAAATCAACAGTATAGACTTCCATAGGACGAATATCCTGGATGAAAAAAAAAAAAGAAAAGTTTATTAATTATACATAAGCTATTTAGAAGCATTTACTAGTTCAATTAAGTTATTTATCAATATCTTCGCTACAAAAAGAATACTAAAAATATTTTAGCAACTATCTCAGTGTGATAAAATGTAAAAAAAAAGAAAAAAAGGAAAAAAAAAGGAAAAAAAGGAAAAAAAAAAAAAAAAAAAAAAAAAAAAAAAGAAAAAAAAAAAAAGGAAAAAAAAGAAAAAAGGAAAAAAAAGGAAAAAAAGGAAAAAAAAGGAAAAAAAAAAAAGAAAAGGAAAAAAGGAAAAAAAAGAAAAAAAAGAAAAAAGGAAAAAAAAAGGAGAAAAAAGAAGAAAAAAGGAGAAAAAAGAAGAAAAAAAGAAACAAGAGAAAAAAAGAAACAAGAGAAAAAAAGAAACAAGAGAAAAAAGAAAAAAAGAAAAAAAAGAAAAAAAAAGCATTTAATAACAATCATAAGAAAGAATTGCCCAAGTAGTTTTGAGTGAACACCTTATCCATTATCAAGATCCAAAATCTAAGACTACAGACATTAACGTTTTTTTTTTTTAATTCACATTTTTAATATAGGTATTAGAGTGTTTACACATATTATAGACACCATGCACAAACCTACACATGTGAGGTTGTTCTCTGTATAGAATATTTCAACCACAAAGCCTTTTTCATGAGAACCAAAACTGAGTAAGATTTTTTTCAATCAAGGTATTGTCATTTTCAATGAAACAACTGACAATTCATCCCAGAGAAGAATTTATCTTGCATGCATGATGTGTTTGTGGAGCAACAGTTAGTGGCTCAGAAGGAGAAATCAATGAGTCAAGTTCAAATTCCAAACAAGTTCATTACATTCACTTATATTCACAGGTATACTCTTGGGAAAGGTAGAAGTCATTCCATATCAAATCAACAAGGGACTGACCATCAAAAAGAGTTTTTTTTCAAATTTGGTACACTTATAGAAATTCATAATAGAAATTGAATGGTACCTATTTTACATCTCTAGGTCAAAGGGTTCCCAAGATATGATCCTCACCATAAAGGTGAATTTTGGAAAATATTCACAAAGTTTAAATATCATTATCTTTCACCTACAAATCTAAATTATATACCATTTTAAAGTACTTGGATAGGTCTAAAAGGTGATCTATTTCTATTTTTGTTTAAAGGTCAAATAAGATAATTTGACCATGGTTTTAAACTTTGACCTTTAATTTCTACAAAAACAAATCATTAATTTTTTTTTTTTAATTTTGACAACAAATTTATCAGCTTTATGGCAAGATACGTACAAAATTTTGTGGTAGACTTTTGACTGTGGCCTGAGTTACAAGAATTTTACTGAGAGGGGATAAATTCGAAATAGCAGATTTGTGCATCTGCCCCGATATGCTAACATTTTCCCATCTCCCAATATGGTCAAGTTGTATATCTTTAGAAAGCTCTTTGAATGCCGATTAATATTCACATAACTGTGATCTTAAAATCAAAAGAATTTGTGTTATTTGTGGTTAAATGTTGACCAATTCAATTATTTTTGGTTTTGTTTACATCTTTATTATACAACAAACATATATGAAAAAGTGGCATAATGAAAATAATTATTTAAAACAGTGTCATGAATTAATGTTAAGATAATATAAAATAATATGAAAATATGAAACAAAGGATATTAACGGCTAACAAATTTTTGTTGACATGGTACACTAAATGCACAAAACAATCAAATTTATATATATATATTTAAAAAAAAAAAAAAACTGTCAGTGATGGTCAGATCCTTGTTGATTTGAGACAGAATGACTCATTTGAATCTATCTCTTCTCCCTAAATCAAGAAAAGCAATACATAAATCAGCTTAACTGATTTATTTTCTTACAGCTTTTGTAGGTTATTTAAAGCCAGAAAATATTTTTTAGACTTTTTTGGAGATAATGATTTACTGATAGAAGTCCAACTAATTAACCCATAGCTGGGAAGAGCAGAGGTAGATTCATACCTTTCTCAAGGGTATTGTGCATAATTGAACATAACAAACCCGACTGGAATCGGAACTCTGCTATCAGAATTCCAAGCCCTTACACTATCTGCACATCCAGGCTTGCAGCACTTGGTATCCCCAGGCGTTAATTCTATCAATGAACCAAAATTTGTTACTAATACATTTTTTTGTAATAACAAAAATTCAACTTTATAAAAGGTTTGATGGCCTTTCAGGGAGAGAGTTTTTTAATGTTCGATCATGTCCTTCTCCATTTGAAATACTTACCCTGCTGACAAGAGATAAGACTTTGAGCTCTTCTTGATATCTATAGACAGAAACGCTTTTCAGCAGATCCCCGGCAAGGATGATGTTCTTCAACGTGCTCAGGGAATGAATATAAATGTAGGTATCAATGAAAGCAACGCCTGACAAATCGTTGTCTTTTAACGACCAAATATACAGCTGCAAAGAAAAAGAGAAGAAATTAGTAACAGAATTATAATGAGGTGTGAAAGGTAAACCCCCAATTCCTGACCCTCAGTCATGGGAAACTAGTAATACATCCCCCTAGACAGCACAGCACTTCTACATAGAGAGTGTGGGGTAGGATCAGAAGCACATCCTAATGTCTTCAGCAATGGCTGAGAATAATCAGGCAATTTCAGGATGACTCGCGTGTTAACTGGATGGGTATATATATATATATATATATATATATATACACACACACACACACAGAGGTAGTAATCTGTTGGTATAATCCAAGCAAGTCCTATTAACACAATATAGAATTTTAAATATTAAATGTTAAATCTGATTCACAAAAAGCACTCAATGTTTATTTTCATTACAATTCACAGGTGAAAATGATCATTCATTAATGGTATCTTAATTCCAATTGTATGAAAAATATATAAATATATATATATATATATATATATATATATATATATATGGATTAATACAAATAAAATTTGTCACTTAGGCATTTTAAGTTATATTCATATTGTATATTTCGTAGACAAATTGTTCTTGTAATCCTTCAATCTTCTCATCAGGAGGTTTCAGCAATTGACCGCCGTTTTTCTCATTTTTCATTATCTTTATACTAAGTTTGAAGTAATTAATTTGTGTGTTGGTTGGAAGGTTTTATTATTGTTGTTAAACTGATTTTGTTTCCTCTTTGTGTGTGTGGTGTGTGTGTGTGTGTGTGTGTATGCGTGTATGTGCCAAATGTCGTGGTTATTTCTCTTTTTTATCATTTTCTTTTCATCTTATACTCTCTGCCTATTCCTTTTTTTTTTTTTCTCTTTTCATTCTGAGTGTCAAAGATAAACAGAGAGAAAGAAAAAGGCAGTCCTTACCTTCTGGCCTATTGCTGATAAAAGATAGCCTTCAACTTGTGCGAGAGCGGTTACTGGTCCTTTCTGTTCTTTTTCATACATCAACTGGAAAATAAAAGCAATTCAGATTTCAAAACAAGAATTGAATGCATTGAACAGGAAAGAAATAAAAAAGATTTACAAAAAGAAAGATTTAGAAAGTAAGCAACTTCAGTTCAATGAAAAGTCATACTCTTCTTCAAAATGCCATCCATCTTTTTCTCTTAAACTTTGCTCTTGGAGGCTATGCAAACTCTTAACACTCAAACAACAACAATTGTAATTCAATTGAGGGAATATCTAATTCCGACATCCTAAATAGGTTTCAATCTACTCAAGATTCAAATGTACAAGCAATACAGCTGGGTTAAAAGCAAATGATCACATATAAATCTGATAAGCCAAAGAACTGCTACTTTGTGTAATACTTTTGTGTAGATGCTTCCCTGACCATCTCAATCTTAATATCTTCAAGTTAAGGGTTAATCCTTATCTATCCTCCTTATTTTCATCATCTTCATTTTGTACCACTTTCTCTTTCATCCATGTGGTAAATTTTTCATGATAACCATTTTAACAGTAACGTTCTGCCTCGACTGGTTATTAAACCTTGTACTGGACAAAATTTAGTATTAAATAAAAAATTAAAAAAAAATCAGTACATGCACAGGTTCTAAAATAAAAACACTACTCAGATCCCATATTAGTACACTGTATACAATCCTCACTGAGAATTTTAACACCGACTTGTATTCTATTTATTTATTGTTTGTTTAGTGGTATATCAACTCCTTATAGATCATTTAACTTTTATCATTCTGCATGTGACTTCATTTGCTGTACAAAAAGTTCATCCTGTGACTGAAGGTGACTGATCGCTGAATTTGAATTTGTTTGAATTTCATAGTTGTGTTGTCATATCCTGTTATGGCAACGAAAAAGTGAAATTAACAATAAAGATACTGAAATTGAAAGGCCTTGAAAAAGAATACAGCAGAAAGAGAAGTAGTATTAATAATGCAGAGTGCTAAAAGTCACTGTCACAATTTAATTTTCTTGAGAGCAGTAATTTCTTTTACAAAAATGTATTGCTGATAATTACTATGAAAATGCATTCTTAAACTTTCATGGTGTTTTGACTCCAGTTTGGGGGGTTACTATTTGCCCATAGTTGGGACCCTAACTGGTGCTACCAACCGGATCAGGGTGGACATGGGAACAACAGCAATTAAGAGGTGGTTCTACGCTCATCAAAACCTCCAGATCAGAGGCCTTGCTGCCAGATGTAGTTTATCGTCATACCCAGGATGGGCTTGTATTCTCACATGCATACAATTATACAGGTTTAAAGTGTCATCCTACATGATTCATACATTGTTCCATGCCTTTTGCACCTGTTTTAACATGAGCCCAGGGATTTATAACACACTGCACGGCCCAATAATTAACTTGAAATTGACATACCTTAATTTTATTTTTAGTAAGAGGCTGACCTGGTTCAGGAACAACTTCAATAATGTCAAAAATGATGATCTACAAAATAAAATATTTCAGACTTTAATTTAGAGATGCCTGAAAAATAAATTAATCTAGCAATAATTAAAACACACACAGAGAAAGAATTTCATTTAATACATGTACAAATATATGTTAGTAAGTTAAATAGAATAGAATTTGAACAAAAGTGGAAAAGCATTCTTAATAACAATGCATTTGACCTTCATGCACTAGGTTAGTGCCATCAGTTGACCTATTCATTTTTTAAAGCTTATTAACCCTTTGCAAGTTATTTAAAGTCAGAAAATATTTATTAGATTGTAAGAATTTTTTTTTTGTGGGGGGGGGGGATAATAATGGTTTAGGGATACAAGTCTTATTAATTAAGCCATAGCTGGGGTGGAGGTGGATTCATACCTAATCAGAATTTGATAAACAAACAAGATAAAAACAATATGGATACAAAGTGGGGGATCAATTCTATAGTAAGCTGATCCCTCTTAGTGAGCACAGAAGTTTTTATATATTTATAGTCCAGAGAATGTAAATAAAATCTAAAAGCCATGTCTGTGAAACTAATCAAATATTTCATTGATTTATTTGTTTTCTACCGCTTATTAACCTACTGCAGGTTATTGAAAGCCAGAAAATATTCACTATTTACATTATTCAGACTATTGTCCTCATCTTTGTCACCATATTTATCACAACGTTTTGGTTGTTGTATGCTCCAGCCTTCTTCAGGTGGTTGGAATGTCGAACTGAACCTTTTATTTCGCTCACTGGGGTAGACTGTTCTAGTTCCACGTGCCATGTTTAATGGATGTCAGTTATCTCCTGCTTAATTCCCTCTCCAAGTTCTCCACCGCCTTCACCACTGTACCATGTGTCCTTCAGGACACATGGTACAATGGATAAAGGCGTTAGTTAGATCCAGTGACAGGACCCAAAGAGTGTGAGTTCAATACCTGATTAACTCCACTGATTATACAGGAACTATACCATTTCAACATAAGGCCATAAGCCTTTCTAGAATTAAGAAGTCTCCTTTTTCTCATGGATTACACCTGACAAGGACTGAAGAAGGAACTGGTTGAAATGCATTAACAAAGGCAAACATACAAAGGACAGATTTGAACATCGAAACAATGTTGGATATAAAAATGTATTCAACTATGCACATAACAGAAAAAAAAATAAGTGAACATTGAAGTCAACACCCAGAGGTGACAGTCTGTTTCATGTTAAATGCAATCGTCAGGCCTTGTGCATTGTGTTTTTGCTCGACTTTTTATATATATACAGGTCAGTGATGCATTGTGGTTAGCCTATTGTATTATTCATAGTAAAAATTTGTTTTCATGTCTGCTTGTTTTACTATGTTACTTAAAAACTGAAAACAAGAATACAGGAAAAGAAAATAAATTAATCCAAAGAAATAAATAAATCAATAATAAACAAATTAACAAACTACACCCACTAAAATAGCTTTTAGAATAATGTCCAGAAAAGAAAAATTAAACAAAAAGTTTAATCATAGTACCTCGTCAACTGTCTTCAATGAAACACGCACACTATATATATATTATATATGCAACATATCTTCATTCAAGCATGTTTGGTTGAATAATCTAGATATATGTATTTTTACTTCAATCCTCTTAAATTCTCTGATCAACTTAAAGTACCGTAGTATTTTTATTTTCTTTTATTTTCCCAAATACTTTCAATCTCATCAGAGATCATCATCAGGGGTGAATTGCTAAAACAAAAAATTAATGTAACTTGTAGTTGTGATTTTTTTGTAAATATGCATGAACAAGCTCTGTTATAATTAATTTAAAAATTAACTGTTTTCATGTTTTTGATCTAAGGGAGGTAACCTTAATTTATATAATTATAATTTTAAAAACATTGCTATTATAGGGATTTTAAAACATAGTTGCTGTACTCATAATTAACCTCGTTTAGTGTTAGTTGTATGTCCATTATACAGAGGGCCTAGAGAATTTGAAGCTTTTGTTTTTATTTCCATGGTGGTGTATATTTATATTATCAATTAATGTTTTTCTGAATTGTGAAAGTGGAAAGGAATGTCTTTAAATGTTGTGCAATAGAATGTGTATCCAACATATGTTGTATAACATCATAGCTTTAACAGTTAATTTTTTAAGTAATTATAGCAGAATGCGTTTCAAGCGTATTTACAAAAAAGAAAAGAAAAAAAATCACAACTATAAATTACATTAATTTTTTGTCTTAGCAATTAACCGCTGATGATGACCTCAGATGAGATTGAAAGTACTTGGGAAAATAAAAGAAATGAAAAAATAACATGGTGCCTTCTAATTTAATATCAACATTAAGTCAGAGAAGAATTTGAGAGGATTAAAATAAAAATAGACATATACCCAGATTATTCAACCAAACATACTTGAATATATATAATTTCTTTTTTTGCTTTTTTTTTTTTTTTTGTAACTTACCCGGCCACGAGACTGTACTTCTTCTCCAAGAGAAAAATTTGTTCCCATGGCACAATAACCTTTGAAACCAGAAATGGTTCCTTCGGATCTCAAAGACACATTAACTAAAGTTGTTACATGTTCCCATTCCAATAATTCAATCCTGAAAACAAAAGAAAGCAACTTAAGCATTTCTTTAAATCAAACTTTGAAGAAGCAAAGGAAATCAAGATGGTAATCAGCACAGAAAAAAAAAGACATGTACCAAGATTTTTAAACACACTTAGCATCAGATGCCTCAACAAAGGTCTTGACACTGGCACACCACAATTTTAAGAATTTCAGCTGAAACCATTTTCGGCACACCACTGAGACACGACTTTGCTCAAGAACTTTTAATGTGGAAATATTTGAGCAACCACTTCATTTTGGATTAAAACTACCAGTGACCTGCCAATGGTGGTTTAGCTTTTGTGTTGCTATTTAACCAAAGAAACTTTTGAGGCCTATTAAAGATGCAACTTAAAAGTTGCAATCTTCTTTTATAGTTTCCTGCAGACTTGGGAAACCAAGGATAGGTAAAGTTGCATCTTTTGGGTTGGTGGTCACAAGGAATTAGTAAAAGTCACCATAAAACCGTAGTATAGTATAACAAACTGAAGGCCAATATCTCAGGTAACTATACCCTCTTAATTATATTGGCTCATGATTTATCAATTGATTTGTTTTTTATGACTTATCAACCTTTTAAAGGTTATTTAAAGCCAGAAAATATTTTTAGATTGCACAAACCACTGCCCTGTGGAACAGACTCCCAACAGGATGTTTACCCCGATCACTACACTCTTAACCTGTTCAAGGCTAGGATTAACTTATCTTCCACTCCTATACACACAAATGGCCTCCAAATGTAACCCTCTACCTAGAGTGGCCTCCAGGCCTTGTAAAGGATGCATCTCGTTGCTTAAAAAAAAAAAAAAAAAAAAAATTTATGAGTATAAGGATTTACTAATACAAGTTTTACTAATTAACCCATAGGTGGAGGGGGAAAAATAGTGGATCCATAACTTTCCCAATGGTATTTGCAAATAATATAACGAACATGACTGGAATTGGAACTATTTTTCGATTTCCAATTCCGAGCTGTTATCTATTACACCAATCACACATCCAAGCTTACAGCACCTGGTATTCCCAAGCAGTCACCCATCTAGGTACTGAGCTGACTTGACATTGCTTAACTATGGTGATTGTACGAGAACTGGTACATACTGGCTCAGACAATGGAAACAGCAGGAAATAAATTAGTTTTACTTACTTAGTATTGGGAATGACTTCCCAACTGACTGGTGAGAACAACTGAACACTGTATTTTTCCATCACTGGATAAACAAATCGGTCATCTGAAACACAGGAAAAAAAAGAAACTGGTTATTTGTACGAGTCTAGAAATTAAGTAGATTGATATTGACTTAATTTGTAAAAAGCAACCAATTGCCCTTACAGAATCTGACCACCCCACCCCCCCGCCAAAAAAGCAAGTATTGTTTAAAAAGCTATTGTAAATTTGTTTACATTTGATTACTAGAGGGCGGAGCAGAAATGCCACCCACATACTCCTCTCACGTGATAGTAAGGCATTAGTGGTAATGGTGTCTTCATCTAGCTGGTCTTACCATTATGTGGGAGGTATTTCTGCCGCACCCTGTATAAATGTTATTTTTAATGGGTACATATGTTTGAGTTGATGTCCCTGTTTTTTGATTTTCTTAAACAGTGAAATTAATATCAACTGGCATAGATTGAGAAGTCCTACTAAAGTAAAATGTGCCTCCCTAGTTGGGTTGATATTAATTTCAGTGTTTAAGAAAATACAAAATACTTATGTCAAGTAAAACGTGTGTGCCACTAAAAATAATGCTTGTCGCAATAAGAATTTATGTCAAATTAAGAAATCCATTTAAAATAAAAATAAAAATTTACTACTTATGTGTTTAAATTTCTTTAGCATCTTTTATTAATCCAAATGGCGAAAATAAAGAAAATTTTATCTTATCTCCTTATATTTAGAAATGTATTGTGCTTGTTATGCTTTCCTCCATAAGATTATGATTATGAAATGCTGAAGACTAAATACTTAAGTCTAAAACCTGTCATAGAACAGGCATTGGATTTCGTTGGCTAAATAATATTTAAACTTTATTTTAAAGTCGAATCAGAGCGGAATCTCTTTGCTTGGCAAAGAAAGGATTGAAAAGCAACCATTTTCTGGTTTGAAGTGGAAAAAAAAAAAAGAAAAGATTCTACTCAACTCTCTTTTCCTACAAACTCTATATTTGAAGGCCACAGAATTGACCGAAACATCTTCATAACAAAAATGCAGCAGAGAAAGAAAAAAAAAAAACAAAAAAAAACGCTTGATGTGCCCAAACAACTCAGGCCAAACAAGAGAATTTTAAGGTTCCACAAGGAGTGCTTAATCTCTTCACTCTATCAGTGTTACATTTACAAAAGAGTATTCAAATAGGGTCCAAGAAAAACCTTGGCCCCAAAACAAATTCTGTCAAAGTAAAATATAGCTAAAGTTCAACTTGTAACATTAGCTAGTGCAAAAATTAAAAAGACTTTGAATATAATCTCACCCCTTTCGATGATTTCAAATTCCCGTTCATCTGCAGTGGTCTTTGGTAACTTGTTTGATGGTTCTTGCGTGCTACTGACTACGGCGTAAGTCTACAAAAGACAAGTCATCCTTAATAAATCAACAAACCTTATGCTGCCAAATACATGGAAACAATTTTATATAACTAAGATCAATCACTAGCAATTATTAATTTTCACAAGTATTTTAATATCTCAATATCTGTTTATTTTTATCGCAATTCCCTCATCATCTCTTTAACATACAGAAAATGCAGAACTCATAAAAAATAACAAAGAGCAATAAGATGAAAGAAATACTAGTCCAAAATGAATAATAATTGACAATGTTTCATCTAAGAAATTTGAATCCTATTAATACTACTAGTAATAAAGCATATTTAAGTAAGCAGGGCAGATGAGAAATAAAGAATAAGCCTCGAATAAAAAGCAAGAGAAATAAGATGAAAGAAATACTAGTGAAAAATGAATAATAATTGACAATACTTCATCTAAGAAATTTGATTCCTATTAATACTACTAGTAATAAAGCATATTTAAGTAAGCAGGGCAGATGAGAAATAAAGAATAAGCCTTGAATAAAAAGCAAGAGAAATAAGATGAAAGAAATACTGGTCCAAAATGAATAATAATTGACAATACTTCATCTAAGAAATTTGAATCCTATTAATACTACTAGTAATAAAGCATATTTAAGTAAGCAGGGCAGATGAGAAATAAAGAATAAGCCTCGAATAAAAAGCAAGAGAAATAAGATGAAAGAAATACTAGTGAAAAATGAATAATAATTGACAATACTTCATCTAAGAAATTTGATTCCTATTAATACTACTAGTAATAAAGCATATTTAAGTAAGCAGGGCAGATGAGAAATAAAGAATGCCTCGAATAAAAAGCAAGAGAAATAAGATGAAAGAAATACTAGTCCAAAATGAATAATAATTGACAATGCTTCATCTAAGAAATTTGAATCCTATTAATACTACTAGTAATAAAAGCATATTTAAGTAAGCAGGGCAGATGAGAAATAAAGAATAAAGCCTCGAATAAAAAAGCAAGAGAAATAAGATGAAAGAAATACTAGTGAAAAATGAATAATAATTGACAATACTTCATCTAAGAAATTTGATTCCTATTAATACTACTAGTAATAAAGCATTTTTAAGTAAGCAGGGCAGATGAGAAATAAAGAATAAGCCTTGAATAAAAAGCAAGAGAAATAAGATGAAAGAAATACTAGTCCAAAATGAATAATAATTGACAATACTTCATCTAAGAAATTTGAATCCTATTAATACTACTAGTAATAAAGCATATTTAAGTAAGCAGGGCAGATGAGAAATAAAGAATAAGCCTCGAATAAAAAGCAAGAGAAATAAGATGAAAGAAATACTAGTGAAAAATGAATAATAATTGACAATACTTCATCTAAGAAATTTGATTCCTATTAATACTACTAGTAATAAAGCATATTTAAGTAAGCAGGGCAGATGAGAAATAAAGAATAAGCCTCGAATAAAAAGCAAGAGAAATAAGATGAAAGAAATACTAGTCCAAAATGAATAATAATTGACAATGCTTCATCTAAGAAATTTGAATCCTATTAATACTACTAGTAATAAAGCATATTTAAGTAAAGCAGGGCAGATGAGAAATCCAAAAAGAATAAGCCTATTAATACTACTAGAATAAAAAGGGCAGAGAAATAAGATAAAAAAAAAAGAAATACTAGTGAAAAATGAATAATAATTGACAATACTTCATCTAAGAAATTTGATTCCTATTAATACTACTAGTAATAAAGCATATTTAAGTAAGCAGGGCAGATGAGAAATAAAGAATAAGCCTTGAATAAAAAGCAAGAGAAATAAGATGAAAGAAATACTGGTCCAAAATGAATAATAATTGACAATACTTCATCTAAGAAATTTGAATCCTATTAATACTACTAGTAATAAAGCATATTTAAGTAAGCAGGTCAGATGAGAAATAAAGAATAAGCCTCGAATAAAAAGCAAGAGAAATAAGATGAAAGAAATAATTGTTAAAAATGAATACTTGATAATGTTTCATCTAAAAAGTTCAAGTACTACTATATCAAATACTACTAGTGTAACGTAACAACAATATAGTTTGTTGTGCATTGTCATCTGGAGCAGTAAAAAGTATAGATATACGAATAGTTTCAGAGGATTATCATTGGTTGGTCTTCACAACCAAAATTGGAAAAAAAAGGATGGGAGTTCAAATCTCCACAAAAGGTTCATTGCTTATTTCCAATTCAAAACTACCTAAAGACTATTAAATGATTATGAGCTGGAAATTGCAATCGAAAACAGAAATTAAGAGGAAAGTAATAGCTTAATCATCATCATTCCATCGACTGCTTTGATCCTGGGAGTTGGACTGAGTGGGTCAATAGAAATAGATAACCTCCTCCAGTCTGATCTGTTGCCAGTGGCTCTCAGGAGATCCAGCACTGTCACATCCGTCCACTCTTTCTCTGAAAGCATATAGGGCACGAACGTTTCATATTTCGATGGTTGTTCTCTGTGTTTGTAGCTTGATGGAGTTTGTCGCTAGAGTTGCCCACTTATCACACCCATCATGGCGCAAGTCAATGGGATGCACAGCCATTGTTGATCTGAATCTTGACCAATCCGGCATGATATTGCTTTGATTCTTCATTACCCTGATCCTTTCAGTGGGCTTTCAGACTGCTTGGTGGCGCATCAACCTTCTCTCGAAGAATAACCTAATAGGCCATGCTAACCGATTCTTAATAGCTTTTATACCATTAACAAAATTACTGAACAATCACTTTACCAAAACTATTTCCTATCAACTAGTAGGAGGTACATATAACTACTATGCAATTTATTAGTCACAGATATTCAGCAAAGGGACTGTTTCACATGTGATCTTTAAAGAGTGAAGATTTTCCATTCAGATATCTTAAGAAAGCATCTTCCTATTCTGTTACAAATCAAGTAGCAAAATTTATAATTATTTACATTATTCAGACTATTGTCCTCATCTTTGTCGCCATATTTATTACAACGTTTCGGCTGTTGTACGCTCCGGCCTTCTTCAGGTGGTTGGAAATTCGAACTGAACCCTTTATTTCGCTCACTGGGGTAGACTGTTCTAGTTCCACATGCCATGTTTTAATGGATGTCAGTTATCAGTTATCTCCTGTTAATTTCCCTAAGTGACAGGACCCAAAGAGTGTGAGTTCAATACCCGGTTAAGACAGTGGAGAACTTTCAGAGGGAATTTAACAGGAGATAACTGATAACTGACATCCATTAAAAACATGGCACGTGGAACTAGAACACAGTCTACCCCAGTGAGCAAAATAATGGGTTCAGTTAGAACATTCCAACCACCTGAAGAAGGTGAGCATACAACGGCTGAAACGTTTAATAAATATGGCGATAAAGATGAGGACAATAGTCCGATAAAAGTAAATAATGTACATAATACCTCATCTCAGAAATATAGACAAAACTTATAATATCTAACTTGTATAAGAGGGCAGCGTTGAAAAGATCTCACCCTGACCCATTTCTCAAAATCAATATTCTGATGTTTAGTCATTTAAGAACTGATTTTTAAAATTGGGTTGGACCAAGAACTTTTCAGCACCCCCTCGTGCAATTTATTAAGCACATGTATCCAACATGGAGAATTCAAAGAGGGAAGAGGTTTGATGCAGTGATCTTGTAGCAATATCAGTAAAAATGAAAAAATAATTTAACTTACAGACCACGACAGCTATTAGGGAGATGTGATTAAATATACTTTAATGTTTTAGAAAAACTTATTCAGTATTATTATTGTTTAAGTAATAAGCATTATAACATAGCACAAATAGCTATATGGTGGGAAAAGGAATTTTCAACAATATTTACATCTTTTAGGTATTTATGGTTATTTTTTAACTTTTATCAAAAACGACATTCTTGTACATGTAGTTATGGATAATATTACACAATAATTACTAATTTTTTTAATTAATAACTATTTGTGCTCAGCTGACATTAATCTGAACACATCTGCTGATGTGTTCAAATTCTGGAATAATTCAAATATAAAAATTTAAAATTTCATCTTTCCTATAGATGTCACGATTGGGTCAACAAATATCTATACTAAATGATTAAATAAGTCAACACTGTAAAAAAAGCAAGCAAGATTCGGCATCACCATTTTGACTGTAGTGCTTTACCTTGAGTGACTCTCGAGCCTTGTATTGGGTGTAATTTAGTAAAAAAAAAAAAAAAAAAACTTACCTTGCTTTCTGGGTGATATATAACAAAATAGGGAGTGGCGCGTAAAGGCACTTTTCGCACTGGCCAGGGGGAATCATAGGTTAAATGAGTTGGCAAAACACAAATACGAAGTTCACCCTGTTGAATAAAGAATATTTATAAAGGTATACTGAGTAAAATTGACTGAATGTTGTGTTAATTAAAACTAAAGTCTTTAATTAAAATTCTATATCAACCATTTCTCCACTTCTCTCTGCAGTTAACAGCCCATTGGAAAACTCTTTCGGATTAAGTATGTACAGTGTGCTTTAAGCAGTTACAGGCAAGTTGAAACATTGAAAATTAATCAAGGATTAACATGACTGAATTTGTAATCAGAGCACTGTCAGTGGTGACTGATGAAAAAATATAACAATTTTCTGGTGGCAGGAAAGGGAGCTATAAAGTAACAGTATAACAATTTTCTGGTGGCAGGAAAGGGAGCTATAAAGTAACAGTATAATGATTTCTGGTGGCAGGAAAGGGAGCTATAAAGTAACAGTATAATGATTTCTGGTGGCAGGAAAGGGAGCTATAAAGTAACAGTTTGGGAGAAAACATTTTCCTCCCACAAGCAATGAGTTAAAGATTTTTTTTTTCTTTCCTGCCTTGAATCATCTTAGACTGGTTCCGCAGAGAAAGTCCTACCTGTAGAATTGTACAAGAGGCTTTGTTGTTCTTTGATATTACTGTTTTTCTTTTTCTTTGGTCCTCTCATCCACACAGTGTTTGTTGAATAATGCCTTACTTTGTAGGTCTTTTTTTAAAAGCTTTGGCTATGTCAGAGACAAAGAACAAATACCCTGACGAGATAAAATATGACTACATACCTAATAAGGTGTTGGCTCTATATACGCTAAGAACAGCCCTAACTGACGAGGCTTGAGTCTACAATTCTTTTACGTGCTGAAAATTTTTGTCATGTTCCAGAAACCATTCCCATACCATTCCTGCAGTATAGCCGGGCACTGTTGTAAGATTCTACAATGTTCAGGTAGTAGGAATCAACACTTTTGATATGAGTGTCCCCCCGACAAAAATGACATTATTTTGTAGCCTAATAACATAACCAATTCTCACTGAAATGATCTCAAATTTTAAGAAAATATTTAAAAACCTAACTAAGCTGACTGTGCAGACTTCTCTCTCAATAAGAATCTACCAAGAAGCTGGATCTTAATAGATTAAGAAGGATTGGGCATGCTAGTAATAATGACAATGTGCTGTTGAAATGGCCACCACATTCACCATACCTCACACCTTGTGATTTTTTCTATGGGGTCATGTGAAAGGACACATCTATATCCCCCAATCTTCCTATGAGCCTACAGGAACTTATAAATATGAAATGCATTCAGGTTAAAAAAAAAAAAAAAAAAAATGACAAGCAACTTTTTATTATTCTATTATAATTGTGCTTGTACTTCCCAATACCTCACAAATAATAGACTATTCTGTTTTGATCGCATGGAAAGAGGGGGGGAGACACTATTTGGTTTCAGTGAGAAAATAAAAGAAAGGGAAGATAAAAATTTTTAACGTCTGTCTCAGTGAAATGGAAAAGTTGTCAATTTCACTTAAAATAACGACAAGCAATCATATTTTTGATTTTTATTGCAATATTTTGTTAAAGTCTTTAAGCTCAAATATCGAATGATGTGATAGGGGAACTCGCCATGGTCTTACTCAATTATTAACTCAGGAATTAAGATTCATCAGAAAATACAATTAGGAAAACTGAAATTTTCACAGGTCTTTCTAGTATTTCATAATGAAAATTTTCTGATTGACGTTCATAGGAGTCAAACTAACACCAAAAATAGCAAGGCCTCCTCATTTTACAGTTAAAATTGCTAGATGTAATGGTAAGTTCTATGTTAAGAGTTTCTTCCCTTGCACTTATCGTTTATGGAACTCTTCAGGTTTATTGTTTCCCAGTCAAGTTTGATCTTAAAAATTTTAAATGCAATATCAGTTGTTATCTACTGTCTTCTTGTTGTTTTATTGTTCTCTCTCCTTAATAGGTTTTTTTTTCCTTATATTCTTTAATGCTCAATAACCCCTTGCATGGAATGAAATGATTAAAATGATAATAAAGTTCTCAGCAGTATCTCTTGATAGACGGGACATGACCTGGAGATCACTACATTGTAGGTAAAGAAGTTAAGAAGATTGAATTATTCAGGGTTGGGTAAGGGAAGATGTTGAGAGAATGTGGAATATACATGCCAAAGTGTGCCAATTGTCAGTGGAGCAATTGGGTCAATTCCAAAGAATACCCAGAAACACCTTGATACCATCAGAATCACATCCAGCATAACAATGTTGCGAAAACAAGAATCTTAGGTACAGCAAATATTCTGCAGAAAGTGACCTCTCAAGACTTGACAGACTCGCTTATTTCAAGTGTTTGAAACAATCACTGTGAAAATTTCAATAATATAAAAATAATTTTGTAATAATAATAATAATAATAAGTTCTGAATAAAAATTTCAGTAATAGTAACATAAAAATATATAATATAAAATAATAATAATATAAAAAAATAATTTTGTAATAATAATAATTTCTGAATAAAAATTTTTAGTAACATAAAAATATATGATTATATAAAAATCATAAGGATATAAAAAAAAATTTTCTAATAATAATTTCTAAATCTGAATTGCCGGGATAATAATAAGCTCTTATCTACATAGGGACTATTGTCATCTTTGTTGTTGTTATGCTTCGGTTGTTGCACCCTCAAGCCTATATCAGGTTATAGTTAATCTAATTAAGCTTCACTTCAAAGAATTTCAAACTGAACCCTTTATTTAATCTACAGGTGTAGATTGTTCTCATTCTGTGGGAAAATAGGCCAGGGGATTAAATATATGGTTCTTGAATTGAGAGTTCAATCCCTGGAACAGGCAGTACAGATAAGTCTTGGTGGAAATGGGGCGAGCAATAACTGAGCAGTACTGAATAAGAACAAGATATTCCCAGATAGGACAGTGCAATGAGAACAATCTATTCCTGTTACCTAGATTAAGAAGCACCTGATGAAGGCCAGAGGGAACAATGGCTGAAACGTCCTGATAACAGCAGCAAAGACAATAAAGAAAATAATGTAAATAATTATTTCTAATTTCTTTATACATTTTGATTGTTAATAAAATATTTTAGCCAATTCATTCTCCAACCTTCTAAATGTGCATAATATTTGCAGAAAGGAGGTTGTGGAGGGTTTTTCTTTTTTTGGAGGGGGTGGGGTATTGCAAACTGGCCAAAATATTACAAAAAGTAAGTAACAAAAGAAACAAGACCAAGATCAATCATCCAACCAACATATAAAAGTATGATCAGTCAGTTATGTGCCAGGCATGATACACACTTAGGCGATCATGTATCTTTTGCTACATGACTGATGGGGCAGACCCCCACCTCCCGCAGTAAGTTGCCATTTCCTTCTGTGGTAAACCAGTTGCCATCCAAGGCTTTAAAAGTCAGTCTGTCCTTTTTACCCATAGCTGGGGGGAGAAGAGGATGATTCATATCTTTCCCAACCAAGGGTATTAGCACGTAAGTCAAGGGTCGGCAACTTACGGCCTGCGAAGGCATTTTGACCGGCCTGCAAGCCTGATTACCAATGACTATTTTTAACATGAGAGACGAGGCTTTCGAATTAGACTATCTGCCAGTTATCTTTCATGAGACTTATTTTACAAAGTTGCGTTGCCTACGTTTAATCTCAAATAATGGATACATATTTGTTATGACCCTTGGCTACATTAAAAGATAACAGAAGCGAAAGGAATGATAAAGTGAAAGAGGCCAGGGAGAGACTAACATGGAAGGTAGCAGAAATCTAAAGACAGTTAAACATACGCGCATTATACATACATGCCTAATGAATGTGTGGATGATACCGCATGTGTACATACGTAAGTGTATATGTTTGCAACTATTTGTACTCGTATGTATGGGTATATGTACTTCATTTTTGTTTGATGTGTGTGTATGGTTCGTTTGTGGAACAATTTTCAATAACAATTTCAAACCTACATGTCATAATTTCATCCATTTCACTTCAGTTGATTTTTTTCACTTTGAAATATTTTGATGTTCCTTGAGGAAAAGTAATTTTTGTTAGGTGTGTTTTAATTTTAGATTTTCAAGCTGCTATCCATTACTCCACTCCAAACGTAGGATAATGATATAAAAAAAATAATTTTGTAATGGTAATTTCTAAATCCAAATTTCTGGGATAAGTCATTATTTACGTAGGGACTATTGTCATCTTTGTTCATCAAGTCTTCATCAGGTGCTTGTCAATCTGGTTAACCTTCAGAGAACTCCAATGGGATAACATCTCTCAAAATTAAAGACTACATAAAAATCAGCTTTACTTACAAGTTTATTAAAGTAGAGAAATCCTTTGGGGCAGTTTATATTATGGAAAGGAGCAAAACATGTGATAGGACCATCGATGCTCATTGGATGAATCCGTAAAGATCCTCGAGCAGTCATGATGATCCAGTGAGGATAAGCACCACATATGAACACCTAAAATGACAGCAAATGAAAAAAAATAGATTCAACAAGAACATGAATTTTAATATTTCAAAATGAAGAATTGCCCACCATTATCTGTTTTTTATCGCAATTCCTCAAATCATCATTTTTAGTACATATCAATCACACAGAAACCATTTTAGAAAACGGTAACTGAAATGCAACAAGTGGTCATGGACCTAGAGTAGGAAGCTATTTCAATATATGGCAACTTCTGAATTTAGATGGAGATTTTTTTTCCTCAACAAAAGTTGGAAACCTGTGCATCAGCAAAATTTGGCTGAATATATATATATATATATATATATATATATATATAAATAAATTACGCATTAAAAATAGATCTTAATTACCATTAAAAAAAATTACCCATTAAAAATATATTAATTACCAATTTTAAAAAAATGATAATCATAGGTCCTTAAAAATTAACAGTGATTTGTTTGAAGACCTTTCAAGTCGACAGTTTACAAAAAGAAAGAAAAGTGGGTAAATAGCCAAGAACTAACCCCGGAATAACCAGAGATGTCTTCAAAATATCGCATCAGGCAGACGTGGTTCTCCTGCAAGATGCCAGTATCATCGGGTACATCGATGCCTTTCTTGCGAGCACGTGAGAGTCGCTTTTCTCTTAGAATCAGGTTGTGCTGGATTTTCTTGAAACGAATTTTCAAGTGGTTATCAATTTGGGTTTGATAAAAGGGGAAGGCTTCATAGATTAATAAATCTTCATCCACACGAGCCTGGAAAAGAAAACAAAAGAACAATAAATCCCCACTGATGAAGAAGGTTGGTGTTCAAGCACAGGTCAAAGCAAGGAATTCAAAATCAATTTTTATTTCTTTTATATTAACAACATCATGACACCTTCAATAAGCCCTACTCTTTAGACCCAATATGTTTGTAAAAACAATTTTTTTCATGGTGGGTAAGGACAAAAGTGATCTGAAATTATCACATAGCAAGCAAACAACATATTATTATATCAAATATGTAACAGCAAAAAAAAAAAAAAAACTGACCAGGAGATGGGGTCTGGAACGGCGGCAACCCAGTCCCACTAACAACAACTCCTTGATTGCTGGCATATCTCCAATTACTTTTTCTTGACGATCACTACTTGTACTAGTGTTGCTGGAAGAGAAGAAAAGATAGAGTAAAATGAATTAACGTGGAGTTATCAAAATTCAGCAAATATTTAGCTATACATTTTTTTCAGTTTAACAGACATTATTTCAACAGAACATGGAAGTTAGAGACCACTGGCTGAAGACAGCAACAACACTGCCAACTGATTGAAGTGTTGTCAATCAGCTGAATTTTGTTTATCAAACAAAATTCTAATATTTTTCTTTATTTTTTTTTTAACCATTTCTCTCTAAGCAAGGTGAAAATGCTATCAAGTCACAAGGGCCCATTGGGAGTGAAAGAAAATGAGAAGATTTTAGTGAAAAGAAAGGCCAATAAAAGAACAGGGTTCAGGAAAGGAGGAAATAGCAATTAATGTTGCATTTAAATTTATGAAGATGGTAGATGGCAGGGAAGCCAGAGTTCAGAAGAGAGTTCCACATGCAAGAAAAGAAACTATTAGAACAATACATACATCTAGCTAGTTCAACAGTAAAATGATGAAGCCTCGTTGTCAAGGCACCAAGTAAGAAACTTCATCAAAACAAATGCAATGAAAATATTTAGAAAAGACAGAGGGAATCCACATCATGTCAGTGGAAAAGTGACTGAAGTCGAGATGCCAAGTCAGGACTAATAACATTACAGACTCTTCTTTGGATTTTGTCAAGAATATCTGGATATATAGCAGGAGCACCAGACCAGATATGGCAGCCTTATTCAATGCACGGACAAATGGTAGTTTTATATGTGCAAGATGGATTCTTACAAGAAAAATTAACTGGCATGACACAGTAAACCAACTATCCTAGCAATAGACCTAGCAATTGATTCAATATAATCATTCCTCTTTATGTCGGTAGAAAACATGAGGCCAAGAAGGCACAAAGTGTCACCCTCCTGGAGTTTAGCATCAGCCATATTGATGGCAGGCAAAAAAAAGTTCTCTATGGTGATTAAATGAAAGCAGTTTTATTTTGGAGGTGTTAAAATTTATAATCCATTCCTTGCCCCAGTTAACAACTGATTGGAGGTCATTTTCAAAGACAGCTACCAGTTTTAATTTGTCATACCTATTGAATGTACTATTAAAACAAGAGTAAATAGTTGCATCATCAGCATGTTGTGAAGTGGTTGCAGGAATTCTTTAACAAATTCCTTTATGTTAGTTTTCAAAATCAATCATTTCAAGAGGAAAAAATACTGAATCATATACTGCAATTAACCCATAACTGCAGGAGAAAAGATGGATTCATAAACTGTTAGCTAGAATGTGCAGGTGGAGTAATGGATAATGACTTGGAATTGTTAATTGGAGAACCGAGTTCCAATTTCAGTTGGGTCCGTTATATTCATTTACATGCAAATACTCTTGGGAAAGATATTAATCCTACTCTTCTCTCCGCCAGCTATGGGTTAATTAGTAAGATTTGTTTCACTAAATCATTATCTAAAAAAACAAAAAAAAAAAAAAAGAAAACATTCTTACAACCTAAAAAATATCTTCTGGCCTTAAATAACCTGCAAAGGGTTGATAAGCTGTAGAAAATGAAATCAATCAATGAAATACTGATTAGCTACACAGGCATGTCTTTTAGATTTATTTACATTCTCTGGAACATAAATGTATAGAAACTACAGTAGCCACAAAGTGAGGGATCAGTTTATATATTGTCATAATATAGAATTGATCCCCCATTTAATATCCAGATTATAATTTCTGGTTTATCAAATTCTGATCAGGTATGAATCAACTTCTCTCCTAACTATAGGTTAATTAGTAAGACTTGATTTACTAAACCATTATTATCTAAAAAAAAAAATCATAGAGCCTAAAATTACTTTCTGATTTTAAAAAACCTGCAAAGTATTGATAAGTCATAGAAAACAAATCAATCAATGAAATACTGATTAGCTACACAGGCCTGTCTTTTAGATTGGGTTCATTATATTCACTGACATGTAAATACCCTTGGGAAAGGTATGAATTCACCTCTTCTCCCCTCTAACTCTAGCTTAATTATCAAGAGGTGTCTCACTAAACCATTATCTCCAAAAAGAAAAAAAAAAAATTCTTTGAATTTAAAAATATTTCCCGACTTTAAATAAATTGCAAAGGGTTAATAAGCCAGAGAGAATGAATCAATCATTCAAAAATTAATAATGATTAACAGTGCTTTAAAAAAAACTTCAAGATTAATATTAAACAGTTATAAGGTTCGGGCTGTGTCTCTCCTAGCAGAATGCTGATAGAGACAAGAAATCAACAGTGTGGATGGGGGAGTGTGGTTTGGGGTTAACATATCAACAGGCACACTCAACCATGACAAATGAATCCATATGCTGACAAAGAACTAGAAATGAACAGGAAAACATTTTGAGAAAGAAAATAAGACTCATTACCCAAGTTTCATGGATGATTCCGTCATCTGGATGCTGTCCACTAACACTTTCTGTCCCATTGGGAAATTTTTCACATAGTATGTCATTCGGAAATCAGGAAGAGTGTAGATCTGAAACAAATCACAAAGAAGATCTGATAGCAAAAGAAAATGTGTTTGAATTCTAAAATATTTGATATTATTTATATTTGACTCATCTTCTTGCTTTTTCTTACTGATTTCAAGAATAAATACTTTATACTGCTAAAGAAGCTTTAGTAATTTGGGACAAGTCTTTTCTAAATCTTATGGTCAATTTTTTTCACAACTTCTCAAGTCAAATACTCTCCGGCCATTAAAGTGAATAGCGTCAAGTAAGATTAAAGTACCATATTTTCTCGAAAATAATACGCACCCCAACAAATGATCCAAAAAATTAAGAAATACATCTATTCCTATATATAATACACATCAATAAATTTTGTCAAGAAAAAAAAAAATAAATAAATAAAAATAATTACAAAGACATTTTGTCAACCTTGACATTAGGAATAAAATCGAAACTAAGTGGCTAAAATAATCTTGAAAATTACCATGCAGTTTTCTCAATAAATATAACATTTTACCGTCAAAATGTATGACTTATAGTGCAAATTTTAAACTGAAAGTAATAGAATTAGCAGAAACATTAGGAAACAGAGCTGCAGCTAGAGAATATGAGTTGAATGAGGCTAACATATGTTTATGGAGAAAGAATAAAAATGAACTAAAAAAAGTGTAAATCAATTTTAGAACAAGTATGTATTTATTATTATAAATCAATAACTAAAAAAAATATTTTTGTTTAAACCTATTTATAATATGCACCCCTACTATCACCTGTAATTTACAGTAAAAAAAAAAAAAATGCGCATTATTTTCAAGAAATTACGATATGTTTGTTCATTTTCGGTTAATTTTTTCTTCATCTTATTGTTGCCTTTTATCACAACTTCCTAAGTCAACTACTCTCCAACCATTAAAGTAAACACCACCACACATACACACTCTTTCCTGACAAATGGCTCAGAAGATATCTTTCAGGTTTTTTTAGGTAAAGTTGACATTCTGGTAGGCAAATATTTATGCAGACATCGTAGGCTATCAGGACTTGTACGCTAGCCTAAAAACATGATATTGCAATATGAAAGAATATAAATATTAAATATAAATGGGGTAGTGCTTTATGCCATCAAATACAATAGTTATTAGTTGAATCTGGATTCCAAATTTGCACTAAATAATGTTTGACATGCAGGTAGCATGTAATGGTTATCAGCATGTAAAGTGGAATCAGCAAGCCAAGTTCAAGTCCAGGCCGAGTCAGCTGCATTCACTTTTACACTAATGACCTTGGGAAAGGCAAATATCTATTTCTTCTTTCCCCAGCGATGTAGCAACAGGAGTCAGCTGAGGCCTTGTTAAATTGAAAACAGCAGGACCTGTTGCAAAACTGGATACAAAACTTTTACTTTCAACAAATGGTTATTGGTAAGTGGAGTCAACTTCAAAGTACAGAGCAAGAGGCTCAGATGGAGAGAAAGTCATGGAATGAAGATAAATTACTTTTTTTTTTTAGACAAATAAAATTGAAATCTATAAAACTAACCATCCCACGAAGACGCACACAGAAGGAACAAAGCAGGCCTCACAGAATGGACAGGGAAGACAGCCTCTGAACTGTGCACCTTCACCCTACCTTCGCTCGCTTATACAACACAAGAATAAAATATGGTTTACTCCTAGAAATTGTTTTGTTTTTCACCCATGGATAATGATTTGGCCAAAGGGTAACTTAAGCCACAAGCATTTGACTGGAAGAAACTATATCCTGTTAATGAACCTGGTATTTGGTCTAAGCTGCAATGCAACATCATGGGTAAAATAACAGAGCAGACAGTAATCTCTGGCCCTGGCTGGAACTTGGTCTAGGAGAATGGTAACACTGAATTCAAAACCATACAGAAAGTTTCAGGACACCACAAGAGCTCTTTATTTATAGAGTCAATAGCGGATTACATAGCAGTGACCATTTCCTCTCCAATAACCTGCAATGAGGCTGTATCAGGTTACATGAAGGTTTACGCCTCTCCCTAGAATACTGAAGGTGGAATTTGAACTCTGCTCTCTAATTCTATTTTTAATTCTGTTAACTGTTGGGCCAACCTTGAACTTCCTTAATAATAATGAAAAATAATAATAAAATATGAAAAGTTCTCATAATTCAATGGTGATTACTGTACATACTTCTAGGACGCCATTCTCACGACATATGATAGCCCAAAATGTAGCCTTGATTTCTCTTTTGTGTTGAGCTTCAGACAGACTGAAAGAGAAAAAAAAAAAAAAAAAAAAACAATGAAAGATGATTAAGAAGTGATAATGAGTTATAAATTCTCCCAAATTGAAAAATGGCTAAATATACAGGGTGCGATGGGTAAATTGTCACCATTTGATATTTTTAATTTCATGCATGCACATTGTTCATTTTTGTTGACTGCACAGTGTAGAGTCAGTTAGACACAATCTGTGAGATTGTAAAATCAATGTCATCCAATTTGATCAATCAATGAGCTTTCATTTTTATTGCACAATCAGATAGGATTCAGCTGTAATTAGAATTATGATTTAGCTATGAATTATAGTGAAAAGAATATGTCTGGTATGACTCAATAATACTGGTTGCAAAGTCTCCCAGAAAATCATCTAAAGCAATACAAATGGATTTACCAAAAGATGGTCACCTACCCAGACAAAAGATAATTCACAAGAGGTTATTCTGTGACAATTTAAAGTCTTATAAGACTGCCAAAAGCCTAAATTGTCAAAGAACAGTAGTGATTCATCTATTCTGGCCAATACTATATATATATATATATATATATATATATATGTGTGTGTGTGTGCATGAAAAAAATATAGTTTTGAGGTATGCTATATTTATGGGTTCAAGTGCTCACTATCAGGGATGGAGCATTGAGAGCAGCAACAGTGTTTGATGGCCTGAATATTGCATTTAAGCATGAAACAGACTGTCACCACTGGGTATTTATCTCAGTGTCTTGAGATATATATATATATATACATACACAGTCTTATTTAAAAAAGAAAAAGAAAAAACAGATTAAAATAATCCTTTCAATTCTGTATAATAAATTTTCTGGAATTTAAATCAGGTGAGATATTAAAAATAATTTACCTTGGTTTTGGCAAAGGCTTTGAACTGGGATTTGCAGATTTATTAAATACAGATTCTGAATCTCCATACAGTAGTTCGTCTTCATCATCAGCAAAACTGTCAAGAAAGCAAAAAGAATCATCACCAATGGAATCACTTACAAAATAAAGAAATAAAAAAAAATTGCACAATGAAATGTTTTGGCTTTCGGTTTCAGATGAAGAAAAAATATTCCAAGAACTGATTTTAAACAAGAAAAAAAAAATTCTTTACAATTTACAAATCTACTTCATTAATAGACTAAAGTGATGTTCACATTGAAGTATTTACACAGGACCACAAAGACAAGAGGAATCTGAAATCAAGTGTAAACAAATCAATGTAAACATATTAATCCAGCAATTTCCAAACTTTTCTCTGGGGAGCATTTTCTGAATAAGAATTTGATAGCACCTCACCAAATTTCATGTGATAAAAAGTACATTTAAAAATAAAAGGTTAAAAGGTTAATAACCACGGATTCAAAGTCAGAACATTATCATTGATAACTCTTCCTTCCAATTTGCAGACCCTAGTTACTATGTTCTTAATACTTGATATAATGCAAAATTATCACAATGATAAAATCGGTTTATATCTATTTATACTATGATTCATGCATGCAATTACAAGTAATCCATAATAATATTTTAAATTTTTAAAATATTTATTTTTGGCAGATGAATTTTTCAAAACTGTTTCTAATTCTTTGATTGTCTTTCAATCATTCTGCCTCACCTGCTATCCTCTTCCACCGCACCATTTGGGAACCACTTGTCTAGTTGAAAGTAATTTTTGTTTTTATTGATGCATTTTTCATGTGATAAAAAGTGATGAAATTTTATGTGATAAAAAGTACATTTAAAAAAAAAAAAATAAAAAAAAAAATAAGAGAGGGTTAACAGGAGATAACCACAGATTCAAAGTCAGAATATTATCGTTGATAACTCTCTCCTCCAATTTTAAACCAATTCATTTATTTCTCCCATTGGGGTAGAGTATTCTAATTCCAATTGCCATGCCTTTTCTGGATATTTCAGTTATTTCTCTTTAATAATTCAACTCTCCAAGTTTTTGTTCACCTCTGCTGTGGCCCGGTATTCAAAGTTCCAATGTATATCACCGGAAGAAGGCCGAAGCATACTACGGCCAAACATTGTGAATATGACAATAAAGATGAGGACAACAGTCCGAACAATGTAAATAGTGTAAATAGCTACAATACCTCATCTCAGAAATATAAACAGATATTGATATCATTTTGCAGGCTGCTATGGTTTTTCCTTTTTTGGGTTGTATTTGGACTAAATACCAGTGAAATCAGATGGTGGCTTAGCCATTTTGCAGGTATTTGAACAATGAGATACTCATGAAGTCAATTTAGGTCACAACTTCAGGAAATTTAAAAGTTACAACCTCAATCTGAAAGATTCTTTAAGAACTTCCGAGAACACAAAGAGAAAAGCTAAGGTTGTAATCATTTTTTTTTTTTCATGGCACGCGTTATTCAACCTTGCCTTGTTAGTTTCTCATCTTCACAAGTGAACCATCCGATCATTCTATCAGCCTATTAGCCCCTTCTTCGTAAAGTATTAGAAGCTCTAATCAACTCTTTATTGGTTAAGTATTTCACCTCACAGGGTTTTCTTTCAGATAAGCAATATGGCTTTCGCTTCTCTAGGTCAACTGCTGATGTGTTATTATTGCTGAAAGAGTTTACCTTCTTTAGATAAGAATGTTGAAGCTTGGGTTGTTGCTTTCAACATCTTGAAGGCATTTGACAGGGTCTGACATACTGTTCTTCTTCACAAGTTGAAAGGCAATGGTATTTCTGGATAAATTTTTGAACTGATTCAGCCTTTCTTATTGAAGCTTGAAATGAAAGTTGTCTTGAATGACCGCTATTCTAGATCTTTTTGTATTAATGCAGGAATTCCCCAGAGTTCTATCCTTAGACCTATGCTGTTCCTAATTTTCATCAATGACCTTCTTGATGGCACCAGTTCTCAACCCAGTATCTATGCTGATGACAAAACCATTTATTATTGTCTTGATAGTAAGTCCAAGCAGTTCAATAGGGTTAAATTGGCAGCTGATCTCAAAAATGATCTACATTGTTATCCGGGGCAAGGAATGGCTTCTTAATTTTAATGCCTCTAAAAAGAAACTGCTCTCTTTAATCTTTGCATCTTCTCAGACTAACATTTTCTGCTAACATAAAGTGGAAAGATTATAATGAATCAATTGCTAGGTCTGCAGCAAGGAAAGTCGGATTCCCCCGTGTTGTGCTAAACAATTTTTCTTGCCAGAATCTATCTTACGTATTTATGTCTACCATTCATCCTTGCTTTGAATATTGCTGCTATATCTGGTCAGGTCCTCCTGCTACATATTTAGAGGCAATTGATAAAATTCAAAGAGTCAGCAATGTTACTGGTCCTGACTTGGCATCTCAGCTTCAATCGTTTTCCCACCACAGTAACGTGGCTTCCCTGCACCTTTCCTATATAGTACCTAGACTTTATCAATTTAAGTGCAGTACCTGATTGGCTGCAAGGCCTCGTCATTTTACAGTTAAAATGGCTCGATATAACTATAAATTCTATGCAAACAGTTTCTTCTGTCACACTTATTGCTTGTGGAACTTTTCCAGTTCCATGCCTTCCAGCCAACGTCCATCTTCTGTTTTTATTTTATTTTCTTTTATTATTCTCTAACACTCAGTAACCTCTTGTGTCATAGTGACTTTATTGCCTTGCTTGGGGTGAAATGATGTAAAAGAAAAAAAAACATAGTAGAAACTCCACATAACTGCCTTTTTTATCTTTACCATAGGTTGATGGTGACAGGGAGGTAGCAAAAGTCACAACGATGTGAAGATGCAGTTTTAATTCAACTGAAGAATCATACTGTGCTCTCACCTGTTGGGCAAACCAGAAGATAATCGTTCTTCATGGACTTTGGATAATCTGTTGAAATCAGACGGGTTTGGATTGTAGGTTTCTGATTTGACTGGTGCTGTAGAAAACAAACCACTGAGATCTTTGTAAACACACATGCTGATTATTTTGTTTTTCTGAAATATAAGAAAAACAAGTGTTTGAAGAAAAATAAACACAGTAAAATAAAAAATAGGTGAGGGTGCTTAAAATGTAAATCAGAATAAAAATTTTTTTTTTTATTCTGGTAAGCAAACTAGTGTTTTCATTTCTGGATTTAATGAGTGTACAAACTGTTTGAATGTTTGCTAATGTTGAGCACTTGCTAGTAAACAGTTAGTCATTTTCAAAAATTTTAGTTATGATACTAAATGAAAGTGCTATTGTAGAAATTTGTAGACAGAGTGCTCTTTATTATAAAATAAGATTTTAAAATAATTATTAGATTAACTGAAAGCTCTCAGAATCAACAGGCATGCAGACAACTTCTACACTCATCCAGTCCAGACTTAGGGTGATCCCTTCTTCCTCCAGGTGAAGTCAATATACCAGATTTTTCAGAGCTGACTTTTGGGTATGGCCTTCCAACAGTCCTTAATTCTGACTGTACAGGTTGATCTTTAACAAATACTGCCACCACATCTGTTCTGGTGATCCTGTTTTAGTCCTAGAGATGCTTGACAAAATCCAAAGAAGAATCTGCATTGTTATCAGTCCTGACCTGGCATCTCAGCTTCAGTCAATTTTTATTAAGAAAACGGCGACTTACCTCGTCAAACTAAGCCATAGCACGCTGTGTGTATTCTATGACGGAAAATGTGGCGAAAAAGAAAATTACTTACCAAACAAAAGGGCACATATTCCACATGACATGGAATATTTGAATTAAAAAACAAGTCCATCGCAGGAGTCACTATAAAAGTATTTTGATATGCAAATTACTGAACATCCTCTCCCAGCTGTCAACAAATGGGAAAAAATGTTCAGCCAATAAAAACAGTTGATGTTCACAAATCGGAGAGAAAAAATTCGGGTATTTTGGCTACCACGTTTGTTTGTATTTTTCTGACTGGTTACACGCATTGTGATTTGTGAGATAGTACCTTTGAATCGAGTTTTCGGCATTTCTTTCTGCCGCCGATGTTTAAGTCTGTACTACTTACAGTGATTTTTCTTTGTGTTGTGGAAGTAATCTGCGACAAATACTTACTTTGCTTTCAGAATGCTTACAATTTCCCACCACCGTAACATAGCTTCCCTGTGCCTTTCTTATAAATATTTCCACTGTAATTGTTCTGATTAGATTTCCTCTTTGGTACCCTTTACTCCATGATTTCAGGCACAATATTGGCAAATATTGGCAGCTCGCTTTCCTAATTTCACTTTTGAAATTGATAATTGTAACCATAAATTCTATACTAATAGTTTGTTCTCTTGCAGTTCTTAAATATGGAACTCTCTACAGGGGTTCTCATTTTCCTGTCAACTATGATCATCTTTTGTCTCATTGAATCAGGTTCTTTTATTGACTTATTCTTTCCTTCTCAGTAACCTCTTGCATTATAGTAGCTTTATTGCCTTGCTTAATGGGAATTAAAAAAAAAATGATGAGAATCCGAACCTGTATTCCTAATTTAAAAGCTTGTGCACAAAATCCTCGAATGACCAAATATTTTCCCATCCCTCCAAAAATGCATGTATTTCTCATCACACAACCCTAATTTCGAAGATTAAGAAATTTATTCATGGGCTTATCTAGCAGCTCCAGCTAGATAGTTAAAGGCGTATGGTTTTTGTCAAGGTAATCTTTTTTGTCTGAAGGTTTTTGTGACAATTTCAGTGTCCAAAGGCTATGTAAACAGAAAGGTCTACTCCTGCAGGACTACTGGGAGAGAGTTGCCCCAATCAAACTGGTCTTGTCCCCTGTATTGAAGTACCTCCTGCCAGAAAAAAAAAGCTGAGTTAAAAAGGGAGAAATGGACTTATAGGAGGGATATGAAAGAAGTCACAACTATTATTCAACTGACCATTCATAGACGAAGGTCTAAAAGGAAAGAAATGTTCATGAAAAGACTAACACTCGCCCCAGCTGAGGTCTTGTTAAATTAAAAACAATTGGACTTGTCACAAAAATGGATATGGAACACTTACCTTCAACCAATGGTCATCAGTAAATGAAGTAAACTTCAAACTTCAGACAGAGAGAAAGTTTTGGAATGAAAATAAATTACTTTTTAGACAAAGATGAGAAGACAAAGAAAATTATTACCTGACCATCCCGCAAAAAGGCACACAGAGAGACAAAGTAGGTTTTGGAGAACGGACTGGGAAGACACCCATTAGACTGTGCAACTCCCCATCACCATCTCTCCCTCCTTTCAACTAGTCAATAATAAATAGTTGTGTTAGCAGAATGATTTTGTAACCTGACTTGGTTTTCAGCAGAAAGGTTTACCACAATTCCTGTTGGACAGCCAATTTAACAGGTAAACACATCACCAGTAACAATATAGCAGAGGACAGACCATGGCATGGTTAGTTGCAACATAGTGGAACAGATTACAGCTTATGTAGTAGAATTCACAGCTCATCATTCCTCCAAGAACCAGCGATGATTGTTGCAAATAAGAGTAACCCAACAGTGACAGTGCAGTCAGTAAAACTGTCCCTGAATTCTTGAGGCTTGTCCTTCAGTCAGTTGTTACAGAAAGACATCTTTTTTAGATGAGAGAGAGAAACAATAAAATCACAGTAAGCAATTTAAGAATGAATATCTATTGAATTGCTTACCTGTTGCAGCTGGGGCTTGGTGACAGCCAAACGAACGCCACTTCCAAAACTGTCTGCCCTCAAAGATAACAATACCAGCTGACCCTCTTGGCTCATGACCAACAGGAAAGGATCAGCCACTGAGCAATGGACAATCGCTGAACCGACATCAATTGGAATGTGCTGCAACTGTTTCACTGGAAATACACAAGTGTACATTAATAAGTCTGTCAATATTTGGTTTGCAATTCAATCTGAAATTTTTCATTGTATAATATACAATCTTTACTACTGAATTCAGTGCATTTACAAGGAAATTATACTAAAAAATATTTGAGTAAAGATAAATAATTTTTTTCTACCTGTAATGAATTGACAACCAGAATTTGCAGTGATAATAGAATTTACCTTGTAACCAAGTTCATTCCTCATGAAGTATTCCAAAAATGCTAAATTAATCTCTATCCTCTTGGCATCAGTTTAAACTGATGCCTTCTTTTTTTTTTCCATGAAATTAAACTAATATTTTGGAAAGTGAAAATTTCACTGAAATATGTTGGAAAATTTCCTAGTTTTCATATAAAATCAAGAAGATACAAACTTTAAGCAAAACAGTCGCAATACAGGGTGTTGCAAAAAAATTTATATACACACTTTTACAGTGTATAGCTCAAGTCAACTTGCTTTCTTTTCAGATGCACACGTTAGTATTACTAATGTCATCCAGGCTTAGCTTTAAATAGAAATAATTCATACTGAAATGCTACTGGAAGTATGAAAAATGTAGTTGAAGTTCAAAACAGTTATTGAAATGTTGATTGCTGCTTGTGATTCCATTGGATCACGTCATCAGCCATGTCTGGATCACAACAGACATCAATTTGAAAACATGCAATGACAAAATCTTAAGTGCATGCATTTATAATAAATACTGTCTTCATATGCATTATTTAAATTAGATATAGTTGGTTCTACCTGCTGGAATTATTTCTCGAGCGAGATTCAAAATGTTTATATATTTGAGACCTTATAAAGGGTGCGATAGGTAAATTGTCGACATTTTATATTTTTAATTTCACGCATCTGCATTGTCTTCGATTTTGTCGACTGCTCAGTATAGTAGGGTCAGTTGGGCACTGTCTGTGAGAACAAAGACCACCATGGCGCAATTCACTCTGCCAGAAATTTGGAAATGGTATGCTGTACAGCTTGGCATTTGTGCCAAAATCTCCAATACAAACATTTCAGAGTGTTTGGGTGTCAATCTGGGGACAGTGCAGAAGATTTGGAAAGAGTTGAATGA
>CAHIKZ030004123.1:2602500-2605000 GCA_903632075.3 Acanthosepion pharaonis
ATTTCTTTTTTTGTGAGTCAATGTAGCATTAAAATTTTTTTGACAACAACATAAATAACAAGATAAAAGTCCTACTATTTAACTCATAATGAATATAATCATAGGAGATATATGCTAGTTGTGTGAAGGAGGCCAAAAGGTTAACATAATGAAATTGCTGCTCAGAGAGTGTATTCTGCAAATATTTTTCTGGAGCTACACTCTTTAATTATTGTAGTAAAAATAAACATTAAAAAAACAACAAAGAAAAAGTTTTTTTCTTCCTCTTTTAATGTATTTGTTTTCGTTGTGATGTATGAGCCTATTGTATTTTTTTCCATTCTCCTAAAACATCATTTAGTGTTAATTTTTTTAAAAATTTTAATTAGAATAATTTATAAAGTTTTAAATCTTTTAAAATCCTGTATTTAAAATATTTTTAAAATCCAGTTAGGTGATACTGTTTTTAAGTAAAAACTGTATTTGCTAATAATAAATGGAAAAGATTAATACAATTTGGTGACCACTCCCACCCCTGGCATTTTAAAAAGAATTATTTGTGCATGTATAAACATGCCAATTTTTGTAAATACAGACATTCATGCACAACATTATCAGAAAATAAGAATAGTAACTATAGTAAATTTAAAGTCAAAGTACCTCAAATTCAATAAAACATTAGATTAATTAAAACATTTCCCTAAAATGTTAAGATTACTGGGTAGTTAAAACATTATATAAAATGGCACTCACGTTATATTCATCAACTAATTTTTACCGATATGTACCTCTGTAGAAAAAATAAGTTGAATTTCCTATCAGGCTGTGAATAGAGATATCAACACCTCATAAAACACACACTTTCGTGTTAAAAAATGCTTTCTGCAATATCTTAAATCAAAAGTAGTATTTGTTTCAAATCAGACTAATTAAACTTTAAATCCACTAATTTTTCACAAATAAAGTTTCAGAAAAGCATATTTTAATTTTGAATGATTTTTAATATATAAAAAAAACCCCCACCCAAAAAAAAAAAAAAACCCCACACAACCAAAAAAAACAAAAAAAACCCCAAACCCCCCAAAAATTTTTTTTTTTCCCCAAAAAATAAAAAATATATTTTTTTTTTATATTTTTTTTTTAAAAAAAAAAAAAAAAAAAAAAAAACCCCACACACATATATATAACACACACACACCAAAAAAACACAAATATATATAAACACACCCCAAATATATATAAAACAAAAAAAAAAAAAAATTTTTTTTTTTTTTTTTTAAATTTTAAAAAAAAAAAAAAAAAAAAAAAAAATATATATAAAAATATATATTTTTTAAAAAAAAAAAAAAAAAAAAAAAAAAAAAAAAACCCCCATAAAATATATATATATACAAAAAATTTTTAAAAATATTTTTTAAAAAAAATTTTAAAAAAAAAAAAATATATAACAAAAACCCCCACAAAAAAAAAAAAATATTAAAAAAAACAAAAAAAAAAAACAAAAAAAAAAAAATTTTTTTTCCCCACACACATATAAAAACAAAAAACAAAATTTTATAACACAAAAAAAAAATATTTTTTTAAAAAAAAAAAAAAAAAAAAAAAAAAAAAAAAAAAATATTTTTAAAAAAAAAAAAAAAAAAACCCCAAAACAAATATAAAAAACACAAAAAAAAAAAAAAAACCCCAAACCCCCAACAAATATAATATAACACAAAAAAAAAAAAAAAAAAAAAAAAAAAAAAAAAAAAAAAAAAAAAAAAAAAAAAAAAAAAAGAAACAAAAAAATAAAAAAAAATATATAAAAAATATTTTTTTTAAAAAAAAAAAATATATATATAAAAAAATATATATAAAAAAAAACACACAAAATAAACACACACAAAAAAAACAAAAAAAAAAAAAAAAAAAAAAAAAAAAAAAAAAAAAAAAAAAAATATTTTTTTTTTTTTTTTTTTTTTAAAAAAAAAAAAAAAAAAAAAAAAAAAAAAAAAAAAAAAAAAAAAAAAAAAAAAAAACCCCCCAAAAAAAAAAATTTTTTTAAAAAAAAAAAAAAAAAAAAAAAAAATATTCCCCCCCAAAAAAAAAAAAAACACACACAAATTTTTTTTTTTTTTTCCCCCCCACAAACCCCCAAAATATATAAAAAACACACAAAAAAAAATATATATAAACACAAAAAAATATAAAATAAAATATATAAAAAAACACACAAAAAATAAAAAAAAAATAAACACCCAAAAAATTTTTAAAAAAAAAAAATTTTAAAAAAAAAAATTTTTTTAAAAAAAAAAAAAAATTTTTTTTTTTAAAAAAAAAAAAAAAAAAAAAAATTTTTTATAACCCCAAACCCCCCCCCCCCCCAAAAAAAAAAAAAAAAAAAATTAAAAAAAAATTTTTAAAAAAAAAAAATTTTTATATTTTAAAAAAAAAAAAAACCCCAAAAAAAAAAAAAAAAAAAAAAAAAAAAAAATTTTTTTTTATTTTAAAAAAAAAAATTTTTTTTAAAAAAAAAAAAAAA
>CAHIKZ030004123.1:2607500-2700000 GCA_903632075.3 Acanthosepion pharaonis
AAAAAAAAAAAAAAAAAAAAAAAAAATTTTTAAAAAAAAAAATTCCCTTTTTTTAAAAAAAACCCCCCCCAAAAATTTCCCAAAAAAAATTTTTAAAAAAAACCCCCCCTTTTCCCCCAAAAAAAAATTTTTCCCCCCCCTTTTTTTACCCCCAAAAAAAAAAATTTTTAAAAAAAAAAAAAACCCAAAATTTTAAAAAATTCCCAAAAAAAAAAACCCCCAAAAAAAAAACCCAAAATTTTTAAACCCCAAAAAATAATTTTAAAATTTAAAAACCAAAAAATTTAATTTTTTTCCAAACCCAAAAAAAAAAAAACAAATAAAACCCCCCCTTTAAAAGGGGAAAACCCCCCCCAAAAAAAAATTTTTTTTTTTAAAAAAAAAAAAAACCCCCTTTTAAAAAAAAAAACCCCTTCCCCCCAAAAAAACAAAAAATTAAAAAAAAAAACAAAACCCCCCCCAACCCCCCCCAAAAAAAAAAAATTTCCCCCTTTTTTTTTTAAAAAAAAAAAAAATTTTAAAAAAAAAAAAATTTTTCCCCCCCCTTTTTAAAAAAACCCCCCAACCCCTTTTTTTAACCCCCTTTTAAAAAAATTTTTTTTTTAAAAATTTAAACAAAATAAAAAATATTTTTAAAAATTTTTTAAAAAAAAATTTTTTTTTCCTTTCCCCCCAATTTTTTATTTTAAAAAAAAAAAACCCTTTTTTTTTTCAACCCCTTTTTTTTTTCAAACCCCCAAATTTTATTCCCCCCAAAATTTTTTTTAAAAAAAAAATTTTTTTAAAAAAATATATTTTTTAAAAAAACCCCATTTTTCCCCCAAAAAAAAATTTTTTTTTTTTTTTTTTAAAAAAAAAAAAATTTTTTTTTTAAAAAATTTTTTTTTCCCCCCCCCCAAGGGTTTCCCCCTTCTTTCCCCTTTCCCCGGGGGGGGGAAAAAAAAATTTTTTTCCCCCCAAAAAAAAAAATTTTTTGGTTTAAAAGCCAAAAATTTAAAAAAACCCCCAAAGGGCGGAAAATTTTTTAAAAAAAACTTGGGAAGGGGCCCCCAAAATTTTTTTTTTTCTCCCAAAAGGGGGGGGGGGAAAAAACCCCCTTTTTTTTTTTAAAAAAGTTGTTAAAAAATTAAGGTTTCCCCAAAAATTAACCCCAAAAAAAACCGGGGAAAAAAATTTTTTCCCCTTTTTTTTAAAAAATTTTTTTTTTGTTTTAAAAAATTTTTTTAAATTTTTTTTTTAAATTTTCCCTTTAAATTTTTTTTTTTTTTCCCCCCTTTGGAAAAATAAATTTTTAATTTTTAAAAAAGGGTTTTTTTTTTTTTTCCCCCTTTTTTTTCTTTTTTTTGGGGGGAAAAAAACCCCCTTTTTTTTTTTTTTTTTTTTTTTTTTTTTTTTTTTTTTTTGGTTTTTTTTTTTGGGAAAAACCCGGTTTTCCCTTTTTTTAAAAAACCCCCCTTTTTTTTTTTAAAAAAAAAATTCCTATTTTCATGTCTTGATTTAACCGTTACCAACATCATTTGGTCGACTCAGCCCTGGTCAGTCAGTGAAAAATCTCAAGCATGAAAATTCATTCACAAACCGCTTTTGAAACATTTACTCATTCAGTTCCTTTTTTTTTTTTTTTTTTTTTAAATAATGCCATGTGCCTTGAAGATGTCAGTGATCATGACTCTCAACAGATTTTTCTTTATTATTTATGAACTGCCATGCATTCTTGGGAAAGACAGGAGTGGTTCCCCGTTCTCTTTTCTTAAGTTTGTAATTCAGTTTTCCTTCTCTTAGACTAGTTGCCACCCAGTTTACTCTGCTGTTTAATCCATATGTGGAGAGAGAAGAGACAGATTCATACCCTTCTGAAGGGTATTTGTATGAAATAAACCGCACAAATCATTTTGTTGGAGTGGCATTTTACCTTTCTTAAAATAAAAAGCACAATATGCCAAAAATGTTATTTTCTTCAAAGCTAAACTCAATATGACAATTTCAAAACTTCTTTTGAAAGTCTATTGCAATATGATTGAAATTTTTTTTTTTTTTTTTAATTGTATCCTAGGGCTGATCTCTTTGCAGCTTATTTAAAACCAGAAAATATTTTACATTGTAAGATTTTGGGAAATAATAATGTTTTAGTCAGGTAAATCTCACTAATTAACCAATAGATGGAGAAGAGAAGAGGCGGATTCGTATCTTTCCCAAATGTATTTGCGCATAAGTGAATATAACGAACCCAATGGGAATTGGAACTCGACATTCCAATTAACAATTCTGAGCCATTAACCATTACACCACCTGCACATCCAATGTTATAGCATGTGGTATTCCCAAATGGTCACCCATCTAGGTACTGACCCAGCTCAACATTGCTTAACTTCAGTGATTCTTCAGGAACAGATGTTTCAATGCAATATGGCTGTAAGCCTGATATTCTTGAATTAAGTTAAAACTAAATACTCCTAATAGAATCCCACGACAAAAACAGAACAAACATTTTGTCCAACCCAATAGTTTTGTAAAATTTTAAATCAAAGTGAATTTATTATTATTGATGAATCTTGACTTTTATGGTGTAGTTTTTCTGTGTTTTTTTTTTCATGGAGGGGGTTGGCTTATTACATTATGGCAGAAAGCCAGGCCCGTCACTGTGGTGGTTGGGCCCAACCTACCCAGAAAATCATTTGCCCTGCCCTTTTGAAAATGACGTGAACTAAATTTAATGTACAAATTCTTACTCATGGCCCACTCAACATAAATCCTTCCATTCCTAATCAAAACACTTTGGCAACAAGTTTGCAGAAAGATAAAGAAATTAGACAAAAAGTAATAATTATTTTTCAAGTAAATTTGTAAAATGTATTAAAAGCTTTCCAACAAGTTCCTAAAAGAAGGCACATCTAGTTCACTGTCATCTTTCTTTTTTGGCAGGAATTTTTTTTTTTTAATGGCATATCAACACATTATGGGTCATTTAATGCCAAAATTTAATTTTCTTGAGAGCTTGAATAATTTTTTTCTTTTAAACAAAAATCTGTTGCTGGTAATTCTTCTTTTCTTTTAAAATCTATACTTTCATTTTTTTGACCCCAGTTTGAGGGTTCAGTATTTGCCCACAGCTGGGACCCTAACAGATGCTACCACTACAGGTCAGGGTGGAACTGAGAACAGCAGCAATTAAAAGGTGGTTCCATGTTTCTCAAAACCTCCCAACCAAAAGTCATGCTGCTGGATGTAGTTGTCATACCCAGGACAATTGGTAGGAATTACAGGAACAAAAACATTTATACTTTCCGAGAAGTTCTTTTTCTTTATGGCAAAATAAACCTTATTTCATTTAGAACTTTACCATTTTCATAGAGAAACCAATTCAATGCAATTTTCTTTAAAACTTACTTGTAAAACTGAGAGAGCGCCATTCTTGCTGTAACCGGACGTTGTAACTAACTCTAGGTCAGGATCCACAGTGTTACAAAATTCTTCTGATAAAAACGCTGGCTCTCCCATTACCATTCTGCCACAGGGTCCAATGTTGAGAATACTGTCACAAACCTAAATGTCAAAATACAAAACGAAAAAACAAAAAGATTACAGAAAATATTTAATGACACACTATATCATTTTTAAAAGAAAAATTCTCATAATTGAGAAAAAAATGATTATAGTTACTAATTTCATTATTACCCCTAAATTTTGGCCAATCTATTTTAAGGATTTTGCTTCTTTTTTTTTTTTTTTTTATTTTATTTCACACAAGTAAGGCGATAAAAGCCACTATGATACAAGGGGTTACTGAGAGTGAAATAAACAGAGAGGACAATAAAAAACAGGACTCAAGGAAACAGAATGCAACAATTTACATTGCATTTAAATTTTTTAAGATCTCATTTGATAGGAAAAGAAGCTGGAAGAGAGTCCTGCAAGTGAAAAGTGTAGGAGAAAAAACTTAATACAGAACTTAGTTACAACTAACAATTTCAACAGCGAAATTATGAAACCTAGCTGCCAATTTAGTACCATGCTTAAACTCATGAATTTGAGGTACCAAAGAGGAAAGCTCATCAGAAAAATTACAGTGAAAATATTTAAAAAGGCACAGGGAAGCTATGTTATAGTGATAGGAAAATGACTGAAGTTGAGATGCCAGGTCAGGACTGCTAACAGTGCAGATTCTTTGAATTTTGTCAAGAATCTCTAAAACTAAAACTGGAGCACCAAACCAGATGTGACAGCAATATCTGTTCATATTCAACAGAGCGTCAAAATTTAGAACTATTGTAAGGCCATATCCAAAATCAACTTGGAAAAATCTGGTATATCAACTTTGGAAGAAGGGATTATCTTATTACCTATGGGGGTGAGATTCAAATAATAGAGCATCATTGAAGGGTGAAGAAATGAAAGCCATTTAGACGAGCCCAGTGGAAAATTAAGTCAGACCAGTGTTGTTTCTATTCTGAGTAAGAAAAAATTGGTTGATTGATTGATTGATTTTATGTCATGATAACCCTTGTTGGGTTTTAAAATGTCAAATTTTGTATGGGACACCTTGTGAGGATCAAAGTCACTACTCAGTATTAACAATTAACCATACTAGCTCCACTAACCATCAATCTATCCAGAGTTAGGTGGGTTGAATTTATGTCATATTAACACATTGGTTTATTTAATAATGTTTTTTCGTATGGTGCACCTAATGAGGATCAAATTCACTACTTAGGAATCATTTCCCCATGCCAAGGAATCAAACAAGAAAAGGATGGGAGAGCAACTGTGCATAAAAAAGATAAAATCACCTGTGTCAGAAATAATATTATGAGAATTGACAACAATGTAGTAAACAAAAACAAGCAAGTGATTGGGGGGGGGGGCTGGTCAGAAAGTGCAGTGCGCCGTTCGCCGGCAGACCAACTGTTCTTCCTTTGTCATCGGTCGCCTCAAGGAAATGGATTGCGAGACTCCCTTTCTTGGCCGTTACACCAGGCAGTCATGAAACAGACACAAAACTCAGCCGCACCTACATCGACGACTTCTTTGTCCGTCAGTCAATTCGCACATCCAACTATTGCACAGAGTCCGCTGAATGACCGAAACCCCCTTGAGTCATGCTACTGGCATCTCGCTTTTTATGCCTGTTTGACACAGTAGAAATTTGCATGTGTGCGAATATCGTCTCATTTCGGATGAGATCGGTACGCATAAATTGTGTCTTCGATAGCAGCCATATTTCTTTTCCTTGTTACTTTACAGACAAGAAACGTTCGCACCCGTTTTGAACTTTGAGGTAAGTCATGTCTTTCATCACAAACAATGGGTTGGTCTGATCATTATATTTTCTCTTCGGCCGCATAAATCTGATCTACTCTTAGAGCGAAAGAATTTTTAATAAATTAATTTTAATAATTACTAGCAGTAGAGCCCAGCGTTGCCTGTAAGAGATAGATCAAGTATCCACCATCATAAAAATTGAAAAATAAAATTGACAAAGATTATTGTTTAAGGTTGACGTACACGCATCAGTTTGTTTTTTTTTTAGTTTTTTTTTACAAATTGGTCAAACCCAAACAAAAAAAACATTGTTTTCAATCGTTATGAGTCTACCGATTGAATAGAATTTTATTATAAACAATTGTCTTGTAAATGGAATTTTCAAAGCATTCTGAATGTAAAAATAAAGAAAAAAGTGTGCAAGACAATAAGAAACACTACATGCCAAAAAAAAAAAAAGTGAAGTTTTGTTGAAATCGGTTGAAAAGTGTAGGTAGCCTTTCTGTAATCTTTTAGTTTTAAAATTTATGATTTTTACTTATTGAATACAGTGAAAACAATTGGACACCATGTGTATTTAAAGTAGTTTCCGGTTATTATTTTTAGTTAGAACTTGTGTATGTTTAGATTTCATTATCTTTCCCTAAAGATAAAGAATTTATCCGATGTTTGTATTCGTACAATCAGTAGAGATCGTTAGATTATTGTTTAAGGTTGACGGACACGCATGCCTTAATTAGTTTTTTTTTTTTTTACGAATTGGACAAGCCTAAACTCAAAAAAAACATTTTCAATCGTTATGAGTCTCCCGATTGAATAGAATTTTATTATAAATAATTGTCTTGTAAATGGAATTTTTAAAGCATTCTGAATGTTAAAAATAAAGAAAAAAGTGTGCAAGACAATAAGAAACACTACCTGCCAAAAAAAAAAAAAAAAAAAGTGAAGTTTTGTTTTATCAGCTGAAAAATATAGGAAATCCGTTCCCATATTTAAAGGTACCCACACACACACAAACAACCCGATGTGAGTTGTTCCCCTTCCATTTTCACAATGTCTCTTAACCGTGTTTTCAAATTGATTTTGTGCAAAAACAATTATATTTTTCCCCATTTTTGGCACTGTTAGAACCACCACAAGGTAATTTTATGTAGTCCTGTGAAGTTTTGTTGAAATCGGTTGAAAAATGTAGGAAATCCGATCCAATATATAAACATTACAGACACACACACACACACACACACAATCTGCGTTTTATAATAAGTAAGATTCTATAAAAATAATATGACAGCAGGATTACAGGTGAACTTTATTTGTGCAGCTATGGGCTGGATATTCTAGGAAATGTTTCCTACCTCAAATGTGAATGAAGTAATGGTCGTGCCACTCATGATATCCCCTTCGCCATAAACTTCTAACTCATCAAGATCATCAATTTGAGACACATCAGACGCTGAAAATAAAAACATACAGAAGTGAATAAAATAATCATATAAATCGGTACACCAACATATGGATCTTATACATACTAAAAACTTACTAGGACACCCCACATAACATAATGGTTACCAAGCTTCTCTCAGAAACCAACAAGCCTCACTTAGGGATAAGGGATATTTTGTAGTCACATGTATTATCAAAGAATAATCAATTTTGGGAAGGCACTCAGAGACCCTTTGCAGTTACACAGCAGTGCCAAATAAATTAAAATAGGCTGGTTGTGTTTTTATAAATAATTCTTTTAGCGTGTAAACAGTTTGATATTGTAGGCAGAGAATTATGTATAAATCAGGCTCGATTTTGAGGATACAGCAGAGACAGGCCAGAACGACAGAGATGAGTCATCAGACACACATATAGATGCACACACATACAAGGAAAGGGGTCCAGTATTCACTTGAATTTCTGATTGAACCTTACTGAACACATATCAAGATTCCAAGTTGCCACCTTCTGATCTTTTATTGTTAATAGATGCCAAATATATTCAATTGTAAATTATTTTATTTACCTTTATTAAATCATCTATATTTAACCAAAACTGGCATTATTATTTCTTTAGCAAGAGTGACTTTATTTCCAGTCAGAAACAAGAAATTTACCACAGCTTATTGACTAAAAAAAGACAACTTTCTTTGCCAGTAAGAATCACAACACTTAAAGAACCAAGACTGGACGATCGATGACTTATAATGGCACCAATCCCTAAACCAGTTTGGAAGCTGTATAACTCTCCTTATCCCATAGCCATGCAAAGATTGAGATATCGGAACAAGCAGGGTCTGAACGGAGCAGCTAGACCAATGGAGCCTAGGAGATGTGTACAAGAAGAGATGGGGTTATAAGTGTAGACGCAGACCCCACACTGTTAAAAATCTTTTTATTTCTTTCCCTCTTTCAATGTTGATTTTCTTTTCAGCTTTTGTAATAAATACACAAACATGCAAAAATAGGATAATTGTTATCAGAATGAGTGTGGTTGCAGACCCCACATTATGAATGATTAAACTTACCCATCACTTCAGAGCTGTCGATCTTCTTCTTTTTCAATGGTGGTTCAGACTGTGAAAGAGAATTTAAGCAAATTACAGCTTTGTAATAATTTCTACTGCACTCACAGATATCTAGACTAAAAGTAGTAAAAAAAATTTTTTTTTGTAAAATCAAGAGGCTTGAAGCAGGTTCAGATGAACACCAGAAAAATGCCAAAAAAACACAGATTCTTAATGCATCCGCATGACTTTTAGAAACATGTCTGTTGTGAACTTAATACACATGCTGTAAACAAAATGGGACACATAAGATATTACACACTGATTTCCATATCATCTGAGACATGAATGCAATATACAAGTGATATTATAAAGTTCTCAGCCCAAACTATTTCCCTAAATATAACCAAATTATGAAACATGAGAATTCTTTTTGGAAGGGTTTTTTGCTCAGTCAATTAAGTGGCGTATGTGATATACACTTTAGTAATCATGCCTCTTTTGATTCATGACTAACTTGGCAGAAGATTTATAATGAGTATAACACAGCGAGTAGATGATGATCTTAGAAAAGGTCAAAAATACTTAGGTTAAAAAAAAAATAAAAAAATAAACAACACCCTCCATGATGAATTTTATCTTGACATAAAAAAAACTTCTTCGACAACTGGAAAAGATCAGTATAAAAATAAGTTGTTTATGGCTGTACATGTTTACACAATGAATATAGCATTACTAACAAAACTTTTATTATTCTCTTTGACTTATTTCACTAGAAGAGGTTAGCCTATTGTAATTTGATCTTTCAAAAAAGGAATATGCATGATACACGAGAAAACCATTTTTTATAAGTGAAAATTTGGGGGCTGCACGATACACAAGATTGTGCGTTATACGAGTAGATGCGGTAATTGTTTTTTATTGCAACATTCAGGCCAGTCTCAGCCTTTATGGGCCAGGATCATAGCATGGTATCTGTTCTCATTATTATTAATAATGGAGAGATGCCTGATCCCAGGGATTCTAACCCTGTTGCAGTACCTCCTACATTGCACTAAAAGTGGTATATCGATTACAGAGACTGAGCAAATATTGATTGATTCATTCTCTGAGGCTTATCAACCCCTTACAGGTTATTTAAATCCAGAAAATATTTTTAAATTACAAGAATTTTTTTTTGAGTTAATGATTTTAGTGATACAAGTATTATGAATTAACCTACAGCTGGGGGGGGGGCATTAGAAGAGGTGGATTCATGCCTTTTCCCAAGGGTATTTGCGCAGAAGTGAATATAACAAATCCACCGGAAAGTGGAACTTGGTTTTCCGATTAACGATGCCATTATCCATTACACCATCCAGACAGCCAAGCTTAGATCACCTGGTATTTTCAAGTAGTTATCCATCTAGGTACTGACTAGGCTTGGCGTTGCTTAAATTTGATTACTGCACAGTGTTACGTTAGCCCATATTTGTACCCTCACGCCAAATTTTACAAACATGTTTTAAGTACAATTGTGTTTGCGACAAAACATAGGAATATTAATAATATTTTTATTTCCATGAAAACGCAGATTGTAAGATATATTTTTTTTATTACCAGTTAATTCATAGCCAGTTCTCAGTAGAGAACCTCTCCTTTCCTGTCTGGTCTCTGATCGTTGGCCAGACGAATGCTGTTTGACGGTTAAGTGCGGATGACCTTAACAATGTTCCATGAATGACGCCCACTCATTTTTTCGTAGGCCGACATGTGACAGTTTTGTTTCGCGCGTGTCGGGGTAATGATTCTTCACTCAGTTGCTTGCCCTCAGAAAAAGCGGACGTCAACAAGTACCAGTCTTAGCTGTTTGCTGCTCGTAGGAGTGGACGTCACCAAAATCAGATTTCGCTGTTTGCTGACCAAAGAATTAAGAACAACATCGCCCAAGTCGGCTACGCTTTTATGATTCACATGTGTATACTAGAACATTGATAATCCCTCCCTTTTATGTTCAAAAGAAAAACAAAAGAGTGTATTAACATCCTCTTCATTAAACTGTGTTATTGATAAAAACCTGTCGATCTCCATCTCCTGTAAGTGTTGCATGCTTTTATATATCTTATTGTCTGCTTTCTCTATATTCCTTAGTAGTATTTGCCTAATTATATATCTCCCCATCCCTTGTGTCATTAAGTTTTTTTTTTTTTCTTGTCTTACTTTCACACCTTGTATATTTGTAAATAAACTGTTTGTATTATATATTCTCGTATTGTCTCCTGTCGCTCTGTGTCTGCACATTGTTTAATTCTTACTGCATTTACCGGTGTCTGGACTTGGAGAATTCCCCTCCCACTGTTCTTTTCTTTGTTCTTTGTTTTTGCATTGAACCTTGGGATCTCTTATTTTTTTTATTTTCTTGTTGCGTCCCAGCTATCGTAGTCCCAACAAAACTCCGGGCGTAACAACGACAACTGGTGTTTCAACATGATATGGCCAGAAGATGGGCAATTTTTGAACTGATCGAAGACAGCCCCCATATCAAAAAAACTTAGGAGGCGAGTAAATAACGTCAGGCTGGTCTCAAGGGCCAAATGAGTAGAGCATCATCGAAATCAAGACAAACTTCAAAGTGTATATATGGTATGTAAGCTAAAATCAAATGAGAGACCATTTTATTTTCAATCCATCCTGCCTACCGATTTATCAGAGATTGTAAAAAGCGTTCTCTCTTGCCAAAATCAACTTACCTTCTTGCCGTCAATGTCAATCTTGGGGACAGAAGCTTCTAGCATTTTTTCAGTGTATTTTAATAGAAGGGAATTGCCAAGTCTGGATCCTAAAAATAAATACCCTTCTTCACACTGGCACATCTGAAAAGATTTTTTAAAAATACCATAAACCAATGGTTTGAAAAAGAAAACTTCAATTATTCAGGAAAAAAATGTCAGAAAAAAAAAAACAAAAAAAAAAACAGTTGTCTCCCCTTATCTACAGTTTAACTTATCTGCAATCAACCAGAAAAAAAATAAACAATTCAAAAAGTTTGACTACAATCTGTTGGCATTCAAACACACTTTCCTCTATAAGTCTCTTGGACATTTTTGCGTTACAATCTAGTAACAGAGTTTGCTTATTCAGCAGGTTATTGGTTTCGTTTAGCGGCATATCAATCAGGATGGGTTATTTAAGGCTGAAATCTAAATAAGAAAATTCAAACTATAATTACTTCATGATTAAATCTTAATTACTTAGCCGATTTTTTTTTTACCAAATAATCTTACAAAATCAAACGAGGAGCAAAAACTTACAAGAAATGAAATTAAGTGTTGCAAATTGATTATTTTTCTTTATTGACAATACAGGCCATGCCTTCAATTTTACTATAAAAATGTATTGGTTATTTTTTTTTTTTTAAATGTACTGCTGGTAATTTCACTACAAAATTGTATTGTTGGTATTTTTTTATAAAAATTTATTGCTGGTATTTTTCCTTGTGTTGTGATTTTATAGGCCAAAGAAAGTTGCATGCCTTTTTCAAAACTACTTTACAAGCTCACTTCGAGCCATTAATAATAATGAATTATCACAAAGTCTACTTAAAATTTTTTGCTCTTTTTGCCTAACCTGCCTTGCTGGCTAATGACTGGCAGATTTTAAGTTTTAGGTAACGCCCTCTCGAAAAAAAATTGGACACCATGCACTAATGGGTGAAATAATTTAAGTATCCTCACTCAGCAGGAGTTCATTAATCCAAAGAAGGTATGGAATTTACTAATTATTAAATCCAGAGGCTGATCCCAAATTTTTGGCCTATATTGTATATAATGTGCAGCCATTCTCTGCAGTTTCATTTTTCCACTTGTCAATTTTTTCTAAATCATTTCACCCTAAGCAAGGCAATAAAGCCACTAAGACACAAGGTGGGTAACTAACTGAGTGTTAGAGAATATGAAAGATAAAAAAATACTTTAAATTTTTGAAGATCAAAGTTGATTGGGAAGCAAGAAGGGAGTTCCACAAATGAGAAGTACAAGAGAAGAAGCTATTAGCATAGAACTTACGGTTCCATCTAGCCATTTCAACTGTAAATTCATGAGACCTTGCCGCCAATCCAGTAATGGGCTTAAATTCATAAAGTTTAGGTACCATAGAGGAAAGTTCATTAGAACAATTACCAAGTATTTATAGAAAAGAAAATGTTACAGTGGTGGGAAAAGTGACTGAAGCCAAGATGCCAGATCAGAACCAATAACATTGCAGATTCTTCTTTGTATTTTATCAAGAATCTTTAAATATATAGGAGGAGCACCAGACCAAATATGGCAGCAATATTCAACACAAGGAATAGCAGACTTATAAATATCTAAGATTCTGGTGAGAAGAATTGTCTAGTACAAGGTAAACCAACTTTCACAGGAGCAGACCTAGAAATCAATTCAAAAGAATCTTTCCATTTCATGTCAGCAGAAAATGTTAGTCCAAGAAAGCACAATGTGTCACTCTCCTCGAGTTTAGCATCAGCCATGCTAATGGAATGCAAAAAGGGCTCTGAGATGGGGTGATTAGGAAGGTCATTGATGAAAATCAGGAATAACGTAGGGGCAAGGATAGAAGCCTGGGGAACACCCTGCATTAATGCAAAAAGATCTAGAAGTGTGGACATTCAAGACAACTTTCATTTCACGATTTCATAAGAAAGATTGAATCAGATCAAAACTTTGTCCAGAAATACCATAACTTTTCAACTTGTCAAGCAGACTGGTACGCCCAAACCTGTCAAATGTCTTCGAGATATTCAAAGCAACATCCTCAGCTTCACTATTCTTAACAAAAGCTTGATAGATTCTTTTGGCAATAATCGTTAACACATCAACAGTTGAGCTACAGAAGTAAAAGCCATATTGCTTATCTGAAAGTAAACCCTATGATGAGAGGTGATTAACCAGAGTTATTACCAGGATATAATGAAACTTACACATGTGGTGAGAACACTGGAAGCAGCTTTATCAAAATGGAAACTCTTCACGCTTCTCATCCCATCCACAACTAATGTTAAGACATAACTGAAAAGAAAGAAGGAAAAAATTTTCACATAAACTTGTTAAAAATTTTAATGATAAAAATTATTGTTTGTGTATAGATGAGATCAGCTTTTTTGCTCTTTGGTCACATAAGTTCTTTCAAAAATTCTAATTTTAGATTTAAAAATAAATAAATAAATAAATGAAAAAGGGCTTCCCAAAAGCTCTAAAAAAAAAAAAAATATAAAAAAAAATATATATATATATATATATATATATATATATATATATATATATATTTTTTTTTTTTTTAGAGCTTTTGGAAGCCCTTTTCATTTATTTATTTATTTATTTATTTTTTAATTGATTAAATAATGGGTTCAAACCAGATCAAGATGAAAAAGACCAGAGGTCAATTTATAGCAATGACAAATATGAAGATATTAGTTTGACTGTAAAGAATGTAAATAACTGCCAAGTACTCACAGTTCTCCGCCTTTCAGTGACAAAACCAATTTATCAAAAGTAATTAATGCCGCCTGACAACAATCCAAACTAATACGAACGCCATCTTGAGGTTCTGAAAATGAAAAAGAACAGTAAATTATCAGAAAGAAAAGATATACTTTGAACATAATTGTATGCTTTTAAATATGGATAAAACAAATTGTTGGACATTTTACTATAAAATGTATTGCTGCTGGATGTAGTTTATCATCATACCCAGGACTGCCTAATTACGGATAACAAGACCTTACAGATAATGAATAGGAGCGGCCTACAGGCAACGAAAAAGTACTGAAATATTTTTCAAGTACGCCTTGAAATACATCCATTTCAAAAGAATGCCACTGATAGAAAATAAACAATGTAAGAAAGTGGTCAAGAAGGAAAACTTACTGAGGGGGAACGCTGTACAGCTCTGCGATATACTATTTAATGAGACGCCGTAAGGGGGCACACTTTGATTCAGGTACAATAGAGAGTTGACAGCAAATACAACCACGCCACCTGAAAAGAATAAAGAGGAGAAAGAAAATAAGAAAAATGTTTTTCATACAAGATAAAATGTTACAGAGATCAAAAATAAATGATGAAGAAATTTTAGCCAACCAACTCAAACTGTGAAATGAGGTTTAACCAGGTGGTAAGCCTGGACAACATCCTTGTGACAGGAATACAACAAAAAAAAATAAATAAATATTTAAAAAAAAAAAAAAAACCTCCATAAAGAGATATTAGTATTAACCAGATGAAGCATCAGCCAAAATTTCAACATGATATTGGAAACTGTAACCTATGATGAGAGGGAGGCTAAATTAAAACTGACAAAAGAGAGATATAAGAACACTATTTGAGCAGACCAGAAGAGAAAAGACATTAAATTCCTATAGAGGGGTACAAAGATACAGCCAAGCTTATAATTGCAGTACCTCTTTTTGTTTGCCTCAGTATAGTTTCAGGTTTTAAAAATAAAGGGTCTATCTTGGCCGATACAAAGAATAAATAAGTTATCTTTCTTTATATCTAGATACCTCCAATTTTTTCATATAAATGGGTGGGTGACTGAATGGTTAGAGCATTAGCATTCCAACCATGAGACCCAAGTTCAAACCCCACCATGGTCAATTTGTCAAAGTGACAACTTCTTGATATCGGTGAGGGGGAAATGATCCAAACGTCTGAGACCATCAGGAAGTGTCTGAAAACTATACCAGAGGGGGATCCGAGCCATTTGAAGGAAATTGTGTGAAAACTGTTTGAAAGCCATTGGTAATGTATTAACACAAAGTCACAAGTCATTGTGACAGAGAGTTTGAGTATACCTTGTTCTGGTGCCGTTTCTCCAAGAAAGTCTAACTATGGTCTGCACAGTAGAAACCACAGGTTGGTTCTGTGGATGTTGAAGAAACCCCAAAAATGTGTGTGTCATATATAAAGTGAACACTAAGGTCATCACCCAGTGGTGACAGACTGTTTCATGCTTAAATGCATTCTTCAGACCTAAATCCTGAAACAGACTATCACCATTGGGTGTTGACCTAAACATCCACTTTTATATTTACAGACACTATCCCTGATATTGAGCACTTTAACCCATAAATATAGCATATCATAAAACTGTACATACGTACGTACACACACATAAGCCACCCTATGGATGTCAAAGAATTGCTTAAAAATTGATAGTTGTGTCCTTTTTTTAAAAACTAATTTATTGGCTCACTTCTGGCCAGTGGGACTTATGCTTCTTGAAATATTTTATGATATATTTAATAAAAATAAAAAAAATAACCCATAACTGTATAAAGTTACCTTAAAATTTTAGCTCTAACCTACCTTGCTGGCTAATGGCAAACTTAGGGTTGGCACATGTTAAATTTTATGTAACCCTTTCTCTAAAAAATTGGACACCATGCACTAATTGTTTAAATAGTTTCAGTATTCCTAGCTTAGTAGAAGTTAAGTAAACCAAAAAAGGTAGGAAACTTATGCATTATTAAACACAGAGGGTGGCCCCAAACTTTTGGTCTTTAGTGGATAGACACACACACAGAGGGTGTATCAAAAATACTTGTAGAAACTTTGGCGGGGGGGGGTCCTCACAGCAAAACAAGGACAAAAGTCCGTACAAACATATATCCACAAATCTTTCGCTTTTGAGTTATTAAATTTAAAGAACATTTATACACTGTGTGTGTATCAAAAACACTTTTACAAACATTGGGGGCCAGTTCATCACACCAAAAAAAAAAAAAAAAAAAAAAAGGACAAAAAGTTCAAATAAACATTTGTCTGCAAATCATTCATTTTTGTGCTAAGTTTAAAGTTTACAGTAGATGGCGCTGTGTTGCTATCTAGACTAGATTACATTTGTTATTCGTGTACATTTCTGGCTAGTCTGTCTTCAAAGTTTAATGCGTGTAGTAGTGAGTTAACTGAGAAGTGTTCTGTTTAACAATGGCAAGATATTCATATGAGTAGTGAGCAGACAGATGTGATTCTTACCTATGGCCACACGAGGCTGCCCAGCTGTATCAAATCATGTTCCCAGACTGAAGGCAGCCAAGTTATCGAACCTTTGCTGCTGCTTATTATATTGCTAAGACAGGATCCATGGCACTACAAACTATGGATCAAGGAAGGTCGATATTTGCTCATACACCTGAGCACAAAGAACACATTCTACAGGCTGTTGGAGACAGGTATCAGCAAATGCCAAGTGATCCTAGTATGTCGTACATCTGACAGCACCTCATGGACGGTCTTTCAAGAGCAGCTCTTGTACCCATATCATTTGCAATGTGTGTAGGGTCTTTCACCCTCTGATCATTTACCATGAGAAAACTTCTGCCAATGGTATATTGTACAAACTGCCGATCTATTATTTTTCTCTTCAGTCATGTTTACAGATGAGGCAACATTTGGAAGAGATGGAATAACAAATTTACACGACAGACATTTATAGGTGGATCAGAACCCCCCACGGTACTAGACAATAGACGCCAGCATCAGTTTGCAATTAATGTGTGGGCTGGAATTGTAAGCGACTGCAAGGTAGGTCCATATGTTCTACCAGCACATCTTACAGGAGCTGTCTACAGGGACTTTATTTCTGACTATGTTTCCAGACCTGCTAGAGGATGTACCTTTGCTAATACAAAGACGCAAGTGGTTCATGCATGATGGGGCTCCAGTACATTTTAGTCATAGTGTTCACAGTGCACTGACTGACATCTGACATGAAAGATGGATAGGTAAGGGAGGACCAGTTCTATGCCCAGCACATTCCCCACCAGCCTCAATCCTTTAGGTTTATATCTGTGGGGCTAACTAAATCAATTGGTCTATGCAACAGACATTAATAATGCAGAGACACTTCAACGTGTCATGGGGACCTGCAAAATCATTAAACAACTTGTGGGAGTATTTAAAAGAGTCCACTAGTCACTGATCTGACAGGTACATGTGCATGTAGAAGCAAGCAGAGGACATTTTTAACATGTTATGAGTTGCTGTGTTGAGCTACAACAATGGCCTTTTGAACATATGTTTATATGGACATTTTACCTTGTTTTATATATTATGTGTGTGTGTGTGTACATACACTATCTCAAAAGAATGTATACATTAGGTGCATTTAGATATATAGTAAAATTTGGCAAAACTTTTGACTCACCAATTGGTTTAGGTATAGGTAGGGCAGTAAAACAATCAAAGGGTAAATTGGTGAGAGACCATATGACAGGATGGACCTTCTGCTGGATGTTTAAGGATATAGCCACAATGCTGCATGTGTCTGTCCTCACAGCTGTACGTCTGCAACAAAATATGTAATTAGAGAAACAAGTTAAGATTTAGCATATATTGGATTTGGAGTATAAATATCTTTAAAAGTATGTTTTCAATTCTCTCTCTCAAAAAAAAAAAAAAAAAATCTAAAAATGGCAAGGTTAATACATGATACAATGGGAACAAATCAAAATAATTCACACTTCACAAAAACTGTGGCTGTAGATATCTTGAGTGTGTTTGATATGATTTGGCATGCTGGTCTTCAGCGTAAGCTCCAGGGCTACAGTATTAGAGGATATGTGTTTGATTTAATCTAATTGTTCCTATCAAATCATGAAAGATCATTTTGAACAGACTCACTTCCAGTTCCTTTCACATGAACACGGGTTTCATGCAAGGCTCTATCTTGAGTCTTACAGTGTTTCTGATCTTCATTAATGATCTTCCTGATGTCATCAGTTCACAAATAGGCATTTATGCTGATGACACTACCATTTACTCCTGTCTTTATAGCAAATATGTCAAACTTGACAAAGCTAACCTGGCTGCCACTCTTGGAAAGAACCTCCAATCAGTGTTTAGCTGGGGCAGGAAATAGCTTGTAAATTTCAATGCTCCCAAAATTAAACTGCTCTCATTTAAGAACCATAGAGAAACCTTCCTGCCAGTCATCAGCATGGCTGAAGCTTGACTCAGGGAGAGCAACACACTGTGCCTTCTTGGTCTCATGTTATCAACTGACTTGAAGCAGAATGACTACATCAAATCAATAGCTGCATCTACTGCAAGGAAAGTTGGGTCACTGTGTCATGCCAGAAGGTTTTTCTCATCAGATTCCATCTTGCACATTTACAAATCTACCATTCGTACATGCATTGAATACAGTTGCCACATCTGGTCCAGTGTTCCTGCTACTCATCTTGAGGTTCTTGACAAAATCAAAAAAAGGATCTGCAATGTAATCAATCCTGACTTGGCATCTTGACTTCAGTCACTTTGTCGCCATTGTGACATGACTTCCCTCTGTCTTTTCTACAAGTATTTCCATGGCTACTGCTCTGATGAGCTCCCCCCACTGATGACAAGACTACATGAATTTAAGCATGCTACCAGGTGGGCATCTAAGTTCCACCTTATTACTTTTTAATTAGGTAAATGTCATCGTCACTTTTACTCCAACAGTTTCTTTTCTCACACTTCCTGCCTGTGAAACTCCCTTCCATTTCCTTGCTTCCCTGATAACTTCACTCTTCAAAAATGTACATCCAATGTCAATTGCCATCTTCTGTCTTCTTGAACCCCATTCAGCTTTTATCCTTTCCTTGAACCCCCTCCATACGCAGTCTTTTCTCTCAGCTTCACGCTCTTTGGCACTCCTGCCTTGCTTGGGTTGAAATGATTGAATTCGCCAGAGAATAAAAGAGAGTCAAATTCATAGTCTTATATTTATGCACAGAAATTCCTTTTGGTAAAAGATCAGTACATTATTAGGTTATTGGTGAAGGTAGGGGTGTTTTTTAATAAAAATCTAGTAACCCATTGGAGTTGTAGGGCCACCACATTTACTGCAGTCATTTGTTTGTTTGTTTAGCAGCATATCAACTCCTTATCGAAATATATATATATATATATATATATATATATAAAATTAAAATGTTTTTATTATAACAGATTACAATAAAAACATTTTACATCTCTACGCAAAAACTTTCATGTTTCGGAACTAAATCGTTTCGATGGTAGATAACATAATGAAAATGATTTATTTGCGAAATTTGAAAACAAGTCATTACTACTTTGGTTAAAAAGTGTGGGGGGACCTAATGTCAGAATTAACAAATATACTTGTAGACATGTCTGGATTAACCAATTAAAAGTCAGATTTAAGCTATAATAGAAAACTGAATAAATGAGGTTAGTGGGTGGAGAGAGGTGGGTTATTAAATCATGTCTTGATAAAGTGACACATCAGCAGCGAACATATTGTAGCCAAATACAAAGTTCAGATTAAGTGGGCATAGAGAAACCTTGAACAAAAAATTATTAAGAAATTCTCAAAATTTCTTTTTATACTACAGAACCTTCTTAAAAGTACCAAGTATGTAAAATTAAAAGATTTTTTTTATTGAACTTTAATGTTATGCTAATTATATTGAATGGGCACTAAAATAGACAATATTAAAGTTGAATAATCAAATAAAAATTGTGTGGATCATTATATACTTATAAAATAGTGCCTATGTAATTCTAATGCATAAAATATCTTTTAACTATATTTTAATGTGAAATTTATACAATGCCTGCATAATACTGTTAATTCATTTCTTTGATTTAGCAGAACCTTATTTTTATGAAACTTTATAATATGCAGTTTTTCTTGTAAACACAGGAGATATGGATCATATAAGGATTTGCAGATTCTCGATTTTTTTATGTTTTCCATTTTACCATAGGAGTTTTATTAATTTCTTTTAAATGCCAAAAATATTTAGAAAGGGATGTCCAATTACAGCAGGCATTGTTGTTGAAAGATGTGTGTTGATACCACCTCAGTATAAAGGAATTTTTTGTACTGCCAATATAAAATTTCTTAACTGTTGGATTTTCATTAGATGAAATGGTACATTGGTAAACAATAGAATCAATAAGACACCTATTCTTTAATGGATATTCATTAGCATTTCTACAAATACACAATTTTTTATCATTATTGTTTTCTGTTTTGGAATGACAATAGTTACTTTGGTTTAAGTGTTGATTTAAAATTTTATTATAATGTTTTTTAATAATTTTTTCCAGAGTATCTGTACAACTGTAATGTAAGTCTATTTTTATTAAAAATCTTGGTTAGAGGATTATTACAGGGAAAATGTTTTTCAATTAAATTGAAAAACTTCTGCCCTAACTTAGTGCAAACCAGTTAAAATAAATGGGGGTGTGTACCAAATGATTTTTCTATTTCTATTTTTTTTTTCCGGCTATCACTATTATGTTTTCTGTATTTGATGTCAGGGCATTTATAGCCACTATTTTTTAAGGCATTGTTATAAAACTTGCTATGTTTATAAAATAGAACTTCATTGGAAGAGTTATTACTAATTCTATGGAGGAGGGTATGTGCTTGATTATAGATGGAGGGTAATTTGGGGTGGATATATAATGGATTTGCTTTAGTTTTCATGTATGGTTGGTATATATTATTGACTAAGTCTAGTGTAACATCCAGGAAGTTTAATTTTTAAAATTTGTATTGTTTTTAACTTTCAGGTTTAGATTTTTGAACTCCCTATGGATTAATTTTCTGATTATGTCAGTTTTGAAATTTGCACAATTTTTTACCACCATAAGGCCATCATCCCTATATAACCCTATATCCTCTACGTTGACATCACGGTGGGCAGTAAGGTTATATAAAATGAACAAACCAATGAGATCGAAAGGCTCAACAGAGTTTAATGATCCCATTGCAATGCCAAATTGGTCACCTGAATTATTTTTTATCCATTGTTCTTTGTTGTGGATAGGACAGATTTTATTTAGATAGAGAGAATTAGATAGGGAGAGAAAGAGAGAGACAACTCACCCTGACCATGTCTGGAGAGGTTCATACAGAATGAATATTGTTGGTTCATAATATCCATGTAGAAATTGAATGTCCAAAACATTTGTTATTTTTTCATCCATGACACGTAAGTCAATCAGGTAGGAAGAAAGAATCGGTGGTTTGCTGCAAAATAGAAAGATTTTTATTTAGATTATTTTTGGTTGACATGAAAAATATGAAATAAACAAAGAAAAACATCTACACTCTTATTCCATTTGTTTGTATGTACAACCGTTATGCATTTCTACCAAGGATCAGAGTGTAGTATCTGCTCAATACCTAATGCTTCCCAATTGAAATCATTTAAACTTTTTGACCAAGAATCCAGAAATGTCAAAGAAGAAAAGACAATACAAAAGTGGAAAGAGAGAATGTAAGAAAACTTTAGGAAAATGAAAAGACTGACTGAGTGGGAGGAAAACCTTTATCAGTGGTGAATATAACACCAATCAGCTAAGTGACAAATTTTATTTATATATATATATATATATATATATATATACATATATAAATAAAAAGGTAGCACACAGTAAGTGCTGGTGATACTGCAATAGTGCCCAATTATAATAAAATAGCTAAAATTCAGGTCAAATCATGCTTAAGCTTGCAACCTGCTACTGGTAACATGTAACCCAGTACAAATTGTCACATGGATGATGCCGAATAGACCAAGTATTTTTCACATGCCAAATCAGTGACACCAAATGGGCTACACTGAAACATACCAAACCCGAATTAACAACGGGAGTATATGTCTAGAAAACTGTAATATAGTCTAGTTAAAAGAAAGAAAAAAAAAAAAAAAAAAACAACTTGCTCCAATGAATAGTGCATATGAAATAGAAAAATCAAGAAGTATAAGCAGTCAATTGCTGATACCACGTGACCAATGGACAGAGTGATTCCCAGAGGGTCCATCTATGAAACTCTGGAGTCAGGATGCTGAAGGTAACATCAACAGGCTAAGTGACAAATCTTTTACTTGTATTAACTATATATATATATATATATATATATATATATATATATATATATATATACACACACATGTAGCTACAATGTCTTGAATGGCAACCTTCATGGAAATGGTGTTTCAATAATAGCACTTGATGCATTTGGACTGCCATGACTGTTTGAGTTATATGTCAGGAAGAGCATCTGGCCTTGTAAAATCTTGCCTCAAATCATTATGACAAATCCTCTGACAGTCTTGCTTTGTGTAAGATTAATCCTGCTTCTGCCACAACAAAAAAAAAACACAGCTATGTATGAAATAATAATTAATGCATATCAAGGCGAGAAGAATTTTGGCAATCACTCCTCAAGGTCAGACAAGAATATGATATTATTGTGGAATATATATATCTATTGTTACATGGCCTTAATGTTAACTGTTAAATCAAGATGTATAATCAATTTAACAAGAGACACACTGTCATTGTGTTTCTTCTCTTTCTCTCTTTTTTGGTTTTACTACCTGCCTGGGCTGAGTCATGTTTCAGCTAAGAAAGGAATTTGGGGTCGCTTAACAACAGAAAGACCACCTAAGAAAGTGAGTAAAAATCGGTCACTTAAGCTCACATGATATATATCACCAAATGGGATTTTGGTATTGTAACTTTAGTTTCCCAGCGACCTCCAATGACAACAGTTAGTGAGAAAAATAGACTCATCATGCATTAGTGAGGGATGAGAAATACACCCATAAACCTATTCCATCACTTATTGTGTAAGGAATAAGGTAATTTCATCCAAGATATTATGGATGTATTTGACTAATTAATGGGTAAAGGATAAAGGAATAACGTACCCAAAGAAATCGGCTTACTTTCATCTTAGATGCAATTGAAGTAACCAAGGGGAAACAGAACACAAACATTACTCCAGAATCCTATATTGTGGAAGAACAACGGACATTTGTGTGGACTTTCTACAGCAACTTGTCTGTTTGGCATTATGAATATTTGAACTCTAAATTCATGAAATCACATGAGTGATCTTTTATTAAATGTACGTCTGTCACTTCACACTTTTCACATCTTTTATATTTTGTTACATAAAATTTATTTACAAATGTTAACCTTGTGTTTGTTGTTTCATTGACACCTGTTCATGTGTTTCTATCCAAGCAAATCCATCTTTCCTTTCCATTTTCTTTGAACCTGGGGTTTATATCTTTATACATTGCAAATTTGTAACACTATAAACACTAAATTTTCTATACTAACAACAAATCCTAATTGGTCAGAATTTATACATCGGAATAAATAAAAGAATTGTATTTGGACAGACACAAATATTGTTACAATTCTTGCAATTAAGCAGAAGCTATGCCAGAATTCTAATCGAGAAATGATTGGTCTTGACTAGGCCCATGGGAGAGAAAGTATGATGCTGTGGAGGCCTGGCACAAATTTACTTTGGATGAACTTACAATCAAAGCACTCAATTGATATTTTCATCATAGTGAATTATTTTCTCCTTTGATCAGAGTAGCTTTTGATGTGAAAGTAGTAGTCAGTCTCATTACAGTGGACAAATTTGATGTATTGTTTTGTAAAATGTCTCTTTTGTGTTCATATACTCTTTTATTTAGATTCATTGAGGTTTCTATGTAGTTTTTGTGACAGTTATTACAGTTGATTGAGTAAATTCCATCTTCAAATTTTAGCTTGTTTTGCTTAGTATTGACAAAATCTCTTATTGTTTTAGATGTAGTAGTAACAAATTTTATGTCAAGTTTAAATAGATTCTTTCCAGTTGTAAATGTGATAGAGTTAGTAGGACAATATATTTTTTTGATTCATTGGGTTTGTCAAGAAGGCTTGTTTTTCTAATTGGAATATTTTATGAGCCTTTTATTTTGCATTGAAAATAAAAAGAGCTCATTCTTGGAAAGCGCCACAGACACAAAACTATTTCTGCAACAGGGATCGGCTAGCTACCAAAGCGGACAGTTGTGCTTGGAAGACAAGTTGCCGTCCATTACTATGTACATGCATATACATGCGTATGTATGGGCATGTCTGCATGACTCCTCAAAACTCCTGTTATTTTTCACATAAAAAACCTGTAAAACTGAAGCCGTTACATACCAGCCAAGTCCAGCATCTCCTTCTTCTAAACTCACATCATGACGGAAGGGAAGAATAGTCAGATGACGGCCATAGATCAGCATAGCTGCACAACGGCCATCTGGATCCACACGCACATAAGGAATGTGTCGGTTTTCCACAAATCCACACTAAAAAAGAATAACAAGAAAGGTTACTATGATGGAATAGAACACTAACAGACTATTTTAATAGGCTTCATAAATTCAAGAGGAGAAAGAATTATGTCAATTTATCATTTACCAATTTAAACTTAAGCTGTACAAGATAATCAAACTTGACTAATCATCAGTCTGGCGACACCAAGATAGCACACTTTGGTTCCTCGTCATTTTCATGACACCAATGAGACAGCACATCTTGGTTAGTCGTCAGTTTGGTAATGCAGAAATATAAAGCATTTCTTATGATAATGTGTTATTAGCCAACATAATGGCAGCATTTCCTTGTGCAAACAAAAGAAAATTTTATGTTCTGGTGATATGACAAATAGTGAATGTTTGCACAATTTGTACCTTATGTACAGAGCCATATAAGATATTTCATTATATGTGTATGTGTCTCATGACCTTGTGTTCATTTATTTTTTCATAGATATTATCAAGGAGATGCTGCCTTTTTTGTTGATAAATGTGTTTGTCCATGTACTAGCTGGCACACTAACCAAAATTTTAACTCCACCTCTTGGTACAATTAGCTCCTTCCTCATAGTTTGGTTAGTGTGGTGGCTAGTTTATGGACAAGCACATAAACCTACATTTAAATAAATATATATATATATATATATATATATATATATATATATATATATAAAACACACATACAAAAAACTAATAATAGCAAGGACTTAAAATACATTGTTTTTTTTTTTTTACAGAATGGGTAAACTAGTTTTGAAATCTAAAAACTTTTTTTCCTTTTTAGATAAATTATTTTTTGTTTACTTTTTATTTCTTATGTACTTTAATTTGTTTTTCTCTCCAGCACCAAAGAACAATTAATGTTTTCATTTCATTACTTCACTTAGTAAACAAAACAAAAAAAGAAAGAAATAATGTTGATACTAAAAGGTATTGAAAGCATTCTTCAAGAACTCAGTAACCTTACCCTCAACTCTGGCTCTTCAAAATAATGTAGAGACAAAGTTTTCAAATCATGTGTCCCCGGATCATATTCCACAAGGGAAAGCTACAAAAAAAATAAAATAAAATAAATAAAAATAATTCAAATACACAAACTTAAACCAACCATCAAAATGGAGACAAATTAAATCCTTACAAAAAGGAATGGATTTGGATATCAAAATTTAACCTGAAGCTATAGAAAGCAAATGCTAAGATAAATCACTCAAGAGTAGACAGTTGGTTAACTGTTAGAAAATTGTCAAGAAAAGCCTTAACATGTTAAGACATGTTGATTAGATAGTGAAATATTTTAGAAAACATTATGAAATATATAAAATAGAAATATTTTAGAAAACAACATAAAAATATGTATGAATACAATAGAAATATTTTACAAAGATTATAAAAATGTCCAGCAAAGTTTTTATAGAAGAAAAGCCACAAAGAATGAAGAATGCTGCCTTTATCAAATGTTCATTGTCAAATGTGGCTTGGAGCAGTGTCCATAGCATATAGTCTAGACACTGACATATCTAGTGAGCTTAAAAGGTGCAAGAGAATTATGGCTAAAATGAATCTAATAACAAAATACTGAATTATACATTGAATTTAGTGCATTATGTTACAAATGGACAATAAATTCAGAATCTTGTTTTATATTTAACTAGCAAGACTACTTGACATTGCCCAAATATTATATCAAAGTAGCTCTTACAATGCAAATTCATGAACAATATTCCTATTAATATTTTGCTACAATTTACTGGTAAACATGGATAAATGTGCTTGCAACAAGAGATGTTTTTCCCCCATAATGCTGCTTTTCTTTTTTTTAACTACCTTCACTCCTTGGCTATATCTATTGTTTTAAAAAGTGATGATTAGAATTGGAATAAAACCTAAACATGTTGAAAATGAATTTATACATTTTTTGTTCTTGAGAATTTACAAGAAAAATATTAAACACTATTTATTTATTAGATTTATTCACAAGAATAATTTTATATTTACAACATTTTAAAAACTAATGTAATACAATATTTATCCTTTACCAATTTATAAAGAAACAATATTTTATTCATAAATTTATAAACATTTACTAAATCATTAAAATATGTGAATCAACTATAAGGAAATCCTTATTATTTACCATTTTATAAAGTTCGAATCGATTGGCAATTAGCTGATGTTTTGCCAACCATTCCAATAAACAAATAGTGTAAATAAACAACCTAATAAATAAATTGTATTTATTATTTTTGTTGTCAATTCTCGAGAACAATGAAAATGTATAAATTCAGTTTCATATTAAATTTCATTTTATTCCAATACTAATCATCGCTTTTTAAAGCAGTAAACGTTGCCGAAGAGTGGAGGTAGTTAAAAAAGCATGTCATGGAAAAAAACTTCCTTTTGACATTGTCTTATTGCAAGCACATTTATCCATGATTTCCAATTTACTTAAATTGCACACATATCATCAATAAACAATATTTGTCTATATTTCTGAGATGAGGTATTATGTATATTTACATAATAATAAGGATTGCCACAGAAAAAGCAATAACAATGAAAATTGCAATATGAGCTCTGGTAAAAAAAATGGTTGCTGAAGACATTAGGTTAATAATACCAAAAATTCATACACAGATGTCCTCAAGGACACATGGCACAGTGGATAAAGGCGTTAGTTAGATCCAGTGACAGGATCCAAAGAAAGTTCAATACCTGGTTAAGGCAGTGGAGAACTTGGCGAGGGGAATTAACAGGAGATAACTGACATCCATTAGACAGGGCACGTGGAACTAGAACAGTCTACCCCAGCAAGCGAAATAAAGGGTTCAGTTCGACATTCCAACCACCAAGATGGCCAGAGCGTACAACGGCCGAAATGTGATAAATATGGCAACAAAGATGAGGATGATAGTCCAAGCAATGTAAATAGTATAAACAATATTCTTTTAATTTTTTGATACTATTTTTCAAACTATTGAATGGCGTGGGTTTTTAGTATATAAATAAATAGAAACTTTGTTAATGTTTAGCTTTTTCATATTTGTGGCTTTATATAAAATAAATAATTTATTAATATTGCTTTAAAATTTCTTAAACAAAAAGTATAGAATGTTCTACAATACATTCTAACTTTGCCTCTTTTTTAATTAAACTGGAATTGAATGACTTCTATGTGCCGTATCTCTTCAGAAAGTAGGAGATCATGGCTCTCCACAATTTCTTGTCCTTTGTAGCTCTTAATAAATTTTGTCATTTTGTTATCTCTTCTAAACCTAGCTCTGCCATCCATTTACCCAAGCTTGTTAAGTAGGTTATGCATTGTTTTCCTTTATCCCTTTTGTCTTCAATCTGTCATGTGAATATCAAATTTTCCAAGCCTGCTTTCCTCATTATATACCTTACAAATTTCAAATGTGTCTTCCTGATGCTAAGTATAAATGTCAAGTGAGTTTAAATTGGAAATATATATTTTGCTGTTTTCTAATGCTATTACGTATGTTTTCATACCTTTTGCTGTAATGTCATCTTTGTTCAAAATAGCCAAGAATTAGGAAAGCCATAATTAGGGTATTGAAGAAAGAAAAAATGAGCTATGAAAAACAAAGAGGTTTATTGAAGAAAGAAAAAATGAGCTATGAAAAACAAAGAAGTTTATTAAATACTCATACATAGTACAGAAAAACTTGAGTAAATCAACTACTCCTCAAATCCTACTTTAATGTGGCTACTTGTCATACTTATACATAGGAGCACTCCATTGTCACAGTAGTACAGGAAGTATGCTGAGTCCTACTCTGCAACACTTTGTTTTTACAAAGAGTACAGAAATAAATTGTTTCTCAAAACCTTACATGGGACAAGCTGAATCAACACACACACACACATATATATATATATATATATATATATATATATATATATATATATATATATATAGTTTTAAGGGTCTAATTCTTGTAGTCTGGGAGTTTTAGCAGAACACACATATACAGAGACAAATAATCTTTGTTACAGTGCAAACACACACTGCAGCACTTACCCAAGCTTTTCCACAACCAGCTATTGATTATTCAATTCTCAATCTCATTGGTGGGCACCGAAAGTTGGGCAAGTGTCCGCTGCATGCTCACAAAGTAACCAGATGAAAGACAAACACTACACTGAGTAATAACATGAACCTGGTCTCTCGTATTATAAAATAGGTCTTTTTATTCAGGGCTTCACTTATTTGTCTGGGTGGATAGGTAGATGATACTTGGGACAACTTCTGCTATGATGGTCTAAGCTCAGTTCTTCAACCTCCCTAACAGCTCCTTGCCCATCTACAGATCCCGATGTGTAGGTGGCAATACAAATGGATGACATTAGAACCACCTGTTGGGCAAATTCCGTCTCTCACAAAGGGTGGACCAAAACTGACTTTCCAATCCTAAGCACAACTTAATATAGTCCAGCACCTGGATACACTATTTCCGGTTTTGTTGTCACTTGATCTCCAAAATCCAGTCATTCACTCCTTTACTTCCCTAATCCCCTGGAGCCAAAGTGGATGCCACTTAGAAAACTAGTCTTCAAAAGGAACCACCTGCTGGCTGTAAAACAGAATTGCTTGAGATCAACATAAAACCATATCTTTCTTTTCTATGCAGATGTCCATAGTATCATGAAAGAGTAGATTAACTTTAGTCGGGGTAGATGTCAAATAGCTTACCTACACAGATGACAGGCCCCTGGATCACAGCAACACATGAAGGACAATAACTTAAAATGAATTCCCAAATAACATGATATTCATCAGTTCCAAACAGCATTTATTAACAAAGAGTTTGTGATTTTTTTTTTTCGAAATGCAAAAAAAAAAAAAAAAAAAAAAAAAAAAGTAACATGGCTGACATTTTATCTTACCTTTGCATCCATAAAACTGAGGAGTAAAGCATCTCGCTGAGCTCCAACCAATTTGACCGACTTTACAGACATGATATTCCCGAACAGACTGAACGTGGACATGCATTCTAGCTTTAACTTCTTTCGGATCTCTGGAAAAGGATTTATTTCAGACAGGACATTAAAACCAAGCATGATGATAGCTGTGGGTTAAATAAGTAGAACAAACTGGAATCTCTAGCCACGGTTGGAATCCAATATAGGAGAAAGACAGCTGAATTTAAAATTGTATGCGACCCTGGGGTGGGGCACCCAGCATAGTTGCAGTATAAACCACAGTTTGCATCTGTATGTGTTGAAAAAATGTAAACAGGCCTGCACAGATGGGCATGGTCGGAAATGAGCAGCCATGCCAAAGATGAGAAATCACACTGATTTACAGCATGCCTTCAAAGTCAAAACAACACTGATGACAACATGATTCTGACAAGAATTGTGTTTATACTCAGTGCAACAAAGGCTAAGTTCTCTCAGGTTACGAAATTAGGTGTTTTTATTAATGCACACATTTTTTGTTAAGTTACAAAAAAAAAAAAAGAAAGCTTTATTCAAAAAAATGTGTAGAATAATAAAAAATGATTGATTGTGGAGTTTCAAATCCGTTAATGTAACACTACTACTACTACTACAAGGTAATCAACCAATTGAGTGGCATTGATTTAGAATGAAAGCCTTTCAAGTTTGGCTGTCAAACAGAGGCTTTGTGACATGAAATATTTCAAGTCACACAAAAAGGCTAAAATAGGCATCAGAAGAAGATAACACAGGAATTAAAAGAAAAAAAACTGAAATTAAAATTTGATTGGCTTGGTTATCCGATAAACCCTTGATAGATTATTTAATATCAATTTAATATTTACAGGACAAAAAATGAAAAATAAAAAATGAATAAATTAGTAAGCACAGATCCAGCTTATTCTAAAGTCAAAAAGGCAGTCATGTCCTCTTTACAACAAATTTTACTAACTTTGTGTAAGTGTAATAATATGAGACAACTTGTTAAATTGAAATCAGCTGGACTTATCGCAAAAATGGATACAGAACATTTACTTTCGATCAATGGTTATCAAAGACAAAAAAAATTGTTGACCATGAGACTGACCATCTCACAAAAAGGCACAAAGAGGGAGGAAGCTGGCCTCAGAGAACAAACAGGGAAGACAACTGCTAGACTGTGCACCTCCACTTCTCCTACACCTCATCTTAACTTTGTTCGTTTATAGTAAGTAGTAGGTTACAATCAAAGAATAAAATCTGGGTTACTGCTAGGAATTGTTTTGTTTTTTTTACTCATGGGTAACAATTTGGTCAAAGGGTAATTCTTAAGCCACAAGCATTTGACTGGAAGAAGCTGCACCCTGACAATCAACTTGATGTCTGATCTGAGCTGCAACGCAACATATGCTGCATAAACTTGCTAAAAACACTACTTTTCAAGTATAAAAAAACTCAAAAAGGTAAGCATAGGGTTGGTTGATTGATTTGTTTGTTTAACGACATATCAACTCCTTCATGAGTCATTTAATGCCAAAATTTAATTTTCTTGGAAGCTTTGAAGTAATAAAAATATGATATATGTTTTTCTGCATTCACAATTGAATATATCATTGATGATACACAGCTTCTGCGTGTATAAATGTTTGCCATAAGTCTGGTTTACACCCAACTTCACAAATATCTACCCAGAATGCTATGCATGATGTGGTTTGGAGAGTTTTATTTATTTCAAACTTTCATATAAAACAAGATTTTTCTTTTTTTAAATAATTTTAACTACCACCAAATCATAAAGCAGACATGTATGCAATATGGTAAATAACAAAAATTAAAAATTAAAACCACAAAAATATATCTATATAATAAATGCGAATGTCATGGTGTCACACTTTTTAACTTTACTTCCAGAGACCATAGGCCAACATATCATAGCATTTCGGTATCAGGCCATCTCTGTGAGCAGATTAAAAACATTCTAGGTCGGATTCAGACCCACAATCCTGAAATTTTGAATTCCAAACTTTTCATCACTCCAATTAGTTTTGGTGATTTTTTTTATGTCAAATTTTTCAACAAAATTTTTGTATGACAACAATTTTTATAACTTGGAAATAAACTTGGGAATAATCAAAATTAATTGCGAAATCCAGCAAAAATTGACCATGAAATAAAAATAATTGTTTCTATGGAAAGTAAAGACCTACATACATCAAACTGTGTTTAAATTAAGTGGCGACAGAAAAATTATCATTGAAGGTAAACTTAAATATTACTGCAATATTAACTGTAGTGATCAATTCTATAGTTTATTGTTGCCTATCACATCTACTCCTTCCTACCTATTGTGATGAAGGCCCAATCAAGAGCCTTCCACAGGTGCTAGCTTAAATGCCACCCAATAAAGTAGTTCTTAAGCTAGTACAAAATATAAACGAAGGATGACTGCAACTAATCTGAAGACATACTTACCGCCAATTCGTTCTGGGGGTTTGTCTGCAAAGGCCATACTCTATAAAAAATAGAATATAATCTCTTTAGAAATCTAAGTGAGAAAAAAAAAATACATGAAAATAGCAGGTGAAAAAAAAAAAAAAAAAATTTATATCTCTGCCAATTAAGTAATGGAGCAGAATACAGCCAAACTGAATTTCCACCTATCAGGATGAATTCACCCCCAAGCAACCCGATAAAGACACTAAGAAACAAGGAGCCCCACTGCAAGAGAAGGAAAAGATTTAGAAAGAAACAGAACCAGTATAAATTTCAGAATTTAGGCAAAGATATTAGAAGTAGAATTTAGAAGGAACAGGAAACAAGGGATAAACCTCTACTCCTGTTCAAAAGTCCAGGGAGGAATGAGGACATATCTATTCCTATTGTGGAAAAAAAAAAAATAAATAAATAAATACATAGTAAAAATTTTAGAGTTTAGTCAGAGACGTTAGAAATATATCTTTGAAGTAGACTTTAGCCAGAACCCAGTCCTAAACAGGAAACAAGGAATAAACCATTACTCTCAGTTAATACTGATTGATTGTTGTTTTTTTTTTTACATCTTAACCCCTTTGTGGGTTATTTAAAGCCAAAACATATTCAGGATCATAAGTGAATTATAGTTAGTTAAAGTACCTGGTGTTCCCAACATAGAATTAATAAAAATGTAATTCACTTACCTCTTCAGGAGTAAGACGGAAAACATTCAGCTGGTTTACTCCGGCAATGACTAATGATTTTTCAAAGTTGTTGAAAAAATTGCAGTAAATGCAATGCTCTATCCCCGTTGGGGTATGTGTGGGTCTGTAAACTCCATACATGATTGATTTTTGTCAGGAGCTAGAAGCAAGTCTATTGGATCTCAAATGTACCTAGCAAGGAAAACAAAAACAAAAGGAATTTTGAAAACATGTTCATGAAATCTATGTTCAGATAATTCAAATCATTATTGTGGTGGTCTATGTTGTTACAGGTGTTGTATTTATCTGTCAAACTGAATATCCGACAAGTCAGTTATAAACCTTTTTGTTGAAAACAAAATCAAATCATAAGGACACCCTGACAATAACAAACAACCACTTATTATTGGCAATTTTTAAAATCATTTCACTCCAAGAATGTCAGTAAAGCAACTGAGATGCAAGGGATTACCAAGTGTGAGAGAATATGAGAAAAAGAAAACATTATTAAGGAGAGAGAACAATAAAAGAACAGGAATCAAAAACAGAAAAGATAATTGACATTGATCATCAAAAATTTGACTGGAAAGCAAGAAGCCAGAAGAGTGTTCCACATGTGAGAAGCACAAGAAAAGACACTGTTAGCAAAGAGGTTACACTTATATCTAGCCATTTTAACTGCAAAAAGTAGAGAAGTTGCTGCCAATCTAGTACTGCACTTAAATTCATTAAATTATTAATGATGAAAAGAAGTCTTTTAGATGAATTATAAACTGACTAATAAACAGAATTATAGACTGTAATGATGCTGCATGATTAAATTGGTTTATTCAAACAAATACGTGCTTCCTTTGCACAAGTAGTATCAGATATAAAAGTTTATAAATACCAGGGTGAGTCAAAAAGTAATGCATCATCATAGCAGTTTTCACATCTTCATCACCACCTGACTTAGCACACTCAAACTTCCATCTCTTTAGTCCAATGAAAGAGGGGCAACTGTTATGGTGGTGGTGAAGAAGTGAAAACTGCTGTAAGGAATTGGCTACATCAGCAACTAGCTCAGTTTTATGAAGCTGGGATCGGTGCTACACTGCGATTGAAAGACATAGTGACTATGTTGAGAAGTAGGGACGTGAACCTGTGATGTATAGCTCTATCTCTTTGATCCAATAAAAGAGACACTGAAGAGCAAACATTATGGTGGTGGTGGTGAAGTGAAGTGAAAACTGCTTTAAGGAATTAGCTACATCAGCAGCCAGCTCAGTTTTACAAAGCTGGGATACATGCCCTCTGATGTAGGTGGAACACAGCCATTGAAAGAGGTTGTGACTATTTTGAGAAGTAGGGATGTGAATCTGTGATGTATAGCTATATCTTCACGTATGATACGTTTGGCTGTACTCGTTATTTCTTAAATAAAGGATCTTGCATTACTTTTTGACTCACCCTCATACTTTAGATTATTAACTTGTGTTTCTTAAAATCTTAAAATAAGATATGTGGATGACTGTGTTGACAGCAGAATTAGAAAAATAAGTTCTCCCAATACAAGGCCCAAGAGCCACTCAAGGTAAGGTATTCCTGAATGAAATGTGTGATATGAACATAAATTGAAGTGAAGGTTATAAGCATATTGTAGGTACGTAATGATTGACCTTAGACTTGAAAATGTTAATATTGTAAAGCATTCACATGGGAGTCTGTTCCACAAAGTAACAATTCTTGAGAAGAAGCTTTCTGAGTGAAACATCATTTTTACCAAAGGAATATATAAGAAATGAGGGTGATTCAATCCTGTGGATGTAGCAAAACAGATCTTGGCTGAAAAGGTGGCACTAAAGAATGGAGCGCTCATCTGAACATTTGCCATGGAAGTAGCAACAGAGTAGTGATAGGCTTGCAACATTGCATCTGTGGGAAAGGGTTTGTGGGGCAGAAAATGAGTCATCATCCAAAAGGCCACATAAACGATTTTAAACTCCGTCAAAGATGGAAAATTGGGATTAGGCAGCTCTGGCTTCCTTCACACAAGTAGTATTAGATATAATAGTTTATGAATACCCCACATTATTAATTCATATTTCTTTCATCTCATCTCCCTTGCTTCTTGTTTTTTTTTTTATATACACTAGTAGCAGTAGATATTATACAATAAGACAATTCTAAATGAACTAGAAGACCTACCAGGATTTATTATCAATGGATAAAATCTGAAGATCCGTGGATGACATTGTGATAACAACAGACTCAGAAGGAAAAGTGAAAAAAAACTCTAAGATCGTAAGAAAGCAAGAACAGAATAACTATTAATGTTAAAATAGGTAATATGCATGGTTATCAGCAAAAGAAATGAAGGCACATAGAAACAGTGAAAGATGCATTTCAGAAACCAAGCAAAGTATTAGGACAGGAAAATATTGTTAGAAATAAAGAGTTATGAACTGCTATGTAATATCTAATCTCCTATAAGGCAGTGCATGAAGAGACCTAAAGTGACAGATATGGTTCTAGCAGCAAATGCTAAGAATACCATGGACAGAACATATGTGCAACAAGGAAGGCTTAAAATTAGGAGCAATAAGGAAACTTATATTTATAATCAGAAAAAAAGGTGAAATTTCTGGGACACCTAGTGAGGAAAGAACTCCCTATTTACTAAAGAGATATTCACTTATTGGCATTGAGCTCATTGACTAAATACAGACAATCAGGTTACATGACCAATAGTTATATAAAATCAGATTTTCTTTTACGTTAGAGATTAGATTTCATTATTTTTTAGATTATTTACATTCAGACTAATCTTTGTTGTTGTTATTACAATGGTTTGTCTTATTCCTTCAAACCTTTTTCAAACTGAACACTTTATTTAACCTTTACTATGCTAATTTCTTTCTAAAGTTGTCTCTGCCGACACTGCAGTTTTTTTGAGGGTACAAAAACATGAATACCTACTGCTTTAAAATTTGTTATAACTTTCTTTGTATTGTGCATATAGATTTGTTTTTGTACACTAATAAAATGAATGAGTAATATTTTGATGTAATGCACTATATGCATGTTTTGATGTTAAAAACAAAAAAATTGAAACTCGAAATAAAAAATAAATACATTAAAAAATATATAACTAACTCAATGTACTTTAACTTATTACTCCTTGCGGAGATCTGGGGGTGCAATAAGAAGCAAAATTGCTAAAAAGGCTTTTATTTTGTCAAAAAAGTGACCTGTCTCCCAGTGTTTACATACGAGAAGACACTAGCATTTGTCTGCACTTTCTTTCACCTGACTCACATTTGTCTTGTTGACGAATAAAGTTAGTATTCCATCGTTTATAAATAGACAAAATAATTCACCTTCAGAAGGGCTATCGGATATATCGATGGTTGCCAGTAGCTTCCATAAAATTACTCAGGCATGGATGATAGTAGTCGCTAATAGTCACTGTCATGATTGTCACCTCTGACCACTTCACCTTCAATATCATCATTGGAGTCCTAATCAAAGAAAAACTCCTGAATAAAGTCTTTGTTGGATATTGGCATGGCCATTTTTGTTTACAAAAAAAAAATTAACATGGGTTTAATCAATGTTACACCTCATGTAGAGTCTAGAAGAATTCCAAATGGCATTGGAAAACGGAAGTTTAACCTTGTTCCAAAGCAGTAGTAGGAAATTTCCAACTTAAAATAATGGAAATAACAGTTGACAAGTGTTTACTTATAGCAACCATCTCAGGAGACAGAATGCGCCTAGAGTAGTAAAGGAAGAGAATTCTACAGTGAATATTGTTGCCTGTGGTGTGGCAATGGTTTAACCTACAGAGTTAGACCTTTCTTGTATTGCTGTCTATACCTAATGATTTCTCATTCTATTCTTTGTAGCGGGTCTCAGTTATTGTTTGACCCGTTTCTACTGAGACAGTTGAAATTTCTAGGGCACATAAGGAAAGAGGGCATGGAAAATCAGATATTCACAGGGACAGATTTAAGGCAAAATGAACAGAGGAAAACAACACATAACCTACTTAGTGAGTTTGAGTAAATGGAGGGTGGAATAGGGTTTGGGAGAAATAACAAAAAGACAACATTTATTAAGAGCTACGAAGGACAGGAAATCGTGGAGAGCTATGATCGCCTACATCCTGACACTGTACAAAGAAGAAGTCTGTCTGTAGCACAAACTATGCCACCACATTCACAAATCTATGGTTTAAATCACTAGGCTAATGCCCTAGAAGTGGTGTGGATTAACAAGAGCTGGTTATTATTGTAATCTGAGGAAAAATCTGAACCCCCAAATGCTTGATTCAACTGACAACAGTCACACAGGAGAACAAAGTAAAGGTCGATTGATTGATTTGTTCTATATGGCTTATCAATCCATTACAGGTTATTTAAAGCCAGAAAATTTTTTCTTTAGATTGTAAGAATTGGGGGGGGATAATGGTCTAGTGATACAAAACTAAGTGAATATAACAAACTCAACAGGAACTGGAACTCGGCTCTCCAATTAACAATTCTGACCAGTTATCCATTAACCACCTGCACACCCAAGTTTACAGCATCTGGTAGTCCCAGGGGTCACCCATCAAGATACTGACAAGGCTTAACTTTAGTGATTGTATGAGAACAGGTGTTTCAATGTAAGCCACAAAGCAAAGGTGTACTCAGTACTGAACTATAGAGTTGAATGGGTACATTGGCACATTTATGACCAATACAGATAGACATTACATATATAAACATTATATAAATAATATAATGTTTTATACATACATTATATATATTCCAAAAGTTGTCATAGCTGGGGGTGATAGTGGGGACAAGATGCCACTGTCTATAAAATGCTTCTCTAACAACTAAGTCCAACTGTTGCCTCGTAACCAGATGCTGTGGGAAGCTCAACAGTCCAGGAAAGCAGTCCATCCAGAGGATGGGAAACCCTGATTTTAAACCTCTGCTGTCTAGCAGTCATGTTCAAAACACAGAAAAGGCTATGGAAGTAAAATCAAAAAACCCAGAGTGGCACCCTGAAGGTGGTTAGCTGTCAAGACCGACAACTTTTCTTTTCAGCAAGTCCTGCTACCAAGCTGTCCCCAATTGTAATGCTTTGTATTCACTAGCATCTTGTCTATACAGCGCGGGGGAGGGGGGGGATTTCCTGGGCAACATGCAGCTTCCATATACCGTTGCTAGTCTAGAAGGAAAACTCTGAATTCAAACCACCTGCTGCCATGTAGGTCTTGTCTGTTTAACCTTTATCTAGCTGGAAGCAAAAATTGTTGCTATAGAATTCTCTCTCTCTCTTTGCATTCTGTCACCTCAAGAGGGTTGCTATAAATAAACACTTGTCAACTGTTGTTTCCAGTTTTTTTTAAAGCTGGAAATAGTCTACTACCACTTTGGAACGAGGCCAAACTTCCATTTTCCAATGACATTATGAATTTTTCTACAATCTACACATGGTGTAACGTCAAGTAAACCCACATTAATTTTATCGTGATTTTTTTTGTAAATAAAAATGGTTGCTTCAACATTGAACATAGCCTTTATTCAGGAGTTTTTATTTGATTCTAACTCCGATGATGATTTCAAAGGATTTACTCAGGCAGATATCAATGGTGAAGTTATATCATATATGAAGAAAATAGCCACTCTTGTGATGGGGAGGAAAGCTATGATGACCACGCAGTGCCAAGCAGCCACACTACCATCCATGGTTGACTACTTTTATGGAAGCTACTGGCCCCATGGATTTACCTGATAGCCTTTATGAAGGTGAATTATTCTGTCTATTCACAAATGACGAAATAACCTTATTTGTCAACAAGACAAATAAATATGCTTGTCAAATGAAAGAAAGAAGAGGAACAAATGCAAACGTCGACTTGTAAGTTGTATGTATGTAATCACCGCTACTGGGCTTTAAAAATCCATTTCTGTGTTATTTTAACGTTAAAGTAAATAATATTTTTTTCAAATCAAATTATACTTTAAGTCAGCTAATATTAATCAAATAAAGTTTCAGAAAAGTATATTTTTGGAAGATTTTTTTTTTTTTTTTACAGAGAATTACAGTGCGATGAAAGAAGACTAAAAAAGTGCTAATCAGCTATTTTAGAAAAACTCAAATTTCAATTAAAGCTAAAATTAAAATTTCAAAGGTTTCTCATTTATAAAAAAAAAAAAAATTCATTTTAAACCAAGGTATCAAAAATTAGTGGGGAGGTACCTAAAGGTGCATAAACGCTAAAAAAAAAAAAAAAAAAAAAAAAAAAAAAAAAAAAAATGTAATGCGAAATGAAAGTTTTCATACTGATATTACATCACATAATCATTAAATAAAACGAAAGGTAAAACTATTTTTTAAAAATACCGTATGTATTTGAAGTCTCATTTTGTGTAACGCCATAAAATTAAAAAAAAAAAAAAAAAAAAGCTTTTTCGCATGAAAAAGGAAAACGCTTGAATTTTAAAATACAATAAATTGATAGTCTGTTCTGTTGTTATAGTTTAGCGTCCCAAATTATTACAATCACATTGACTGAGAGAGGTCAACAAAATACTAAAAAAATAATAAACAAAAGAAAACAACTTTTCAGACAATTTTTCGATTCGCACGACAGTTTTAAAACTGCTATAATTCTTACTGCATTTTTAGAAAAATAAAAAACAAATTGAAATACTGATTAATGCACTTACAGGGGTGCTGAAAAATTCTCTGCGCGGGACACATCCCAAAAGACTAAATATTTTTAGGGAATACGTTCTTGGTTGGGGCAATTTTTTTTTTTTCAGTTTTTTTTTTTTTACACTTCGTTTTTATTAGATTTGATTTGATATTTGGTTTGTTCGTATTTCGTTGAAACTGACAGATTATCTTAATTTGGGACGTTAAACTAAAAGATACTGTTAAAAAAATAATGCAGACAGATTTGTATATAACTTTTAAGACTGAATTTTATATTAAAGAAGACTTATAAAACGAATTATAAACTGAAAATATGACAAAATGTAGCAAGTTTTAACGGATATTCTTTTCTTTTTTCAAATACTCGGCGACTTTACATGTAAAAAAAGTCAATGAAGAAAAATTAAACCGGTATCGTAAATATTTAAAATGTTCAGAAAAATGATAGAATATGTATATTTTAAAATTAAAAAGCAATAAATATTTTTTTTTAATTTAAACTAACACCACCACAATGTTGTAAATTTAAAGCAAAATAAAAACACACCAAAAAATGAAATATGCTGTGAAAAATAAATCGAAACTAAATTTCACGCTCACCTCAGCAAAAATATAATATATATTTATAATAAGCAATATATTTTTAATTGTAAAAAAGTGGGTGCCTGTGAAACAAAATTAAGTTAATAACATTATTTTGTTTGCAAATAACAATAATACTGTAACGAATAAACTACACTCAATCAATAACTTAACATTAACAACTTCCACGTGCGGCTTTCGGTAAATGATAATTATTTTTTCATGGCTAATTCATAAAATCATTTAGTATGAAATCGTAAAATAGTAATTTAAGCTTCTTTGTCACTTATTCTTAACAAATTAGAACGATTTAATTCTCCCAAGAATAAAGAAAAAAGGTAAAAAACAGTATTGACGAACCTATCAACACTTTCACGATAAATACGGCGCCATTTTCTGGAAACTGTAGAGCTATACAAGTTGATCATTCCTACAAAAAAAATAATCGACACCTGAACATTTTTACTTTCGGAAAAAAAAAAGCAATAAATATTTTATAAAAATTCGAAATAAAAATTTACAGCTGATATTTATTCACTTCAAGAGCTAGGAGATCATTTTGTGTTGCTAACACGCTTACCTTTTTTTTTTGTCATGATAAAAGTCAACAAAGAAAATAGCTTTACCGTTTAGTTTCGTACAAGTTTGTAACTTTGGTGAAATCAATTCATTATTTTTGTTTCTCTTACCGTTTATACGTTTTCATTTCACACGTGAGTATTTTTATTGTGTGCGGTTTAAAAAAAATGTATTCGTTTTATTGTAGAATCAACTAAGCCATTTCTTTTTACTACATAAAGTTGTTTTTAAATTAGAAAAAAAAAAAGATTTTTTTTTTATTTTGTAATTTATTTTATTTGATTTTCAAACTAGAATTAGTTTGTTTTTCTGAGATCATAACGATTCTTCATCATTATTATTTCTTTTTTAATTGATTTTAATTTATTTGAAAATAGGAAAGCTGTCGGATTTTTTTTTTTAATAGTGACTCGCGTGTCACAAACATTTTTTTTTTTTACTTAGGAAAAAATATGTAAATTTGATTTATCAAAAAAAAAAAAAATTATTTTACAATCTTTTCCCAGTGAATTTTGCTTTGTTTTAAATATATTTTTTTTTCTATTTCGGTACTTTCCACAGAAAATGCAATTTGATTTCTTAGAAGCGTGCAACAAAGTGTTTGTTTCTAAAAAGTAAAGTGGGAGTTCGATTCTTTAAAACACTTTTTTAACAGTAACATCGACTATTACAGTCTAAGTATACTGAACCCCGTGTTTTTGTGTATGTAAATAACTTTTTAAAGCACATAAGTCTTTTTTGCCTTTGACACAGACACAAAAAATGTTTAATCTTCAGGTAGTCCCTCTTCTTCTCTTTTTATGTTTAAAATCCCTGTCACTTAAAAAAAAAAAAAAAAAAAGAATCTGAGTGGTTAGACCATTTTTGACCGCTGGTCCCATTTTTACGTATAAGTCACCTATGGCTTTCCTTTGTGTCATATTCCCTTCCAAGACATTCGAATAGATAAGTTCACCTTCTTGGACTGACGATTAGGGTTCTTGTATTATTATTTATTACGACGTAAAGATGAAACCATAGAATTCATGGTTACATCGTAAGTTAATCGCAGAAATTGTCTTAAATAAGCTTACTTTTTAAATCGAACTCCCAGACCTCTTAAAATATTTAAATGTCGATTTCCAAACGGAGTTTAAGATCATGTTCATTTAAAAACGTAGAATCTATCACTTCTTAGCCGAATCTTTATAAAATTTTTCTTTTTTTTTTTTTTTGGTTCTTAGTGTCAACTGTCAATTTGTCAACTGTCAAGTTTTTTAAAAAAATAGCTTCTTTTTATAAAGAATTTACCAATGTTTAGAACATTGATCATTTTATTTCTCCTTTTCCTTGATCTTCTATCTATAGAGAAATACTTTTTAAAAAAATACTTTTTTTTAACGTAGCGACATCAGAAAACACTTAAAAAAACACAAGTTAAGTAGTAGCAACATGGCGGAGTAAACTGCGCTTGTTATATTTTTAATTTTTATAGTAATAATAAAATATCTTATTAACAATCAACCTGGCGTTGTTCATCATAGCCAGCGACAAGGATGATGCAATAAGGCTTCGGACAGAGAACAACAAAGTTTTTGAAAATTTTATTTTCCCGACCTACAAACTTACCGGGGGGGAAAAAATCACATACCGGCGCCCCGCCAATTAAAACATGTGGTGGAGGATGACATGAACCGATCATGTGAGTAACGATGAAGTTTTAGAGAAAATGGAAACTAATACTTAACACCAAGAAGAGACATTTGAAATTTCTAGGACACATAATGAAGAAAGATGGCTTGGAAAATCTGATACTCACAAGACAGATTGAAGGCAAGAGGGACAGAGGAAAACGATGCATAATATGCGTAGTGAGGTTGAGTAAATGGATGGCGAAACTAGAGGGAAAATAACAAAGACAAAATTTATTTAAGAACTATGAAGAACAGGAAATATGTGGAGAGCCGTGATCGCCAACATCCTGAAGGGAAGCGCCACGTAAAGATGTAGGTAGACGTCGAAGATGGAAGTTAACAGTAACACCACCAGTCAAGTGACTAACTTACATTCCTTTCGTCTTCAAAGGCTTAGTAGCCAACTTTAAACAGCTGCATCATGGAAATAAGTCCTGATCATGAGTCCCACAACTCATTAAAGTCATAGGAACACCACATGTACTGCAGCCACGACAGAAGTGATGTGTCTTGGGCAAGATAACCTGATGGAGCCCAGCCCTCTCCAAACTGGTTTTAATTCACTTTTCCTTCTCCTAGACCAGTTCCTACTTAAGAACAGAGGTAGCCAAAGGCCAAACTGCAGCTCTTTGACATTTTAATGTAAAAGGTAAATAAAAGTTTCAAAAGCTTTATAATTATTCATTAGGTATGAATCGGGACTCCATTGGATTAAAACATAAGTTTATTGTATATCTAAATTTTGTTCATGTGTTGTAGCTCTCAAACATCTGAACTTTATCATATGTGTCTCTTACATTAAGCAAGTTTGGCCACCTCTGCTATAGAACCCAGTCTGACCTGCTATTTACCCATAGCTGTGGGAGAAGAGATGAATTCATACCTTCCCCAATCATGTAAGTGAATGTAATGAACTTGACTAGAATTCAAACTCGGTTTTCCGATTCCTCAATCCAAGCTGAAATTTTCACAGTAGTAGACCCCTAAATCTAGAAATATAGTCTTAAAACAACAATCACACAAATACTGAGATTTTTTTTTTCTTTTCGTTTTTTTTTTTTGTTGTTGTTGTTGTTTTTTTTTTTTTGTTTTTTTTCAGTGCTGTTGCACTCCTCAATTTCCTTCACCCAAACAATTAGATACAGTTGGCAAACCGGAATCCTCCCTCTGTATCAAAGATGGGGAAACAGGGAAAAGTGAATTTAGATATTTACATTATAGCTTCAGATGTCTCAAATGCAGGACAAAAAAAAAAGGGCTCTACCAGAAGAGGGGAAGGCCCATGTGAAATAATGGAAAAATTTCACAGAACAACAGAAAGCTGAGCAAGGGTCAATCCCCGCAGAAAATAGAAAAGATTTATACCAGATAATGATTCAAGTCCTTGACAGACATTCCGCTCTCAAGGAAAATATACCCGAAAGCCTGCACAAACTTTTTGTTAAACTGAACCAAATACAGAAGAGACATTGAGCAATCTTCTAACACTTCAAGGTACTAGTGAGATAAAAAGACTCTTGTAGAAAATGTGAACTAAGAACACAATTAACAACATGGCAGATTCAACTGAATACGTTATGTTTGTATATGACTGTAAATAAATCTCTTCTTAACTGTCAACCTGGTGTTGTTCATCACAGGAACAGGTCTAACTTAACCACACTTATTAGAAAATTTGTCCCACTCATACATAAATTGTTGTTGTATGTCATGAATTTTCTTTTTTTCTTTTTTTTTTTTTTTAAAATACAAGGCTCGTGAGCCACTCAAGATAGAAAGTTACAGTTGAAATGGTAACGATGAATGAAAGAGAAAGTGGTAGGAAATGTGGATTATGAAGTCTAATTTAAACTGTTTAAAAAATAAAGTATCCAAATTAAGACATAGCAAAATTTCTCATTTACAAATCAATTAAAGAGCCAGCATACTAAAATTGAAAGTCGGGTCATGATAAGTTAAAGTTTTGAATTAGAAAAGCAAAGAAAAAGAAATGAATCCATGAAGGAAAGAAACAGGACACTGTCTTTCTGCATCTTTGTTTAATATGCTTTTTTTAACCCTAACCCTGAAGACATAAATAGTGGAAACTAGCAGTAGAGCCTGACATTGCCCAGGGATGTAACAGTAAGAGATAGATCAAATATCGACCATCATAAAGACTGAAAAATAAAATTGACAAATATTATTGTTTAAGGTTGACGGACACACATGTCTTAATTAGTATTTTTTTTTTTTTTTTTTTTTTTTTACGAATTGGTTGAACCCAAACTCAAAAATATTGTTTTCAATCGTTATGAGCCTACCGATTGAATAGAATTTTATTATAAACAATTGTCTTGTAAATGGAATTTTTAAAGCATTCTGAATGTAAAAATAAAGAAAAAAGTTTGCAAGACAATAAGAAGCACTACCTGCCAAAAAAAAAAAGTGAAGTTTTGTTGAAATCGGTTGAAAAATGTAGGAAATCCGATCCCATATATAAATGAACACACACACACACAACCAACCTAGGTTTTTATGATAAGTATAACTCGATATGAGTTGTCCCCCTTTCATTCTGCGAAAGTGATGCCTCTTAATCGTCTTTTCAGATTGATTTCGTACAAAAACAATTGTGTTTTTCCAATTTTGGGTGCTGTCAGAACCACCGCAAGGTAATTTTACGTAGTCCTGTGAAGTTTTGTTGAAATCTGTTGAAAAATGTAGGAAATCCGATCCAATATATAAACATACACGCACACACACACACACACACACAACCTGGGTTTTATAATAAGTATTATTTTGGGCTTCAGTGCTGTTGTCAATTAACAATATACTTGGATTTAGTGAAGAATAATTTTCACTCCTTGTTATTTTGTTTATTTTGGCCTTTTTCATCAATATGGTCGGTCATCAGAAAATGTAGAGTTATCTTAAAACACAGTGCCATTCATGGCTAAAACAACCAATGCACAATCATCAAGAATTTTGACAACGACCACAGTAGTAGAATACTGTGGAGTCATCTACTGTGGGGTGAGGCATTTGCATCTTTGTCTGGCCTCTACAGCATGCTGGACTATTCTCTTCTAGGTCTTTGCTCCCATGAAAATGGCAGCTCTCCACCCCACTTGACCCTTAGCAACCGCACCTCAGTTTGCAACATTGATAGAAAATTCCATCATGGACGTTTTACACTGGTCCTTGAAGCAAAGCTTGAGTCATCCAACATTACACATGCCCTCAGATAGTTCCCCATACAGCATCTGTTTGGAAATTCTGGAGTTATCCATGTGTGTAACTTGCCCAAGCCACCTGAGATGCCGAGACCCCAGGATGGAATACAGTGACTGAATGCCAGCTTTTTTGAGCACTTCTGTATCTGGGACCTTATTTTACCATTTAATTTTAAAAATATTTCTTAAACATCGTGTGAAAACTATTTAACCTTGTTTTCTGATCAGTATACAAGGTCAACGTCTAAACTTCCGTAAAGGAGTGTTGAGAGGATGCATGTTCGGTAAATTAGTCTTGGTTTTTATCCTAGGTTTATCAATTTCCCACGTTCTTTGCATGAGTTTCTTGAATTCAACTGTGACATTTCCTATTCTACTTGTTAATTCCTCATCCACAGATAGGGTTGATGTTATTGTGAATCCCAAGTAAACAAACTTATCTACTGTTTTCAGATATTCACCACCAAGTTTTCACACCTCATGGAAAATATTGACAGTAATAAGCATGGTTCAAAGATCTGCTCCAATGGGTTCATGTATACCAACTATATCACTTGCAAAACCAAATTGTGACTTTTTTCCAAGCCAAAATTGTGACTTTATTCACAGAAAACTTTTACATCAAAGGAGGTTAAGGTGTTTGGCTTATTTTTTTTTATTTAATGTGCAATAACTTGTTGAGCCAGCTTGATGATTGACACATGAAATTGCAAACTTTCTTCATTATTTTTGGTAAATTAATCTTTTATTAATGTGAGTCGTGTTCATAAAAGGTTGTTCTCTCCAGTCCGCAACTGCCAACAACCTGCCAAAATGTTTCCGATATTTCTGATCTGTTCAATAATAAAAAAAAAAAAATAAAATAAAAAAACTTTCTACTCCCCAAAACCTGTTTCCATCCTTTAGTAAACACCAAACTGCAATTGACAAAGCACAAATTTAAAAATTTAATAATTAATTATCAAAATTCAATATATATTTTTTTTGTTACCTTGCCCCACCCATTATTTAAGAGTGAGCTGCAAAGACTGCTGAAAAGTTCTCAGCTAAAGAGATTTAAAAAAAAAAAAACATGTTGGGGTTTGGTCAGATTTTGGAAAATATCTTTGGGGCCAAGAATTTTTCAGCCTCACCTTATTTTTAGAATTTTAAGCTTTTTTCTTGATATTTTTATTGTGATTTAAAAAGGTTTTTATTTTACTGAAGTGATTAATTTTATTTGTCATTTCACAATATTTTAAACATAATGCAATAACAAAGTGTAAAGGATTTAAGAAGGGAGATAATAAAAAAGAATGTTTATGAAATTCCGTAAGTGTTAGCCCTTAGGTTGCAACAGTCCCAACCTACAATGATTCATGGTTACAATGCAATCTCCATTAATTTTGTTTTGCGCGTTCATTCTCTTTCGTTTACGTTGTTTGTGGAAATTTATCACCCTTCATTATGACTCCCAAGTGTAGTGTAACCACTTCTGATGGCAGTGCCTTGAAGAAAAGGAAGGCCATCACCATGAAAACGAAATTAAACATTGTTAAACACCCTGACAAGGGAGAAACGGCTACAAACATTGGCTGATTGCTTGGTTTAAGTCATTTGACAATTATTATTTATGTCTGCCATGTGATTTTTTTTTTAATCTTAAATATGTTAACATATGTCATGGAAATGTTTTATATTAAAATTAGACAAGGTGTTCTTGAGCCACTTTTCTGTTTTTATGGCATTTTTAATAGGAAATTCAGTATTTGTTTTCTATACACATTCTCATATCAATCCAGGTATACAAATAAACACTTGCATATTCCAACTAGCATGTGTGTGAAAAATAATAAACATTCATACTACAGAGTGGTCCAAAAGTCTTGTTACCCCCTACCAAAAAGTAATGATAACAATAGAACAAGTAATCTTATTTATTATAAAATGCAGATTGTGTGTGTGTCTGTCTGTACGTTTATATATTGGATCGGATTTCCTACATTTTTCAACCGATTTCAACAAAACTTCACAGGGCTACGTAAAATTACCTTGCGGTGGTTCTGACAGCGCCCAAAATTGGAAAAACACAATTGCTTTTGCACAAAATCAATTTGAAAACACAATTAAGAGGCATCACAAGAATGAAAGGGGGACAACTCATATCAAGTTATACTTATTATAAAAACCTAGGTTGTTGTGTGTGTTCATTTATATATGGGATCGGATTTCCTACATTTTTCAACCGATTTCAACAAAACTTCACTTTTTTTTTGACAGGTAGTGTTTCTTATTGTCTTGCACACGTTTTTCTTTATTTTTACATTCAAAATGCTTTAAAAATTTCATTTAAAAGACAATTGTTTATAATAAAATTCTCTTCAATCGGTAGGCTCATAACGATTGAAAACATTGCTTTTGTTTGAGTTTAGGTTTGACCAATTCGTAAAAATAAAAAAAATAATTAAGACATGCGTGTCCATCAACCTTAAACAATAATCTTTGTCAATTTTATTTTTCAGTCTTTATGATGGTCGATACTTGATCTATCTCTTACTGTTACATCCCTGGACAATGCCGGGCTCTACTGCTAGTAAGATATAAAGCATGTATACTGGATTCTGTTTATTCACTTTCATTGGTGTTGTCACACATCAAGAAGCCTCTCTTCTAAACTGTAGGAGCTCATGTCAGCTATATGAAATAGAAAATTATATTATCTGAAGGTGACATGACTTTCGGACCACCCTGTATATTATAACATTATTATTAAAAAAAATTGAAATATACATAACACACTATATATTTATACAATTCACTACACTACATTGGAACTTCTTTTTTATAAACAACTACTTGAATGATGAGGCTATATGTGTCACATGACTTGATGGTAAATAAATAGCTGCATGCTGATTTGCTGCCATTAAATATTTTGAAATATATGCAAGGAAGAAACAAGTATGTATAATAAAAAATATACTTATTATTTTGAAGACTACACCTGTTTTGAGCCATTACTCCAAATTTTCATACAATGTGTTAACTATGAAACCCAGTGGAACAATAAACCTTCTTTTACCATTTTTATTATGAATTTTGTATTCAAAGTACACTTTATGGGAGAAATCTCTTTTTTTTTAATGTAAAGACATAAAACATATATTTATTGATATCATAAAATAATTTATTTTCATACTTTAAATCATGATATATTTGCATTAAGGCATTATTGGTGTTTTTCATTTATTTTGGGGCCAGAAAATTTTTTACTTATTTTTAACTAATAATTAATAAAAATATACTTATTATTTTGGAAAAAAACTACACAAGTTTTAAGCTATTACTCCAAATTTTCATGCAAAGTGTTAACTATAAAGCCCAGTGGAACAATAAACCTTCTTTATTGTCTTTTAATATATATATATATATATATATATATATATATATATATATATATATATATTAATAATAAAATTGGTAATATTGTTACTTCCTCATTCTTTTAAAAGAAACCCAGCAGATTTATGGTTGGTCTAGTAACATACTTTTTAAAACTACCAGTGTAAAGCATTTTAAGCAGAGACATTTGTATTCAATATTTGGTTCGTTGTTGAAATAACATTTAACAGGGCTCAAAAAATGTCTTCAAACAATAGAAATTTTTCTATATGTGTTAGTACAGACTGTAAGGGGGCCAATATTTTTTGTAATTTTAAATAACAAATACTGCATTATTCATTTGATGTTATTCTTTCAAAGACTTTTTACTAGTTCTTCCTTTTTCCTTTTATTGGTCAGTTGGATGTGTAGGTCGCATAAAAAATAAATGTCACTGTCACCACAGCTGTTTAAAACGCTTGTTTTTGTCATATAGGAAAATCCAATATGGTAGTTGAATGAAATATTCAGCAAAAATTCCCATTCATCAGTAACATTAAACCCCCTCCAAGAATGCAAAGTTCTCAAAGCAAACCTGTGCTAAGTGTTTTCCTGAATCCTCAATGACTTGGCTGAAAATGACATTATCAAGATGAAAAATTAAAATTGTTTTTTGGAACAATGGTCAAAAAAAAAAAAATACTTAATCTGTTTAGCCCAGCAGTTTAACAGGAAAAAAAAAAATTGAGACCCCATTGAATTTCCCAGGGAATCACTACATTAAAAACTTATCAGCATCACTGAGCTAGTTTGCTGGCATCTTTACATTGAGTACTATTTGAATGGACATTGATAGTATTTCTTTTAATCATTCTTTTTATCTTTCTTTTACCCAGAAATCTACTTGACTATCATTACAGAACATAGAAGTGAAATTGTGCAAATCACATCATAACTCAACAATGACTTCTGAGGATCCAAATGATTTGGAGAGTAAGTTTGTCTTGTTTTTTTGTTTGTCTTGTTTTTTTGTTTGTCTTGTTTTTTTGTTTGTCTTGTTTTTTTGTTTGTCTTGTTTTTTTGTTTGTCTTGTTTTTTTGTTTTTTCCATTAAATAGCAACAGGGGAGGATGTATTTGTATTTGTTTTTCTTTTACTGGGACAGTTAAGTTATACCTGTTTGGGGGGTTTTTTTTTTTTTTTGTTTTTGTAATAGTGGCAGTTGGATTTGTTACATTAACTTGCATACAAATACCCTGGGGAAAGGTATGGACTACCCTGCTATAGGTTGATTAGTAAGATGTGTAACATTAAAACATAATTACCAAAAAAAAAAAAAAAAATCTTATCTAAAAATATTTTCTGGCTTTAAATAACCTGTAAACAGTTGATAAGCCATAGAAAACAAATCAATCAAATACTGCTTCGCTACACAGGCATATATAGAAACTACCGTGGCTACGAAGTGAAGGATCCATTTATATATTGATTTTAATATAGAATTGATCCCCCACTTTATATTCACATAATTTCTTATTTGTTTATCAAATTCTGATTAGGTAAGAATTCACTGCTTCTCTCTATCCCTGTGGACTAAATAAGGAGTTCAGTTCGAAATTCCAGCATATATCCTAAAGAAGGCTGGAGTTTACAACAGCCAAAATCTTGTGAATATGGCAATAAAGACTAGGATAACGGTCTAAACAATATAAATAATGTAAGTAGTTACATTACCTCATCTAAGAAATATAGAAATAGAATTTTAGTCTGGCACAATGCTGTAATAATGGGGTATTAAACAAGAATCAAATTCACTAGGCTAGTTAATGGTCTACCAACTTTTGTTATGAAGTAAGAGAATCCAGTAAGTGATAACCCACTTGATTGTTCATTACTTTAACTCTCGGCCACTGTAGTTGTGGTTGGTTGATTGTTTTTGTTTAGCAGCATATCAACCTCTATGGGTTATTTAATGTACAAAACATTTAGATTTTGACATGTTCTTAATTTACATTTTTTTTTTTTTTTTTTTTTTTAACTAAATAACCAATAGCTGAGGTGGGGGAATAAGTGAACTCATACCTTGTGTGTACATTAATATAACAAACTGAACAGGATTTGGAACTCTGCTCTCTGGTTAACGATTCCAAACCATTATCCATTACACCACCTGTAGATCCAAGCTTACAACACCTGGTATTTCCGAGTGGTCACCCATCTAGGTATTGATCAGGCACAATGTTGCTTAACTTCAGCAATCATACAGGAACTGGTGTTTCAGCATGATATATCCGTAAGTCCAGTGTGGTTGTAAAGCAGCCTCCAAAACTCTAGTCTGATACATGGACCTTACATTATATGCAATATGTGAGAGACTGCCTAGGATTGTTGTTTCTCTATCCATCTCTTCAACATTCCTGTTCTCATGTTAGTAATACCGAATGTAAGTGTGTGATCACATACACTTACTTTTGGTGGCCAGTAGTAACTGCAGGTCAACCTTGCACCTAGCTTCCTTTGGTGAGCTGGTGTGAAATTTGAGTGCAATTCCAGCATATTACCACAATTTTGTTTGCATCAGTTTGTGAGTGTATATAAAGCTCTTACTAGGAAAATGTTTTGAAGTTTACTCAAACCAAGAGAGATGAAAAGCCTAGAGCCACAGGTTATTGAACTGTACAAACATTGAAGTTTAGAATAATAATTGCCTCAATCATTCTTTTCTTTAATATACAGAGGGAAACGTATATTAATGTGAACAAAATCAAGTACGAGATGATTGTTAAAAGAAAAAGACATGAGCAGCAAAAAAGAGGTGGGGTGGGTGTGCATGTATGCAATTAGATAAATAAAAAAAAAAAACTGCACCTATTCCTTCGGCTAAGTCACTTACCTGTTATTTACAAATGTCAACTTTGAAAAATGTACTAACTTCATTGATATCTGCTTATTTTGTTTTAAGTTTCTGAATTTTTAACCTTTTTTTTTTTTTTTTTTTTTTAGCATTATTCATGCGTGAACTATTATCCTAATTTTTGTTATCACAAAGTTTTGCTGGTTGTGTCTTCCAACCTTCATGTATCTGGTTTTTAAAAAAAAACATTTTTTAAACTTTGTATGTATCTAATTTTAGTAAATTTGGAGGCCTTGCCATCAAATTCATCAATAATCTGTGTGTAGAAAATATACTAAGACTTAAATATTTTGTATGTTTCAAGTCAAAATAAGAAGAAATTCCATTGATAGTTAAAAACAGATGAAGAAAATTTTCTTTTTATTTATTTATTTTAATTGCCTTGTTATATAATTTATATATTTTTCAAAAACAATATTATAATAATAATAATAATGTCACATTACAATTAATAGATGTTTAGACATTCATCCATCTTCTGTTTTGTTTTCCTTTTTTTTTCACTCTCTCTTGCCCTCTTTCTCTCTTTTTTTCTTGCTACCCCTCTCTTTTATTTCTCCCCAGTTATTTCTCTCTTCTCTTTTTTCACTCAAAATATCAGATTCTATAAGATAAACTTTTCTTCCAACTGAGATGATAATTGGTAAGGACATTGGTGAAACAAAGTATCCCCTATTTCAGACTAAAAATCTACAACATTTTATAACATTAGTCATGAAGCAAAGACATATGAAATACTGCTTGTTTAAATTGCTTTTCTGTATCCCTTTAAGGATATTTTTTCAATATATCCTTTGTATATTAAAGTTGAAACAAAATCTTGCCCTGTCATTTTGATTGAAGATCATTACAAGTAATAAATACGACTCAACTGTAAATGCTGACAAGAATCAACTTTTAACCATAACCAGATAAATTTCTTTGTCTGAATTTCTGGGATAGGAGTGAATTAAAGCATCCATTCATGAGTTTGCTGTCATAGCAGCTGTGAGTTCAATCCCTAGGCCGGGCAGTGTGTATGTGGAAACAGGGTAAGCAATAACTGAGCAGTACTAAAACTAAGGACTAGAAGCGATATCCCCAAATATAGGCAGTAGAATGAGAACAGTCTGTAGCAAGCATGCGTGTGAACGTCCTCGAACTGCGTGTGTGTGTGTTGTCGCCGGGCACACCTTCGATTACCATAATGGATACGACCGAGGACTACAAGAAGAAGAAGACGCGCAAGTCGTTTGGCGTCTTTTCTTGAGCGACACAAGCCGCTGCGGTCGGTCATCCGTCGGCAGCAGTCTTGGGTGCCGTTTTGCTCGTTTTCTGTCGTAAAGTGTTGGTTCGCAAGTAGGCGTTCGTTTTTGTGTCGCAAGAAGTTGTTTTTTATATATATATATATATATATATATATATATATATATTAAAAATTCTCAGTTTACTCTCCCGCTATTTTGTATGTATGTGTAGTCACTATAAACATCACTTTAGACTGAAGTTCTAAAGGGCGAAATGCATTACACAAAAGCTTTTTCTACTTTTTTCCAAGATTTCCCTAAAATTCTTCTTGATATATAAAAATTTATACACCCTTTTCCCATGTAAATAATAAAAAAAAAAAAAAAGTTTTTTTGATTTTTTTTTTTTTTTTTTTTTTTTTAGTTTCCGAGAGTGAAATTAGCGATCTGGTACCAAATTTTCGAGGGTTGTACTCTCTTTGTTTTCACTCCAAGTGTCAACATCCTCCTTTGAATAATGAAGATGTACGTATCTTTTTATTTATTTCTGATTTTTCTTTTTCTTGCTTTGTATTTAATTTGCTTGGAATGCATTTAACTATATCATTTAACTATATACGTAGTATTTTATAATAGGAAATGTAAAGACTGTAAATAAAGTTTGTTGAATTTTATCATTTGTTTTAGCTTATTTTGAATTCAGTGTACAACAAATAAAATTGTATTGTAACATTGTAGTAAAATTTGTTCACCTCACTCTCCTTTCTTTTTTTTCTTTTTTTCCTCCACAATTTTAAAAGTGGGGGAAAAAAGATGATTGTGAATAGTTGGCATGCACTAATATTCATTATATATAAAATGAGGCAAACATGGATCTTTGTGTCAGCAAAAAAAAAAAAAAAATACTATTTACATTATTTGGACTATCGTCCTCATCTTTGTTGCCATATTTATCACATTTCAGCTGTTGTATGCTCTTGCCTTCTTCAGGTGGTTGGAATGTTGAACTGAACCCTTTATTTCGCTCACTGGGGTAGACTGTTCTATAAGCAGTGTCAGAGAAAAGAAATAATAACAATGAATATTGCAATATGAGCTCTGGTAAAAATAACTTGTAATGATAGCAGCAAAAATTGCAATATGAACACTGGAAAAAAAATGATTGCAGAAGACATTAAGTTTATAAGTCCCAGAAATTCATACACAGATGTCCTTAAGGACACATGGCACAGTGGATAAAGGCGTTGGTTAGATCCAGTGACAGGACCCAAAGAGTTCAATACCTGGTTAAGGCAGTGGAGAACTTGGAGAGGGGAACTAACATGAGATAACTGATATGTTATGGCATGTGGAACTAGAACAGTCTAGTGAAATAAAGGGCTCAGTTTGACATTCCAAGAGTGTACAACAGCCGAAACGTGATAAATATGGCAACAAAAATGAGGAAGATAGTCCGAATAAAGTAAATAGTGTACATAATACATCATCTCAGAAATATAGACAGACAAAAAAAAACAGTGTGTCAAAAGTCAACACTTTTATTTTAACTGCCTTTACTCTTTGGCAATGTTTATTGATAATTAGATTTATAATAAAACCTAAACTTAATTGAATTTATACATTTTTTGTTTTGTTCTTAAAAATAAACAAAAATAATAAGAACTATATATTTATTAGATTGTTTATTTACAAAAATAGTTTTATATTTACAATATTTTTAAAACTAATACAATTTAAACTAATGCAATATTTATCATTTACCAATTTGTAAAGAAATAAATAGAAAAACCATTTTTATTTATAATCATTTACTAAATTATTAAAATATGTGGACTAGGAAATCCTTGTTATCTACCATTTTGTAAAGTTTGAATCACTTGGCAATTAGCCAATGTTTTGCCAAATATTCCTATAAACAATATAATAGTATTTAGTATTTTTGTTATCAATTCTCAAAAACAAAGAAAATGTATAAATTGGATTGTTTATTTACACTTTAGTTATATTATTTATTGGAATGGTTGGCAAAACATTGGCTAATTGCCAATCAGTTCAAAGAAGTAAGGATTTCCTTATAGTTCACATATTTTAGTAATTTAGTAAATGTTTATAAATTTATGAATAAAAAATGTTCATATTTATCTCTATCTATAAAAGGCAGGATGTGTGTCTGTGTAACGAATGCACAGCCGCAATTTTCGACAGATTTGCACCAAAATTTACATGCACATGCTCCAAGTTAGTGAGAAGGCCAAGGCGGACTTTGCATTTCCCAACTCCCATCGATAGTGGAAATAATCGATTTTTTTCATGCTTCTACAGCAGTTTTCATGTAGTTTGTGGCCATTTTGTACTGGTCAGAGTGAGAGCCTTTAGCTGGCTGCCACGAATAGGCAGGAACATTCTATTGGCCAGCATGAGAGCCAACAGCTGACTGACATGAATGTTAACTAGCATGCAGAAAAAATCGGTAGCTGCATTTGTCACAAGTGGGGGAAAATTTAAATCTGCATGGCACTTTACTCCAATTGGCTCATTCGCTTGCTTAAACTCTACATTGATTCTGATTTCGCAGAACTGAGTTTGGTGTGAAAAGTATTTGTTGTTAACATTCTTTTTTCATTCAGTTTTTCCAGTTACGAGTCCTTTTTTAAAGCTGATCATTTTGTGTTCATTTTGTTTAGTTCTTTTTTCATAACAGATTTAATGTTTAGTATAGAGCTTAGAAAAAATTCCCAGTGTGAGATAGGCAAGAAGTAAGGTATGTAGCAACATAAGCACGGTAAAGGGTACTCCTTTAAAGGCAAGGAAGGGCAAAATATTTTTAAGTCAAGTGATAGCGATGATTGCTGTATGAGCCGGGACGATTTTTGAATCAACTATATCGGCAATGCTGGGCCATATTGCTAGTTCTTTTATAAATTGGTAAATGTTAAATATTGCATTGTATGAGTTTTAATTAGTTTTTAGAATTTTGAAAATATAAAATTATTTTTGTAAATAAACAGTCTAATAGTATTTAATATTTTTGTTGTAAATTTTCAAGAACAAAAAAAAATGTATAAATTTATTTGAATCATGTTTGTTTTATTCCAATTCTAATCATCATTTTTAAAACGGTAAATATTGCCAAGGAGAGAAGGTAGTTAAAATAAATGTGTGGGCATTTAACAACTGAACCAGGACAACATGTAATAATCCTATCTATGTTTATACTGTAATGTTTACTAAACTTTGCATGAGGACAGACAATGTAGCAAAAATAAGCAAAGCAGATGTTGCCAGGCAAAATTTAACTTTCAAGAATATTGACAATTACTCATCATAGAAAGGAAATACTAAATTATGAAAAGTGTTACAAACCTACCATCATAATCAAATGTCAAAAACCTTCTGACATTGAATATAATAGGTTTCAAAAACAAACTACTAATGTCCTTTGGGATGGTAGCATATAGTAGTTGGTTATACATGTGTTACTGTCATCTAGTGGTCAAGAGTTCAATCCTTGGACCTGGTAGTAATGCATCAGTTCAAAAGGAATAAGCAATAAGTGACATCACGGACAAAATGTCACAATCAATTGACACCTGATGATGACCAGAAGGTATTTGGTTGAAACATCATGCCTGTAATAACATGTATATCAAGATGAGAATAATAGTTTGAAATAATACAAGAATTTTCTTATATTTATTTGAATCTTCTCATATAGCAATAGTTTCGTAAAAAGATTTGTTTTCTTTTTGCTTTTTCTTTCTACCGTGGGGTTTCATTCTTATAAAATATTAAATGCTAGCCATTTTTGTTTATATTGTTCTGGTTTCAAAACTTTTACTTCCAGGATATTCGAGAACTATTTTCTCCTGTCGCACCCATTGCTGACATCACTGACTACAAAGGGTATGTAAATTATTGATTTAGTTAAGGTAACTACTGTATTTTTCACAATATAAGACACACCCTTATTATGAAGAGAAAGTTTTGGAATTATTTTTCCAAAACTACAGTAAAGACTTTTATTGAACAAAAATTCAATCATATACTTTAAAAGTTGCTCTCTAGTCTTCTAAACACAAAAGAGATTGGAACATCAAAATAAGAATAAACCATAAGTAAAGGTTTACTGTTATTTAGTTTGGTTCAAAATCTACAAAATCTTTCACTATTGCTTGGAAAGGAATTGGGAATTTCATAATTGGATCCAACATTATGATCAAAGACAATTTCAGCCTTTTTCCTTTTACCATCACTTGGAAAGGAATCTGGCATTTCATTCCTGGATCCAATATTATGATCAAAGAGAATGTCATCCTTAGTCCCATTCATTGCATTACTGATACCACATTTCTTCAATGACTTAATCATTATATCACTTCTTATTTTTTTTTACCACAAATCCTTTGTCCTCATTTACAACTGAGTTAGATTTTGTCTTTTCCTTTTTCCAGTTGGGGTCATAACAAAATCTTTCTGCTACATCCAGTTGTTCCATTCCTCTTTCATTAAAATCTTAAAGGGTTTATTAATAGAAGCATTGAGAGATTGTAGTTGATTTGTTAAACTGCCAGGTATTTTCTCTTTATACATTACTCATACCTTCCATGTATAGGACACAAGCAGATTTTGACATAAAGTTTTGGGGTAGTCTAATACATTGAAAAAAATTGTTGGGTTGGGGGTCAGTCATATTTTTATTGAAGCAAAATAATCTATCTGATATTTTAAAATTTAGTATATATAGTTCTAAACACAAAAGTGCTCAAAACATCAAAATGAGAAAAATACCGGGTTTACTGTTATTTAGTTTGGTTCAAAACATAGAAAATCCTCATTGCTTTCACTTTCACTTGGAAAAGAATCAGACATTTCATAATTGAATCCAACATTATGATCAAAGACATTGTCAGCCTCATTGCTTTTACAATCACTGGGAAAATAATCAGGCATTTCATCCTTGGATTCAATATTATGATCAAAGAGAATGTCATCCTTGGTTCCATCCATTGTGTTATTGATGTCACATTTCTTCAATGACTTAATCATTACATCCCTTTTTTTTTTTTTTTTTTACCTCAAATTCTTATATATATAATCATATCACATTGAACCACCAGTTCTTATACAATTACCAAATCTAAATAAAGTCAACCTTGGTCAGTATCAAGATGGGTGACCACCTGTGAATACTAGGTGCTGTAAGCTTGGAAGTGCGGATGGTGCAGTGGGTAATGGCAGGCTCAGAATTGTTAATTGGTGAGCCAACTTGCAATTCAAGTTGTTTTTTTTTTTTATATTAATTTGCACGGAAATGCCCTTGGGAAATGTATGAATTTGCCTCTTCTCCCACCAGCTATGGGTTAATTAGTAAAACTTGTATCAGTAAATCATTGTCTCAAAAACATTTGTACTGTCTAAAAATATTATCTGGCATTAAATTACCTGAAAAAGGTTGATACGCCATAAAAAGTAAATTAATTAATGAATCTTCATCCAAATTCACAAGAATAATTTTATATTTTTAACATTCTAAAAACTAATACAACTGTATTAAAACTAATGCAATGCAATATTTATCATTTACCAATTTATAAAAAAAATAAATATGAAAATAATTTTTATTTATAAATAGTTACAAAATTATAAAAATATGTAAACCATCTATAATGAAATCTTTATTTATTTCATGATAAAAATATAGTTTTAAGGTATGCGATGTTTGAGTTAAAGTGCTCAATATTAGAATAGAGTGTATGTAAATATAAATAGTGGACATTGAGGTTAACAATCTGTTTCATGCTTAATCATAATCCTCAGCCCATTTTATTGACCATTTTATAAAGTTTGACTGGCAATTAGTTGATGTTTTACCAGCCATTTCAAGAAACAATAGTTTTTTTTTTTTTTTTTTCTCAAGAACAAAGAAAATGTATAAATTCACTTTCATTTTTTTAGGTTTTATTAAAATTCTTATCGTCTTTTAAAACGATAAACATTGACAAAGTAGTTAACATAATGGTAGAGTCAAGGGGAAAAAACTTCTTTTTTTTTTTATTTTATTTTTTTGCAGGCACAGAGATTAAATATTGCCTAAATATCTTGGTCCCATATGTTTAAGAAAGTGCACAAAACAAAATCCTATTCATAATCTTTCTCCTTTTGAATTCTTTAATCCTATTACGAGCTTTGCTTTTCAAAATCTTTTTCAATGTCTTCTTCTATATGCCTTGTCCATTAAGGACATTGGCAATCATGGCTCACCACCATTTCCTGTCCTTTTAGCTCTTAATAAAATTGTCTTTTTATTATCTCTCCTAATCCTTGTTCTGCCATCCTTTTAGTCAAGCTCACTAGGTAGGTTATGCATTGTTTTCTGTTGTCCCTCTTGCTTTCAGTATGTCCTGTGAGTACCACATTTTCCAAGCCCTCTTTCTCCATTATGTGTCCTAGAAATTTCAAATGTCTCTTTCTGATATTAAGTATAAACGTCCTTTTTTTGTTCCCATTTTCATTGTTGCTCACATGTTTAGCCCATGTTATTCTCAGCATCCTTCTGTAGAACCACATTTCTGTTGCTTCAAATCTCTTCATCTATGAGGAGATTGTCCAGCATTCACTGCCATATAGTAGAACTGATATTACATAACAGTTCAGTACACTTTTCTTTGCTTAGCTTTCAGAAGGCATCTTTGGATTTCAGTGTTGCACTTTCCATCCTCTGTTAAAACACTTCCCAGATATTTAAATTGTTGTACTTGTTTGATTTTGGTCAATGAAGTACTTTATAATTGCTATTTTGTCATTAGTATTTCTCCCCTTTACTGTTTCTTGAAAATATATTACATTGTCTGTGACAAAGAAATTAGAGAAAAACTTGTACTAAAATAATAATGAAGTATGTACTAACTCAGAGTGTTGGAATAAAAAAAAAATACAAGACTATTAATTAAATAAGTGCTTCATTTAAAAAAAATTTCAATGATACAAAAGTATTCAGTTTAAATTTTTTTTTTTCTATTTCAATATCTTTATTTTTGTAATTCAGACTTAGTTTTATTAATAAACATTTCTGTTTCTGCATTCTATTAAAATTATTGAGTGTTTCTAGTTGCCTTGTTTTTTTTTTTGTTTTTTTTTTTCCCTCCACAAAGTCTCCAGTTTGTTCGTTTCTCTACAAAAGAACTTGCCATCAAAGCTTTGAAGGCATTTCGGACGAAGCTTCAGATCAAGGTGGCTGATCAGAAAAAGAACTCAACAATTGAAAGTCCAAATTCTGATGTACGGAATCATATTCGTACCAATAAACGAACAACCAACAAACATTCACACAATCATTCATCACGTAACAGTAAGTTCTTTATAATTCTTTGATTTCACTTCTTCATAGTTTTCACCTTTTTTTTTTTTTTTTTTTATTTGCACCAAATGTTAAACATTACCAAAAATATGATAGAAAATACTTGGCAGAAGTACCTTGTTAGTCATTTTTAATGAAACATATTCAAAAGGGATTGATGCCAAAATATAAAACTATATACATACTTGCACACACACACACACACACACACACACACACACACACACACACACATTGTAGAGACCAGAAACCTAATAACAAAATTTGAATATGTATTATCTGAAAAGGCCCATTATGCATTCACGGAATAACAAAGGTGGAAATAGTGCCATAGTGAGAAACTAAAATGCAATATATTCACTTGGCACAGTCGGGTGGGTAGCATCTTTGCTGTTGCTGCTTTCTTTTCTCATGGCAGACTAACAGGTTAGATTTTCCTTTCAACCAGCAAGAATTCCATTGATCTCAACTCTTCATCTATCTCCTCAGATGCTGAGCAGTTCAGAGAAAAAATGAGGGGTGTAGAAAGACAAAAATAGTGTGTGATACAAAGATGAATTTGAGGGGATTGGTCATAGAGCATAAAACGGATAAGATCTTAGATAAAGTTTGTAGTGAGGGCTTAAATTATTGTTTTGCGACCTAACAATCTGATGAAGTCAAATTCACCCGAGAACCCCGAGTGACCTTTTGAAATTAAAATCTCTTTTTTATGTCAATTCAATTTGTTATGGACTAAGGGAACCCAGACTGTTGAGCATCCAAGAGAAACAAAGTGAGTGAGAGAAAGAGAAAGGGATATACAGAGACAAAAAAAAGAGATTAGAGTGGGACATCTTAGATGTTTGTAGTTATAGATGAAATCCTCTTTTTGTGACCTAATGAGGACAGTTTTGTAACTGAACTGCCAGTTTCCTTTTGAAATTAAAATCACAGAGAGGCATTACAGGTGGGTGATCTTAAATAAAGGCACGATAATGGATAGTAGCTCCGAACGAGGAATCAGAGAGTCGAGATCAAATTCCATTCGAATCCATTACATTCACTTACACGCTGATACCCTTGAGAAAGGTATGAATCCTCTTCTTCTCACCCCCCCCCCATTTATGGGTAAATAGCAGAACAGACCGGGTTCTGTAACCTTGGATGGCAACTGGCCAACCGCAGAAGGAAATGGCAACCTACTGCGGGGAAAAAATCTGCCTCATCAGTCATGTATCAAAAGACACATGATTGCCTAAGCATGTATCACGTATGGCACATAACTGACTGATCTTAGATAAAGGCAGTTGTCTGCAGTGAGGGATGCAATCATGTTTTGCGACCTAACAATCTGTTGTTGTGAACATTTCATTATTTTTAAGAGAGAGACTATCTGGAAATAGTCATAGGTTTGAAAAGTACAGAATATATCATTAAAAAATTTATTAGTAAATTCAAGTAATTTCCACAGGTCCTGCTAGTCTTTATTTTACTATTATTTTTTATAAAAATAAAAATAATAGTTAGAATGAACTACAACAACCAACCCTAAAATTGAACAAATAGCTTTAATTAAATTCTCAAGCCAAAACAAAACTGTTAAATAAGTGATATAAACAAATTTTTACTACTCAATAAATAAATAAATAAATAAATAAAATAAGAAACAAAAATAAAAACAAGCAATATAACTTGACCCAAATAAATAAACAAACGACTTCCGGTAAAATAACCTCCATAATAGAATACCCACAATGCACCACTAACCCGTATATATATAAATAGCCGAGAAAAATAACAGCATATGTGGCCTGACAATTGCATATAGCATGAAACAGACTGTCACCTCTAAGTGTTGACTTCTATGTTCACTTTTACATTTACGCACGCTCTATCTCTGATACTGAGCACTTTATTCCATAAATATAGCAAACCTTAAGACTATATTTCTTTTATACCAATCTGTGGTTTTGAAATTAACTGCAATATGCCTATATATGTTAATTTATTCTTCCTTTTCTTCTTCCCTACTTTTTCCTCCCACCCCTGCTTTTACATTTACCTTATATCTTTTCTTCTTTTTTTCTCTTTGTCTCATTTCCTGTGGGATGACTTATTAAATAGGTCAATGTCTGCTCCTTACCCCACCTCCCTTACTCTTTTCTATTTTAATAAAAATAGATGTAAAATTATTCCTGTCTCTCACTTCCTTCTCTAATTTCAACCATGTTTGTTGTCCTCCTCTCTCTATCACTTAAATGAACTTAAAACTACCCCTGAAAAGTGTATAAAAAATAATACATAAATTTATGTGATCTGAAGACCCAGGAAATAAAATATAATCAATGGACCATTAAGGTTGTCTGTTTTCTAATTTTAATTAAATTAAAATTGACACACACACATATATATATAATTTTGGTGTTTACAATATTAACAGTAATATTTAATTTGCATAGAAAGAATTTATATCAGCCTTGTCAAAATTGTCATAAGTTAGAAAACCTACAACATTCATAATAAGCATTGTTGTCATCTGCTATTATGCTGTTTCACATTACTATTTATGGAATTATCTGAATAAATCAAATAATCTGTTTTAGATTTTCTTAAAACTGTACCAAATTATTTAAACAAGTGAAAATACAGTAAGTTTGCTGAATTTATTTTTTATTATTATTGTTAATATAAACATTTGAAACATATTCAAATGTTTCTCTCATGGTCAACTGTATATAGCAATGTCCAGACTAGGAAATTCAAATGGATTTTCTATAATGTCAAAAAAGAACTTTATAAAATAGACGTCTTGATAAAAATGTTGTTTATACAGAAATTTCAGAGATAGAACTTCTGTGACAATTCTTCCATGTTTCATAGGATCAGTATTCAGCTAGTACACATAAAGAAAGCAAACAAATACATTGATGAAAATGTAATAAAATCAGCCTGACTAAGGTCATATTGGTTTAAGCGATTGGTAGAATCCTATTATAATTGTGCTTGTCCCTCCCTTTGTTACTTCACACAACCGCTATGTCCTGCCAGTACCTTGTAAATAATGGACTATTCCATTTTGATTGTGTGGAAAGAGAGGAAAAGACCCTACTTGGTTTCAGTGAGAAAATGGAAGAAAGAGAGACAGGGAAGATAGAAATGTTTAACATCTGCCAATAACTGAAATAATGGACTATTCCATTTTGATCGCATGGAAAGAGGAGGAAAGACACTGCTTGGTTTCAGTGAGAAAATGAAAAAAGGGAAGATAGAAATGGGGAAAAGTTGTCAATTTCAAATTTCTCTTCGCAAAAGTTTTCGTGTTCTTTTTCACTCCCTGTAATTCCTCATGTCCTAGTGGCATTATAACTTTCTTGAGGTGAAATGATAAAAAAAAAACTGGCTCACCTATTGATATCTGTTTAATACCGCCACCACTATTATTGTCAATGTTATTACCATTGTTATTAATATCATAATAATTTCTGTTGTTATTAATATTTATTATTTACTTATGTTAGTTTATTTTTATATTTTTTTAAGGTTCAGATGGTATTTTGATGTATATGGGGAACATTGATGTGAACTCAACTGAGGTAATTTTCTCTTCCTAATCCTAATCATGGATTTAGGAATTTTCTTTTAATGCCAATCTCAACCAGATCTTATATTCTTTGCATATGTTCACAATTTTTTTCAGAAGGTAAATGGATTATTATAGAAAACTACTATGTTGTGATAATTTTGAACTCACTTTGTCGAGCTTATGCCCACATCATGTTGAAATGCCAGTTCTCATACAATCACCAAAGTTAAGCAACATCAAAACTAGTAAGTATCTAGATGGGTAACCACTTGGGAATTCTAGGTGTTGTAAGCTTGGATGTGCGGGTAATTTAATGGCTAACGGCTCAGAATTGTTAATCGGATAACCGTGTTCCAATTCCCATTGAGTCTGTTATATTCACTTATGTTCAAAATACCCTTGGGAAAGGTCTTCTCCCCTCCCCACCCCGCTATGGGTTAATTACTAAGACTTGTATCACTAAACTATTTTAAGTTTAATCTGTAAAGGGTTGATAAGCCATAGAAAACAAATCAATCATAAAATAAATCCATTGTCTATTAACAACTTTTCATCTGATGCCTTAATCTTAATTTCTGTTGCTTTTTATCACAACACATTCTATGAGTGTTCATTTGTAAAACAGATTTGAAAAGAAAGAATAAGTGTCATTGCAACTCTCTAACTTGTCACTTTCCCTCAGGAAACAGCAGCTGCCTTAATAATTAAGCTACAGGGACTTCTTGTTGCCACCATTCTGATCTAATTATATAAACATTCCTTATCTTCCCTGATAGATTGTTATCTTTTATTTACCTGTGTTAATAGAAGTGTGATGCCATTCTTTTCAGAGGCTTAGATTTTATTCCCTGTCTGCATTGCTTAGCTCTAGAGATTAAGATGAAGGAAGGACTTTTCAAAAAATTAGTAAATTTGCTACTACATCATAGATTTTTTGTTTTTGTTTTTGTTTTAACATTTACCCACATTTACTAGACCATAAATTACATCAATTAGAGTCCTCTATAATTTACCTTGACTTTCAGTTAGCCTGATGTATAATTATGAACATTCTTAAGCCTAAAAACTAACATTTTTACTTCTGTATATAAATACATGTTGCAAAATAAAATCCTTTGAATTGTCTTGATAAAGACCATCAAAGGACAAAACTAGTAATGGGATGATACCAATATTTTTATGGATTCCATTATGATTCCTGATACTGTTCTAAATTTCTGATTCCAATACTTACAAGGACTAAAATTCATTATTTTCAGTCCCTACAATTGGTTTTTGAAACGTGAGGAAAAAAGTACATTTATTAATAAAAAAACATTTAGTAGAAAAATGAATACAAAAGCTTATGAAATAAAGTTAGATATCCTTTTTATTTAAAAAAAATTGGCTATGAGTTTAAACAAGAGAACAATTTCTTTACGTAAATCACTTAAATGTATCTAGCTACATTTGACATATTGCTTTATTTTGGTTATCATCAGAAATCTTTAAAAACTTCCAAACTACACTTTTTTTTGCTTGGCATTGGATCCACTTGCCATAATTAGGATCTGAAAATAATAAACATTAGTTAAAATTAAAAATTTTTACTGTTAGATAAAAAAATGTTTCTCATTTTCTGATGTATAATTTATAAAGATTCAACTAATAATTGTTTGCTATTAATTGTAAAATAAAAATGGGTCTATTTTTTTGTCCACCTTTATACATTTTAAGTTTTAACAAGCAAAGGTGCCTTCTAAATATTATGCAATCTCCTTAAAATTTTATATGTGGTATTTTTCAATGAATGGAACAAATTTAGGGATGACAATTCAATTTCAGCATGCACTTCAAAAATAAGAGACACTCATATATATATATATATATATATATATATATATATATATATATAATGCAACAATAATACTCTAGGCAGAAAGGCATCATCCTGTGTATTGTGGTTTAACTCATGCATATATTTTGATAAAGTACAAAGAGTACCTAATCCTGCAGGACAGTGAATAACAAATAAATGCAAATTTTAAATTTGTTTACAGACATTTATTAAGAATTAAATATGAATTATCACAACAACTTAATAAATAATAAAGGGTCTTCAATCTAAAATTTTACAAAAATAAATTTCTTGCAACTAAAAAATTGAATAATTTCTAAAAAGAATCAGTGTTTTTTGTTAAAAGAAAAAAAAATATAAGTGCAACAATACAGTAAAAACATTTTTTTTTTAAAAACATATGATTAATTTTAGCAAACTTTACAACAAATGTAAAAAAATTATTACAAAGTTGAAAGCTAAATAGCACAGATATCCAATTTGAGCATTTTATAATGAATGAGATTCAACTGTTACAAAGCATTAAAATAAAAATAGGATTAAAAATGATTAAAATTTTCATAAGATTCAAGAAGGATTAACAAATAAAAATCCATCCATTTCTTTACAAATTCCTTTGTTTATTTTAGACATATCTGTTCAGTTTCATATCCTATTTCAAGAGACAGAAAAAAATCTGTTTAAAGGCCCTATTCAACTTTGCTTGGTCATCAACACACTCTGTAGACAAGAGGTCAAAGTAAATCAAATGACGGTTTCCCCTAGGGAAACAAGTTCGAATACTGCAGAGCATCTACTTAAATATGGGTATCTACTAAAAATAACATTTAAGAAATAAAATCTGTCAGATTAATAAAAAAGATATATATATATATATATATATATATATATATATATATATATATATATATATATATATATAACATTATTCCTATTTCTTTTACCTATGATACTTTTGCTTCTTACTTTCAGGAAGAGATCCAAGAATTTTATCAGGAATTGATATTTTAGAATGCAGAGTTTTCAAGAAAAAAGCAAATGGTAAGTAGATTATATTCCCAAATTTGATTGATCTGTTCAAATTCCCACTGTGGGAAAATGAAATAAAATCAATAAATAAAATAATAATAAAAAAAAAAAAAAAAAAATGGAAAAGATATACATTTCCACATAATTCTAAGAGTAAAGGAACCACACATGTTTACCCCACTTGCCTTTATCAAACTCTGTTGGTTGCCATTGTTGAAGTCTATAAAAAGGCAAACATTTCCTGCTTCACTCTCATTACTCAAAATATACTGCTCATTAATTAGATCAAAACTCTATTATGGTTGCTTCATATATGGTGAAGCAAGTAAAATTGACATAAGAGAATTCAACACAGTTCATCATCAAGGTTTAAGAATAGCCCTTGAAGCTTTCTCCTCATCTCCAGTGAAAGAAATATTCACAGAAGCTCATGACCCTCTATTAGGAATACGATGGAAAAAAAAGCTGGCTCTTCAATATTAAACTCTCAACCTGCCCATCAAATCCTTCATATAAATACACATGTCATACACAATATACTGAGCTCTTTAACAAAAAAAGACAACAACACCCATTACATCATATGGTATCCATATGAAAAATGTCATTAAAAAAAAACATACAACACAAATCCATGTTCATCAACTCTAAAACACCTCCCTGGATGATAAAAATCAAACCTCGTATTAAAATTCAGTGAGTTCCAAAAATCCAAAACCAGTCCTATCCCATTCCATGAAGAATTACTCCATCAAAGATGCTTATGCAGACCATCTATACAGACAGATCTCAAGTTGGATGTGCAGCCATCCACTTCAAAATTAATGAAACCACTCTCAGACAAAGCTTCCATATTTAGTGCCAACATGACAGCTATTGACTTCACCCTTGATGTCATAAATTCAAGTAAGCATAAAAAATTTATATATACACTGACTCCATGTCGGTGATCACGGCACTAAAACAAAAAAAATGTCAAATCCACTCACCATTAAACTACTCAACAGGATGAATAGTTTAAATAGTGATATTGTCTTCTGCTGAATACCAAGCCATATTGGTATCACAGGGAATAATAGAGTAGATTCCTCAGCAAGAAAAGCTTTTACTATAAAATCTCATGAAACGCCTCAAATACTGAAATCCTATATACAGATTTCAAACCAACAATCATTAAATATATTAGGGAAGAGTGGCAGAACCTATGAAACTCTTGCCCAAACAATAAACTGTACAAAATGAAACCAACTATAGGGGAATGGCATCAGAAACACCAAACTAGAAGTGAAGAAGTGATTATGTTCAGGTTCCATATTGGATATACTACTATAACCAATTCATATATCCTAAAAAGAAAGATCCTCCAGTATGTGTGGCATGGCAAGAGCCATTCATCATAAACTGCAGCAATTTTAATTTAATCCCCTTAAAATACTACCAGGCAGCCAAATTAAAAGAATTTTTTCAAAATACTGATTCATTTTACATAGTCCAGAGAAATTAAACTGATTTCAAAAACATAATGTTAAAAAAAATTATAATAACAGCAGTTGTACTATTTAAAATAAAACCTATTGATTGTTTAAAAACAAGGAAATGTTTAGAAAAAACCTTAAATTTTGGCATTAAATGACCCAAAGGGTTGATATGCCATAAAACAAACCAACCCAAACTTGCCTCACTCTTTTTTCTTCCTTGCTTCACAATGTAGCAGTCCATTGAAAAAACAGATGGTCCGACTGAAGCATCTTAGTTTCCCAATCCACTGATAATTGACTCTCTCTTCCCACTTTCCAACATATGGCTTCACGTGTGGCTTCCAAACCTCCACTTACAAAGTAACTCAAGCTTTTTTTGGTTGTTCCAATGCTGTGCAAGACTGGCCTGAGCACAACCATTATAATAATGCTTATCCTTATTTACCCTAACTTCTGGAGCAAGAAAAAGAAAACGAACATTCCATAACCATGTTCAAACCAATATCAAACTTTTTGGGGTTGTTCCAACTCTGCACAAGACTGACTTGTGCTCGACCATTAAAACAATGCTTATACTTGCTTATCCTAACTCCCTGGACCAAAAAAGAAAACTGACGTAACCAAGAGACTTCATTTCACTGCAGTCAACATAAAAAAAATAAAATAAATGGTCCTCGGTAGAAACCAAATTTTTTTTTATGTTTCTTCTTTGTTTACATACAAGCATGCACCCACCAACAATATACTTCAATATGAACCTTTTAAATTCCATACCACCATGTTTTCTTGTATTGCTGTTGAAATCCTCATGGCTACCAGCTAATTCAGAGTCCAAAATGTAAAAATATATAAAAATTGATATTTCTCTAATGTAAGAAACTTTTCTGTTAATCAAATCTTGAAATCTTGATGTTTATAAGGGAAATCATTACCAGGTGCTGTAAGCTTGGGTGTGTGGGTGGTGTAATGGATAATGTCCTGGAATTGTTAATCAGAGAGCAGAGTTCCAATTTCAGTTGGGTTCATTTTATTCACTTGCATGCAAATACCCTTGGGAAAGATATGAATCCACCACTCCCCCCTAGCCCTGCCATGGATTAATTAGTAAGACTTGTATCACTAAATCATTATCTTAAAAACAAAAATTCTTACAATCTAAAAGTATTTTCTGCCTTTAAATAACCAGGAAGTAGTTGATAATCATCTATGTTTTGGGGGCATAAAAAAAACAAAATATCAGATGTGATAGGCAGATATTTCTCCAGCCGATTGGGCACGTGCTCACTTGATATTAATCCAGATACAGATTGAATCTTGTCACACTCTTTGAATTTCCATGTACAATATCTCTATCTGTAAAAGACAGGATGTGTGTGTAACGAATGCACAGTCACAATTTTCAACAGATTTGCACCAAAATTTACATGCACACGCTTCAAGTTAGCGGAGAGGCCAAGACTGATGTTGCATTTCCCAACTCCCATCGATAGTGGAAATAATAGATTTTTTTCATGTTTCTATGGCAGTTTTCATGTAGTTTGTGGCCATTTTCTACTGGCCAGAGTGAGAGCCTATAGCTGGCTACCACGAATAGGCAGGAAGATTCTATTGGCCAGCGTGAGAGCCAACACCTGACTGACACGAATGTTAACTAGCATGCAAAAAAAATCAATAGCTGCATTCATCACAAGTGGGAAAAATTTAAATCTGCATGGCACTTTCTTCAATTGGCTCATTTGCTTGCTTAAACTCAACGTTGATTCTGATTCCGCAGAACTGGGTTGAGTATGAAAAAGTATTTGTTGTTAACATTATTTTTCATTCGGTTTTTCCAGTTATGAGTTCAGTTCTTTTTTTAAAGCTGATCGTTTTGTATTCATTTTGTTTAGTTCTTTTTTCGTAACAGATTTAATGTTTAGTATAGAGCTTAGAAAAAATTTGCAGTGTGAGATAGGCAAGAAGTAAGACATGTAGCAACATCAGCACAGGAAAGGGCACTCCTTTAAAGGCAAGGAAGGGCAAAAATATTTGAAGTCAAGTGATAGCGATTGCTGTATGAGTTGTACGATTTTTTAATCAAGCACAGGCAACGCCAGGCCATGCTGGTAGTAAAACTATAAAATATGTTTACAACACAATCAATTTGGCTCTAAATGACCCACAAGAGGTTGGAGGGCCATTAAGCACAATCAGTCAATCAACATGACTTGCAGCAGCTTGTATTGCTTCCTAAAGGACTTTGCTCAGGTATTATTTTCCATTCTCGTGCTTGTCTGTTTTAATAATAGAACACAGATCTTTTATCTGTTTAACAGGAAATTAATAAGGAGCCGCATGGTGATGGTTGGTATTCCATTAATTTAGCGTCTTTGAAACCTTTTTTGGCAAGATGAGCAATAGTTGGATTTGCAGAACATAAATGAGCATCATCTTTCATGAATATAATCTTTAGCTTAAAGTCTTCTATGTGCCGTGTTCGTTCAAGACCTGGATAATCACGGCTCTCCACAACTTTCTGTCCTTTAAAGCTCTTTGTAAATTTTTGTCTTTTCACTTATCTCTCCTAATCCCTGTTCTGCTAACCATTTACACAAGCTCGTTAGGTTATGCTCAGCTCTCCTCTGTCCCTCTTACCTTCAATATGTCTTGTGTGTGTCAAATTTTCCAAGCTCTCTTTCCTCATTATGTGCCCTAGAAATTTCAACTCTCTCTTTCTGGTGCTCAATATAAGTATCCTTTTTGACTGCATTTTTCTCTAAAACTTAATCGTTGGTCACATGTTCAGTCCATGGTATTCTCAGCATCCTTCGGTAGAACCACATTTCTATTGCCTCAAGTCTCCTCTTCATCTGAGAGATTGTCCAGCATTTATTGCCATATAGGAGGACCAATATTACATAACAGTTCCGTACTCTTTGTCTGTTATGAGATTTTCCTGTTTCTTAATACTTGCTATCCCAATGTGCCCTTGGATTTCAGTGTTGCATTTTCCATTCTTCATCTCCTAGATATTTAAATTTATGTACTTGCTTGATTTTGGTATCTCCAATTTGTAATTCACATGTTGGGCTATCCCTTTTGCTGACAACCATACATTCTGTCTTGGAATTTATGCTTAGTCTTTTCTTTTAACTTTCCTTTACTACCACCTGTAGGAGTTCCTGTATTTTCCATTCTGTGTCTTCTCTCAACATTGTCTCATCTGCATATCTTATGTTGTCAAGATCATGGCCACCAATAATGAAACCTTCTACTTCTCTCAGAATTGCCTCACTGTTTAGGTTGAATAAGTCTGGTGAGAAGACCCATCCTTGCCTTAAACCCCTTTCTATTTTTGTATATTTACTGAATATAGTTTCTATACGGATGCAGGAGGTTTACTGCTAGTCATAGGTTCTGGATTATTCTAATATTCTTCCCAGTTACATGTTTCAAACTTACCAGTACCACACAAAAAATACAGATGCCTCATCCGAGAACTTAAAAGTAATTCTCTGCTTTTATCTTGGTACTGTCATTGACTGTGAAGAGACCTATAATTTTACTGCTTACAATATTAGTACCAAGCATTACTTTTTTTTTTTTTTTTTTTTTCTCTATGTCGTCTTTTAATTTATGTTGGTCAACCCTTTCTATGAAGGGTCCGATCTCTCACCCAGGTTATCAGGTTCATCCAATACAGCTCTGCATTCATCACTAAAAATTACCATTAAAAAAACAGTTTTCATTTACTACTTTGCCCAATTTATATATTGCTTGTCTATTACACGTTTAATTTTTCTAAAATCTCTTTTTGTAACTTTCTTAAAGCCAGTTTTTCTTGTTTTTGCCAATATTGTCAGTTTAATGCTTTTGTTTCCCAATTTCTATCAAGCTTTTTTTTTTTTTTTTTTTTTTTTTATAACATTGTGTACCCCCATCACTCAATAAATTTACTTATGGCCAGCTACTGCTTGTTTCTGACCACACCTGTCTGACAGGGTGACTTGTCAAACCCTATTACTGATGTCTGCTCTGTTGTTTATACTGCAACTATGCTTGGGCAGGCCTTAGTTACAACTTCTGGGAGAGGGTGCATATTTTTTTTTTTTTTTTTTTTTTTTTTTTTTGTGACTTGTGTGCAAGCACAATCATTGATGGCTGCTGAACTGTTTTGTCTACCCAATCTCACTCACAAGGCTTGGGTTAACCCATGGTTTAAAATCCAGGCAGTTTCCAGAGATGCTGCATGCTGGGTTTGTCTCCTCAGCCCAATAACATTGGAGAGTCACCTCTCTGACCACTTGTCCATGGGTCTCATGGTCAAAAAGCAAATGTCCTAACTGCTCGTCCACATACCCATTTATTTAGTTATTTCGCTTTTAATGCTATATCTGTTGTATGATCTGCGGTAAACTTTATTTAAAAAAAAAAAAGAAGATCTGTATATATATATATATAATATCAAAATAAAAAGAACAGAGTTTTTATCATTTATTTTTAAAATTTAGAGCCTAATATTATAATTATTATTTAAAAATATGTATTCATCACAACAGTGATGACACATTCTCATATAAGGAAGCCAGTATCAACAGACAGAAATTACAAACCCACACCTAACCCTTAACTGCTATTTACTTTGCTGCCTTAAATTATATTTGTATCCTCATTCATCAAAAGAACCAACACCCTCCCCCTTAAATGTAATCTCATTCCCCACCAACTTAAACTATATAATACTATTTAGCTTATAAAAAGAGTAAATCATTTTTTTCAAGTTATTCAACATCACTTGAAAATGAAATAAAAACTTAAAAGTTTAATTTAAGGTTTAGGTTTTGAAACATGGTAATTTCTGTGTCAAAATGAATACATATTTTTAAATAATAATTATAATATATATATATATATATATATATATATATATATATACTAGCAGTAGAGCCCGGCGTTTGCATGGGGATGTAACAGTAAGAGATAGATCAAGTATCGACCATCTGAAAAATAAAATTGACAAAGATTATTGTTTAAGGTTGATGGACACGCATGTCTTAATTAGTTTTTTTTTTTTTTTTTACGAATTGGTCAAACTCAAACAAAAACATTGTTTTCAATCGTTATGAGTCTACCGATTGAAAAGAATTTTTCAATTTTATTATAAACAATTGTCTTGTAAATGGAATTTTTAAAGCATTCTGAATGTAAAATAAAGAAAAAGTGTGCAAGACAATAAGAAACACTACCTGCCAAAAAAAAAGTGAAGTTTTGTTGAAATCGGTTGAAAAATGTAGGAAATCCGATCCCATATATAAACGAACAAACACACACACACACACACACAACCTGGGTTTTATAATAAGTATAACTCGATATGAGTTGTCCCCCTTTCATTCTTGCGATGCCTCTTAATCGTGTTTTCAAATTGATTTTGTGCAAAAACAATTGTATTTTTCCAATTTTTGGCACTGTCAGAACCACTGCAAGGTAATTTCATGTAGTCCTGTGAAATTTTGTTGAAATCTGTTGAAAAATGTAGGAAATCCGATCCAATATATAAACGAACACACACACACACACACAACCTGAGTTTTATAATAAGTATGATATATATATATAATATACACATACACACAATATGTCAAAGTTATGTAATAAAATTACAAACTACCAAACGAGTTACTGTAAGTACTGTAAGTATTTCTATAAAAATTGATATTACAGAATGAGTGTCCTTTATTCCAAATTCCGAAAACCTCCAAAATCTGAAATTTTTTCAAGTGCTGACATGACTTGACACAAAATGGAAAAATTCAGAAAGCCCAGCTATGTAGCCTATGTTGGCACCAGTTTTTTGTTAATGACTGTCACAGCAACACCTTCATTCATGGATTACTTGCCAGTTGTTTCATGCTCAGTAAAGATATTCAAAAAGTCCTGCATGTATATATATTTTTTTGTAAGTAGTGATCATGTTTTTTTGTACTCGTACAGAAAGTACAAAACCTTATTTTTACATGAAATCTTAATTTTCACCTGTTAAAAATCCATGTGAGCATTACATGACTCGAGTCATTACCTGTACACAAAATTTATTAAATTTTACATAAAAACTACTTTCAGGGTATACTCTCTATTAATCACCATAGAGATCCTTCTTCCCCCCCCCCCCCATTAGAATGTCTGATAGTCAACTTCTTGAGAGCAACTCCCTGCGTCTGCTCGGTCTCACGTTGACTGCTGATCTGAGATGGAACAAATAGATTGAGTCAATTGCTTCTTCAACCCCTAAGGAAAGTTGGCTCTCTGTGCCAAAGGCCAGGAAATTTTTCTCCCGGAATCGACATTTCAAATATACAAATCAACCATTCGCCCTTGCATGGAGTATTGCTGCCATATATGGTCTGGGGCACATTCTGTTTATCTCGGAGTTCTTGACAAGATCCAGAGACAGATATGTAATATAATTGGCCCTGATCTGGCGTCTCGTCTACAGTCACTCTCTCACCAACTCACCGTCGCCTCTCTCTGTCTTTTCTACAAATACTTTCATGGTAATTGTTCTGATGAGCTGCTTTCACTGGTTCCCAGACTCCATGAATTCAAGCACCCTATGAGGCTGGCATCCCACTCCCACCCTTACACTGTAGAAACTTTTAAATGTAGCCGTCTCTTCTACTCCAATAGCTTCATGCCTTGCACCTCTCGCATATGAAACACCCTTCCCAATTACTGTTTCCCTGAGAGCTATAATCTCCAACTATTCAAATGTAATGTCAATCGACATCTCCAGTTACCTTGATCTACCCACTATCCCTCTCCTCATCCTTTCTTCTATCACTCCTATCTGCTCTCGCTCCAAATCTTCTGCAACCCCCTGCATCCTAGTGGCTTCACGCCTTGCTCGGGGTGTAATGCTTAAATGTGTTATGAAACTTAAAGGGATATCATGTTTATGCTTGGGTTCCATTACCAATCTTCCCCATTTTATAGATGCTATATACAAGTAAAATGGTTTTGTATTCCAAAATCTGAAAACCAAAGCAATTTCCAAGGATTTCAGATAAAGGATACTCAACCTGTATTGGCTAAATTCACAGGTAACTCAACAGCAGCAGCAGCAGCAACTAAAATGGGTATCACAAGTAACTTGAAGAGAGAATAATGACTTAATCAAGCTCCACTTCAAATATAACATTAGGTTGGGAGCCCGCATCAGTACTGGAAAGAACAACTAGTGGACTTGAGAAACCTGTTTTTCTTATAAAATGTTTTAATCCAAAAGCAACACTGGCTGCTTGGTCAATGGATGCCGAATGTTTCCTTATAAGGAAATGGCTAATATTACCGATGGCAATATGAAAACGAGGATTTGTATCGTAAAACCTGAGATAGTACATAATCTTTATATATATATATCGTTAATAATTGTACTATAAATACCTCTTCTTTTTCTTTTTTTTTTTCTTTTTCTCTAGTTATGCATTTTTGAAAGTTTCTGACCAAGAGGAAGCTGAAAAGTCTGTGAAACTGTATCATAGCAAAATGTTTAAGAATCGGGCGCTTACTTTAAGACGATTCAGAGTTTTTGATGTTCAAGCTAAACCAGCAAGTAAGTATTCAAGTGTTTCTCTGCTTGATAGTTGACTGAAGACTAACTCTAACTTCTGCCACTTCTGTCTGGCTGAAGGTGTGGGTGGACAAATGGTCATCAGTTGAATGCTAGATTTGGGGAGTTAATTGAAATTCATTATTAGTGGCCCATAATGAACTTGGACCGAGAAGAGGTTTGAATTCTCTCACTGTAGCTATGATGCTACCTCTTGCCATTTCTGTTAGGCTGTGGGCCAATGGTCAGCTTGTTGAGTGCTTGATTTGGTGAGTTAAATCAAAGTCATTGATGGCACATAATGGACTATTTCCAAGCAAACAAAGAGACTCGAAGCAACAGAGGTAGTTCTACCCACAAATGCTAAGAATACAATGGACAGAAAGCCTTAAGAAAAATAGTAACTACAAGGAAACTTGTACTTCAGAAAGAGTTAGAATTTCTGGGTCACTTAATGAAGAAAGAGGGCCTAGAGAATTTAACACTCACAGGGCATTGAATGTAAGAGAAGCAAGGAGAAACAGCAAGTAAACTACTTAACAAATTGGTGTAAATGGATAGCAGAAAGACAATAAAGGGATGTCAGATGGTTAAAAGTTACAGTGTAAGTGATAAGGAAAATTGAACATAGAATAGGCTAGAGTTAGGTTTGTCCAACACTACAAATTGCTACAAAGCCAAAACATTAACCTATTTTCCAAGATCAATAGTTAAAAATGTCTTTGAGTGAATGAAACCTGTAAGTTTGAGCAAGGACCATCTTTCTTTCAAACCTTGCGGACAGAATCACAAACAAAAAAACTGCACCAGATAACAGAAATCACATCACTCAAGGACTTTCAAAAGCAGCCACAATTAAAATGAATATCACAGGTAACTTGAAGTGAAAAGAATGATGTAATCAAGATGCTGATATTCGACACTACTTGAAACAAAAGGTTAGTGAGGAAGCCTGCATTAGTACTAGAAAACGCAATAACAGCTAGTGGACTAAAAAATTGTTTTAAGAGAAAGATTTTATAAATTTCACCCAAAAGCAGCACTGGCTGATTGGTCAATGAATGCTAAATGTTTCCTTAAAAGGAAACGATTTATATCACTATAACCAGAGCAACAAAAGACAGGAAATTGTGAAGAGCCATGATCAATCACTTCTAGTAGACACATGGCATATAAAAGAAAACTAGTGTTATGGTTCTATGGTTCAACCAGAAGCTTTTTTTTGTCACAATATTCATATCAGCTTACAGAAAATTTGTGTTATCCAGTACATGTTGATAACCATTCATTACAGGTATGCAAAAAAGCTGGGCAAAGGTGTGGTGTACGTTCACAAAGTAACATGATGAAAGACAAATACCACATCAAGAAATAAGAACACAAACCCTGTTTCCCATCTTATATTTGGGTGTTTTGGCTCAAGGTTTTGCCTGTTCATCTGGGTGGATAGGAGGCAATATTTGGGACAGCTTCTGCTATGTTAGCTCTTTCCCCTACTAACTCTGTGCCTATGTACTCCTCTTGATGTGGTGTCTTGATCCATCTCCCACCAAGCGCAGGCCAAAACTCTGCTCCAATCCCAAGCATGATATACAAGCACCTGGATATACCCTATTTCTGGTTTTGTTGCCACTTGATCTCTAAAAATTCCTCTCCACCCCTTTACTTCCATGTTACCCTTTGGTCAAATTGGATGCTACTTCGAAGACTGAACTTCAGTAGGAACCCTCAGCTGGTCTATCAAACAGAAACACTTGAGATTGAGATAAAACCATCTTTTCCCCTCCTATGTGGGTGTCCATAGTATTGTGCAATCTCTGAACCAAACCAACAGCAGTCTGGAATGTATGAGTGTGCATCAAATGTATTTTTGTTTATAGGTCTCTATTTCAAAGCATATCTACACATCTAAAGGTCATTTTGGATTCCTCTATATTATCTAAGTATGAAGACTATTGAGCCATACTTTTGTTTCAATAATGGTAAGCACAAGTACAGTACTTCTTCAATTATTGGAAATGAAGAGGAAAATTCAATCGTACAAATGATTTCCAATTGTCCAAACTAAACCCATTCTAACAATTCATCCCAGACAAGAATATTTGAATGTAGAAAACCATACTCAACATCTGATAAAAACACTGATAAAATGTTTTAGTGTGTTACACTTTCAACCAGAAAAGCTACACTTACAAATACATCTACATTAATCCAACTTCAGAAGTTAGTGGCAAAAAAATCCTTAAAAAATACAAGGTCAGCCAGAAACAGACAAAAATTGACACATTTTTTTTTCATCAAAAATAAACTGAACAAAATCTTAACTCAAATAATCTTAATAAAAAATCTTAAATAAAGTCAGTTTATGCTCCTCCTCATGTCACAGATATTCAATGGAAAAATGAACTCATATGGCATGGATCTATATTGTTCAGGGTGAAATGATGGATAATCAAACGCATGCTTGCCCTGTCTTTTGAACAGGTGTAAAGTTTTATCTCTTGGGTCTTGTTTAGAATTGGGTTCTCAATTCCTTCTGAAGTCTTTTTCATTCTCTTTCGCTCTCAGTAGCCCCTTGCATCTTAGTGGCATTATTGCTTTGCTTGGAGTGAATTAATTTTAAAAAAAAAAAATTAAAAAAATTTCTTTCCAAGAATTTTTTTTTTTTTTTTTTTTAAATTAATTTTGAATTTTCTGAACATATCTTTTGGCCCATGTCCTAAGTTGTCTGAATAATCAAGGAATTACTGTAGTGAGATTCTGGCAAATTTAAGGCATTATTTTAAACACGGCCACAAAGCTACTGATTATAGAACTTAGGAAGCGGAAGGAAATGAAACATTATCTGAACGTACTGCCTCAAACTGGTTAAAATGATTTAATAGTACCGAGTGCGATGGGTAAATTGTCGCCATTTTATATTTTTAATTCCACGCATGAATTTGTATATTTTTGATTCTGTCAACCACAAAGTATAGTAGAGTCAGTTGGGCAGTGTCTGAGAAAAAGAGCACTATGATGCAATTCACCCCACCAGAAATTTGGAAATGGCATACTGTACTGCTTGACATTCATGCTGAAAGCTCCAATACAAACATTTCAGAGTGTTTGGGTTTCGATCTAAGGACAGTTCAGCGAATTCAGAAAGAGTTGGATGATAACATCCAGTCAATATTATGGTGTTTGGAGTGATACTAGTGATGGCGATGTTATGCCCCCATTCATCTTCACACTGGCCATCAGACTCAACACAGAGACCTCCATCAAGTGTTTTGTGGAGGTAGTGCTGCCATGGGTCAAGAGGATGGCTGTTAGAAGATGCTATGTCTGGCAACAGGACTCTGCACCATGCCATATAAGCAGGAGAACCCAGTCATGGTTGTTGGACTATTTCTGCAACCACATTACCCCTTACATCTGGCCACCTAACTCCCCAGACTGCAACCCCTCTTTATTATGAATGGGGCACGGTTGAGCGAGAGACCAACAAAACTTCTTGTAACACCAAAGATGATGGCAGCATTCACCAATTTAAACAAGGAGACCTTCCAGAAGAGTTGCAGGTGATTGACGAGTCATCCGGAGGCCGTGGTTGAAGCCAATGGTGATTTTATTGAGTACATTTACTCTTTACGATTTCAAATTGCTTTTGTGTAATTTTGGTAAACATCTGTTAAAATGATATATCAGTGTTATTTTCATTTCTGTGCAACTTAGACGACAATTAATAGTAGTCATTTGTCCTTTGGTAATAAAGCCCGGAAGTGGACAACCATCAGCTGTCGATTACGATACTTTAAAATTAAATAAGAGAAAAGAAGAAATCAGCCACCAGCGAACAAAAATTTTCTGAACAGCTAGAATTACCAAAAGGTACCAACAAGAATGATTTAGTGATACTGTAATATTTCAACATTACTAACCAGTGAAATAAAACTGTTATGGAGTGGTTTCACAGTGGAGGCTTGTATTTGTACTAAGTAGGTCCTAAAATAGGTTCGATGTACAAAACGTTAGGAATAACAGGTTATAATAGGTAATGACGCAGAGAAATCTAGTTGTGGTCGCTGATACTTTAGTATCCAACTAACGGTCGTCCGGTATCGACTGACTAAGCGACTCCTCATTACTATTACTACTTCTACTTATTATTAACTGAGATCCAACTGCTCTTTCATCCCCACATCACCATGTCTGTCATCTTGTCATTCATGTGTCTTTAACAAATACTTTTTGCAGGTAATTCAAACAGGCCATTGAACAAAGAGATTAACAACAATGCTAAACAACGCAAAAACTTTGCTAACTCCACGCCTCATGTTAATCCAGATTACGACGAGTTGAAAGCCAGGATGCCACCTCTGGAAAACATTGTTTCTTCTTCTGATGATGATGACGACGACAACAGCAATGAAAGTAATGCAGACATTTATTTTGAAAGACCGATTAATGGAAATACAAGACAAGCAAATATGCAAAATTTCTTCCACTTGTTTGTTGGTAATTTTCCCTACGGCACCAGTGAGGTTAGTCTTTGCTTGTTATTTGTAAAATACTAAAACCCTACTAACCGAATTAGCTCGGTTCTAATTCTGCGTGTGAGACATGGAAATCAAGAAGGCAGGTATTGTCGATGGTCAGGAATTACATATCACTAGCAGGATGGGGTGAATGTAATTATTTGGCTATTGATTTTACTGTAGTGCATTAAAAATTAAAAGCTATTGTCAGTGGTCAGGAGTTAAGGCAAGTATTATTGAGAGAATACAGCAAGAATGTATGCATAAATCGTGTGTCTTATGACCCATTAACGTTGTTGGAACACAACATGTACTGCAGCTGTATCAGCAATGGTTGTGTTGAAGGCAAGGTAGACTGACAGAGCCCATACTTCTTCAGGCTTTTTTTTTTTTTTTTTTTAACGGGCCATTCTAAACTATTGACCCCAAGACAACATTAATCTTGAGCCCTGAGGATAGTAAGCTAACGATAAAGTATCAAAGTCAAAAGGAAAAAGTAGAATGACTCCAGATGCGTTCTGCATAGTGAAGAAAACTTACATGGCTGAATTGATTAAGCCATTGTTTATCTGAAGATATTTCTTTATTTTGTTTCAATCCAGCTTGGATGTTATTGGAAAGAAAAAGAAAAACAAAAAAACACTGGCATAAGTGCTCTCATTTGTAAGGTTTGTTGTTGCTTCAGTGCAAGCCTTGCTATCCTTTCACAATCAGGTACCAAGCTGAAAATTCAACTGTCAAAAACTTGATCCCTGGCTTATCATTTGGCAAAATGTTTTGCATAGACCACAGGTAATGCATGCAAATAGGCCATACCTGCATTCACAATTCTACTAATATGGACCACAACAAATCTTTTTTGCTGCCAAGATCGGTCATGACTTGAGCCTCACCAATATTAGCATTGTATAATACAGAGAAATTAACAGATAGATGAAAAATGCTTGCCAAAATTCAGGATAAAAATAGTTTGTCTCACAATCTTAAATATTTAAAAGCATTATTTTTGTCTAGTGTGTCAGTCTTATTTCTCTTGCTTTTTATTGGAGGCTTATTCTTTATTTCTCATCTGCCCTGCTTACTTAAATATGCTTTATTAGTAGTAGTATTAATAGGATTCAAATTTCTTAGATGAAGTATTGTCAATTATTATTCATTTTGGACTAGTATTTCTTTCATCTTATTTCTCTTGCTTTTTATTGTAACTCTCAGCTTGATATTCTCAGACTGTTCAGTAAGCATCATTAAATCAAGGATCCCTCTCTAGCCATATTTAAACTTGTCTCCATTGCATCATGGGAGCTTCTGTTTTTATGGCAGTACTTATTTAGCTTCACTACCTTGACTTGTCAATGCTGCTTAAATAAGCCACACAACTATATTCATTTCTATTATTATGCAGCCATCTTCAAACTAGTTCTCCTCATGGTTGCTAAATTAAAAATGGTGAGCTACATTTTGTAAACCCATTTCCAAGGATGGCTCCTTTGATTTTTTTTTTTTTTTTTTTTTTTTTTTTTGAGCCCCATTGTGGCCTCTTTTTTTTGTTTTTTTTTTTCAACAGTTTTATGGCCATCCGCCATTTTTTTAAATTATTTTTAAACTGACATTACATTGTCAGTCATCAACTAACAGAATTTTTCATTAGTACTTTTTTTTTTTTTAAATTGTAATATTCTTTCTGAACTATACTTTTAAATCAATTTCTGCATTTATTTAGTAATGAATCAAATTAAAAGAAAAAATCTTTTTAAGTTCTTTTAATGCATAACAAGACCAGGTGAGAGAGACGCTAAACAATGTAGCAATTTATTGGTAAATTGTGGATTATCTCAGTCGTCAAACATTTACAAAAAATTTCTACTCATAGCCTACTACTAATCCTAAAAAGCCCTTACTGGCCCTAATTTTTCTGTCAAACGGTCATCAAAACGGTAAATACATAAAGTCCTGTCATGCATTAGCACCATTTTTTTTTTTTAAAGAAAATTCAGTTTGTCGGGGTTGTTTTTTTGTACATTCTTTATAAAACTTTTTTTTTTTTTCAGTGTAGGTGCATTGATGATTAATCTTTATGGAAATGTAAAAATTTGCAACTTAAACTAATTTTTGGAGTAAAATTTAGTCATGAAAATATTGGTGTTTATTACAAAAAGAAAAACATTTTCTCAGATTTAAAAAAAAAACCTATTCATTATAAGTAATAAATAAATAAATAGGTACTAAAATTTTCATTTAAATTGGATGATTTGGTAATTTAAAAAAAAAAAAACGCTGCACTTACCCCTCCAATTTTCCTTCAAGAAGGGAAACTTTGAATTTGACATGTAGTAGAGAGAGGGGGGCACATCAGAGATTCAGGGGTGGGGGGGGAATGTCAGCCATACCCATTTTTAAATACTGCATTTTGCTGCTTGTAATTTTACCCCTACCATCAAAATTTTATTTACACTTTCATTGGTTTATATTTTCTACACAAGTAATCTAGTATTCTTATCCTTACAAATACCTCTCCACATGTAAGAAAGAATTCTGCTTTTTAAATCATTAAAAGCAAAATATATGTAAAAACTGGCATAGCCTATATTGCAAAAAAATGCTGGCCTTATTCAAACAATTTTGCAATTCTACGGATTGTTTTCTACATTTGTCTTATTTTTGTTGAGATAGTCAACTCTGTTATTGCACATGAGAATTTTGTTTTTAAATCATTAAAAGTGAAAGTATCCAAGGAAAGTGGCACTAACCCTTGCTGTCAAATATTGATAGTAATATCTAAGTAATTCTGCAATTGCATTGTTTATATTTTCCAGACTGTGTAATAATGATTTCTACCTATGTAATTAACTAAATTGATGCATGTCAGAAAGAATTCTGCTTTTTAAATAATTAAAAAGTAAAAACATAAATATATCCAAGGAAGCTAACATAAAAAAAAAAAAAAAAAAAAAAATGTATTAGCAAACTCTTCTCATTACTTATCAATGAGGTATTCTGTTGTCATGGTAACATTTAGCACTGTTTGGTTATTGGTGTTGAGTTTTGCTGCATTATATCACAGCAATTTTCTATTGCATAATACATGACTTTTAAAAACTAATGATCATTAGTTTATAACCGTCATATATTATGGCCACTATTCGCTAAATTAATCCAGATGGGAGCCCAGCCTGACTTATCCTTCTTCATAGCAGAATTGGTAAATGCATCATCTGTATTAGACAAGCTCCCCTAACTAAGGAATAAAAAGAAATTAATTTTATTGGGAACTACAATGTTATTTATCCTAAATTCACTTTGTCAAAGGAAGTTGAAGAAAACCAATCAAAATTAATCTTTTTTTTCTTTTTTTAAACAGGTAGATTTATTGAGATTATTTCAACATTATCATCCAACCAAAGCTATTATTATAAATGGGAATGATAAAAGCCGAAGGTAAGTAATTTCTGATTGGTTTACTTGCATTAATTGCTTGATGTATGTGAATATTCTAATGGTTATCATCATAGAAAAAGAAATTGGTGTGTCACGTTCATTACATTCACTTTTGGGCAAATACCATTGGCAAAGGTATTCATTCATCTCTTCTCTGTGAATTCATCTTCTAACCATTGTTGACAACCACTCTAGGAGAAGGACAACTCCGATTTCAAAACCATTTATTACCCTGGCAAGGTAGTACTATACTGTCACTGATTAGCACAATTAACTGCAGGGCAGAGTTGGGAACTCTGATCCCAACTGGGGTTGAATCATAATAATAATATATGTACACTGTGAATTGTGGTTTACAAGTTGAATTTTCAAGTCTAACAAAATTTTTTGGGGTCATGTTTTCAAGCCTAAAAATCCGTTTAGGTCACTTGTAGCCTACTGTATGTCAACCTATATGGTAAGCATAGAATTTTGAGTACAACTTGTATGCTAGAATTTACTCTGTCTGTCTGTGTGTGTGTATTGCATTTTAGATCATTATAATTAAATATATAAAAAATAATTTAGTCATACTACAGGCCCCTTTAAAACAGTTCTAAAGTATAAAAAAAGTAAATTAAAAAAAATAATGCCAAAATTAACCCATTGTTCGATACATATACCTCTCTGTATTTCAGTGTATCATATGCATAAGTTCTTTAAATGAAGTGAAGATGACATGTCTATTACACTCCTGACAATTCTAGACGAGCATGAATTACTTAACCTCTAACCCAAATTTTTCACTTTTCCAATTTAGCTTAGACCTTTATTTAGATTCATCAAACAAGACAACACCATAATAAAATTTTGAAATCTCATTCCCCCTTCCACTTAAACTCTTCATTATAATACAACTTCGCTTGCAAAAGTAAATCATTTTTTTCTGAAATTATTCAAAATCACTTAAAAATGGAACAATAAATTTTAACTTTCAGTTCTAAAACATAGAAATTTCTATGTCATGATAAAATATTTTAAAATAATAATATCAAAATATATACATACACACACACACACACACAGAGCTGTATGAAAAAGATTGTTGCCACTTTGGCCATTACTTAATTAACTTGGCTAACAGTCTAACTCTCTGCCTTTGGGCAAAGAGGAACCTGGACAAGGCTCCGCCAAAGGGCAGTCTCGTTCAGGGTGGTTGACTGCCCCTGAACCCGTTTATGCAGGTTCGAAGAGGGAATATTTTTGGCCGAGCCTACGGGCTCAGAGATCCCACGTTAAACCCGGCCTTGTGCCACATGTAACCGGGGGGGGGGTAGCTAAATATCACTTTGGCCATTACTATTTACACATGCTCTATTCCATATATTGAGCATTTTTTACCTTATAAATATGGTATACCGTAAAGCTATAATTTATATGTACATCACATTTCAGCCTCGCTACAGGGCAGATACATTTCACCTGACTGATTTGATTAAAACATTGTTCCTGAGAAACAAGCTCTCAGGAGGCAGTGTAATTTTAATTCTCATTGAAATTTATTTCTTTATTCTTAATTCATGTTCTTTTAATGGATTTAGTGTTCGTCCTAGAATTCTATTATAAAATTGTAACCATAAAATGATAAAGGAATTCAAAAGGGTTTAATTACTTTATTTATATTTTTTAACACCTGTTCATTTGTCATCTTTCTTTATTGTCATATTCACAACGTTTTGGCCTTTGAACGCTCTGGACTTCTTCAGGTGATATACACTGGAATTTCAAACTGAACCCTTTATTTAGTCCATAGGAATAGTTTGTTCTAGTTCCATGTGCCATGCCTTTTCTGAATATCTCAGTTTCAGTTAATTCCTATGAGCAACTCACCTCTGCTGTGGCCAGGTATTGAACTGACAAGTCACTGGATGACTTCAACCAATGCTTTTATCCACAGGTTCGAAATTCCAATAGTCACAATCAATGTAAATAGTGTAAATAGTTACAATGCCTCATCTCAGAAATATTTCATCTGTTCTTTTGTTTGGTTGTTTTTTTTTTTTATTTGTATATTAACATATATATATTTATTTATATATTTATTAATCTGTTTATCTGTTTTACCTGATTTTCTAGCACACAAGGTTTTGTTTGTTTATCAAATCCTAAAGATCTGGAAGCAGCCACAGAAGAAATGGATCGCACTGAATACAAGAACCAAATCTTGTTGGTCTCATCATCAGTTTGCTGTGTGGATAGACAAAAGCCTGCAGTGCACCATAATAGCTTGTTTGGCCGGTAAGACTTCCTCCTCATTTCTTTGAATTTTCATCATTTATACGAGTAGAGAATATTACTCTATCTCAACTTTGATTGTTCAAGGTGCTTTGTGAATGCCTCTGTCGATTAGCTTTCCAGATACCTCTGTCAAGTAACTTCAATGGGGTTCTGGATTTAGTTATAATATTTGTTTGAATTACAAGCACATGACTGCAAAGTGAAAACTGTAATGATTATGGTTGAAACATAATCAAAGATCAAAGTAACTTTGTTCATTGATTGGAATTTGAAAAGGCCGTCAATGTGGAGTCAGTTTTAATTATAAATTATTTTAAAAAGATCATGCTGAAAATAAAATGAAACCTATTTTTGCATATTTGAAATCTCAAAATTTAGAAATTCATTTTTTAATGTTGGCTTTTTTTTTTTTTCAAAATAACACCTTATTTTTTTTTCAATTTTTGTTTATCTTATAAAAACCAGAAAGAACGTTCAGAACAATACATAATTTGAAGAACTAAATTTTATATTTATATTTGAAATGGGGTGTTTGAAATCCCTGCTGTACTAATGCTGTCACAATACCTCACTGTATTAATGGAGGTGTAAGTAAAAAAAAAAATTTTTTTCATTTTTGACATTAAATTTATTAAATAATATATTTTGTTCCTTTACGTTCTACAATCTTTTAGCCAACTTCATAATTCTATCCTCTCATATCTTTTAATCCTTCTCAGCAAATTTGCCATAGTTTCTTAGGTTATTTGCAATTGGGTGGTTCACTTAATCCTTGTTCACAAAGCACTCAAGACAGATCACTAAAAATGAGTCACAAACAGTGCCAGATTTATATATAGGCTGTAGCCTAGGGGCCCCAAAACTAGAGGGGTCCCTCTAGTCTTTGGCCCCTGATAAAACTATATAAATAAATATATAAAAACAGATTTATTTTCAGATTTAATGGGGCTTCTTTGAACCAATTTGAAACAATTTAGAGTATTTGGGCCATTCTAGTTGGAGTGGGTCTTTTAAAATTTGATTCTAAGTGCAATCTTTTAATCCAATAATAGTTGCTCTCAAAAGCAATTTGGACAAGTGAGCAAAAGCATACACTTGTATTTGCTAAAACTTCTTTTTTAGTTAATGTTAACATTTCTGAAGATGGTTTGTCACAAGGAGTTGCTAAGCTGTGATAAGCTTAGCAACTCCTTGTGAAAAGTTTATGAAAATGTGAATGAGTTATTCCTAATAGAAGTGAAGCATTTTCACATCTATGTGAAGCAAAAAATTTCCTGATAAAAGCACACTTCTGCATCAATATTTATATCAGATTATTTTTAACAACAAAATAAATTTAGTATTTCCTAATGTTGAAAACTTTTTCTCTCTATGATGGTATCCAACTGTTCTGGCAGATCTTTTTTCTCAACTAAAAAGAATAAAAGGAGCAGTTTGATCAACTCTTACACAAAACAAATTGGGTGTCCTCAGCATTTTGTATATTTGATTTCTCAGTGTGACAATGAAGACAATGAAATAAATTGGATGAGTTCCAAAATCGTAAAAATTTTAGTTGAAGTTTTAGCAATGTCAAATTTTGTGCAAATCTGTGCAAAAATTGGATCACAGAGACTTGATATTTTACTCGCTTCTCACTGGTTAGTTAATATTAAAATCATGTTCTCATCTGTGTCCGTACAACACCTATGCATTATCCAAAACCATTTTTCTGCCAAAAATCAGAAATGCTCTTTTGAGCCGATCACGTGATTACATTAATTATAAATACCAGACACAACGTTGTTCTTCCTTCTTTTTGATTTCTCTCACTTACGAAAATGTAGCTGTTTAAGAAATCATCTTTTGACCCTTTGCAGGCGGACACTATGAAAACATAACACGCCCACATACACGTACGTACTAAACTTAATTACAAACATTACGGAACATTCACTCCTTCAACTCTTCTGAAGCTAAAAGTTTATCAACATATTTTCAGCTTTCCAGAATTCTTTCAACTCTCTCACAGTGAACATTTTGAGTGGCAAGTTCATTTAACTTCCTATGAGCTCAGATAAAAATATTTCTTTAGTAAAGACTTTAATTTCAGTCCAAGGGAAGTAACCCCTATAAATTATGCTTGTTTATCATTACGTACTTAAATATAAAATGAAGATTGTTTTTGTTATAAAAAACGTTTTGTGTTCCTTCTTATTGTTTCATATTTTGCAGTTATTTTACGTTAAATATAAATTCGAGAGGTCACACAAACTAACTGACCTCTACAAAATGTTTCAAGTTTGACACCAAAAAAGCATCATCTAAAAAAAGATTTTTTTTTAATAGACGGGGTGAGTGGGGACATTTGTCATGAAAGGACTCCTAAATTCTATCATCCCAGGAATCTCTTAATGCCTAAACCCAACCCTGGTCACAGACAAGCATAAGAATATTGCAATCATACAATGTTAGGGATTTGTGTGAAATACCTTGAACGATTCAATTCTGAACGATAACATAGAGATGCTTGAGGGCAATTGCAGTTGGATCCCCTTGTGCTTTCAACTCTTTTACAATCCAGCAGAACATCAAATCATCAACTTGTGAGATTAGCATCTCTTGGTCAATTCCAGCCAACCATGCCAACAAGCAGACCCCACGTGTTCCATGCACAAAACTTCTGAACAATATGATGTAAGCAAAATAATTGATTATTCAGTAGCAAATTGTTGATAGTTGAAATTTCTAGAGAACATAATGTGGAAGGAGAGTTGGAGAATTCAGCACTCACCTTTTGGTTGGAATGAATAACCTACCACACAAGCCTGGGTAAAATGGTTGACAGATTATGTAAATTAGGAGAGGTAGTTAAAGGACAAACCCTACTAAGAGCTACAAAGGGCAGGAAGTTTTGGAGAGCCATGAATACTCCCATACTGAAGAGACACAGAAATAGAAGAAGCAAATTGTCTGCTGACAACGATTCCCAGTGTAGAAACCCACACATCTGACAACAAGAAAGAAGCAGGAGTAGCCCAACTCTTGGCTATTTTTCTATTATGTGTCATATCCTTTCAGAGCATGAACTATCATGGCTCTCCACAACTTCTTGTTTTTTGTTAACTTTCAACTCTTTACTGTCCTTTCTTGTTCTGCCATCCATTTACTGTTTCCTCCCATTTCTGTTGCCTTAAATATCTAAACATGTCAGCTCTACATGAAATGGCTTTGAATGTTCTTTGTTTTTTTTAATAATTTCACCCTTAGCAAGGCAATAAAGCCACTAAGAAACAAGGGTTTGCTGAGAGTGAGAGAATCTGAGAAAAATTGTCATTAAGGTGAGAGGACAATAAAAGAATAGGATTCAAGGAGACAGAAGATGACAATAGACATTGGATTTACATTTTTGAAGATCAAAGTTGAGTGGAAAGCAAGAAGCCAGAAGAGAATTCCACAAGCAAGATGTGTGTGAAAAGAAATTGTTTGCATTTGTGGTTACATCTAGCAATTTCAACAGTAAAATGATGAGACCTAACTGCCAATCTAGTACCGTGCTTAAAAGTATTAAAGTACAGTTTCCACAAATTCTAAAATAAAGATATGTATTCTTCCTATCTAACTTGTACTCTGTCAAGTGAGTTGTACTTCATGTTGTTTGTATTTCTTTGATTGTATCTTGAAAGAAAAGCTAGAATAATGTGATGCATTATTTCATTTAAATGAGTCAGTTATATTAGCAGCTCATAGCTTCAGAAGTGCTTAAACCAATATTTTTTTTCTTCCTTACTAGAGAATCATAATATCAAAGAAATGTGATACTGGAGACAAGAATGGTAAGTTGCTTTGCAGAGAATTGTTTTTGATTTTATTATCTTTCCTTAAAGATTCTTTTCCTGAAATGAATTTTTTTTATTTGAAAACTGAATGAAACCTAAGGAGCTGTCAGGTTGGATATGCACATGACCAATGAAAGCAGAGCATTCAAAACGGAGGTTGCCTTCACATGTTGATCATTACCACAGGCACAGAAAAGGCTTGGATTTGAGCAACTGCCATGTTTGTGTGTGAACATATTCAAAGAGGTTTTATTGAGTTTGACAATCAAGAGATGTTTTGATAATTGTTTCATGCCTTTTTCTACTTGGCATAAAAGCAATTATATATACAGATCAAATTTATAAAGAAACTGTCCAAAGTTCAAAAAGTACTCAAATGAAAACCTTCTGAACATCAGGCACTTTCCTTATGAATTGGATTTGAATATGCAACAGCATGTATGCAAAAGGAAAAAAAATTAGTAAAACTACTGTTGTCAGTTGAATTCAGTAAAACATTTAAGTGTTTTATTCTGTTTTACTTTTTTTTTCTGTTTTTCCTTATTGGCTTTTTTTTTTTGTTTCTCTTTTTCTTTCTTCCTGTCTCTTTCTTTTTTCTTTCTTTCTTCCTGTCTTTTTTTTTTTCTTTCTTTTTTCCTGTCTTTTTTTTTTTCTTTCTTTTTTCCTGTCTCTTTTTTTTTTTTCTTTCTTTCTTCCTGTCTTTTTTTTTTTCTTTCTTTCTTCCTGTCTTCTTTTTTTTTTTTTTTTTTTCTTCCTGTCTCCTTTTTTTTTTTTTTCTTTCTTTCTTCCTGTTTTTTTTTTTTTTTTTTCTTTCTTCCTGTCTTTTTTTTTTTTTTTTTTTCTTTCTCTTTTTTTTTTTTTTTCTTCCTTTCTTCCTGTCTTTTTTTTTTTTCTTTCTTTCTTCCTGTCTTTTTTTTCTTTCTTTCTTTCTTCCTGTCTCTTTTTTTTTTTCTTTCTTTCTTTTTATTCCTATTTGCTTTTTTTTATCTCTCATATGCCATCTCACTTCATCCCATAATGAGCAATAAACTTATAAAATGATGGAAAATTAGGATTTCTATGCTTAGTAGTAGTGTTTACATATTTTTTAGGCTGTTGCTGCATAAAGAATTACGTGGGTAGTGAATTTCTGCTGCTGATGGTGATAAACCAATAACCTTTTTTCTTCTTTTTTTTTTTTTTTTTTTCCAGAAAAATGCAAAAGGCCATCTGTTGTTAAATACCCCCTCATTGTTGAACCAGGAATTATTTAGCAGAAAAGACGACCAAATTCTCAACAGAAAACTGAATGATTCCAATTCTCTTGACATTTTATACAAATCACTGAATACAAAAGAGTATATTTTTTTCTTGGGATTTCAAATGTGATCTCTGTTTTACTTATTTTATTAGATTAAAAGTAATTCCAAACTAAATTCTTTTGATTATTTTTGTAAACCGCATCATTAATTCAAAATTTATTTTTATTATTAAATACTTTCAAATCAGTATTTACTAAACATAGTACACAACCAAAAGTGGGCAGTGACCACAATTTGGATAAGCAGTAATATATGTCAGTGGTGACTCTAGGTCATCAATGTTTTTTGGGCTCATCAAAATATTTAACAAAATATTTTCGATGCTAAAATGATTCCATTAATCTAAGATATAGAAATTTTAAAAATCTCTACATGAAATTAAAAAAATCACATTTTGGTATGTTAATATTAATTGTAATAATTCTATAAAAATAAACAGTTATTTTAAAAAAAGAAAATTCCAAACTTGTAAGAAAAAATGAGGACAGTCTTTGATATGTTTGTCTGTTTCTTACCCCATTTTCATTTTTTTATTGTTTCATAGTCTGGTTATCAAGTCACTGATGATAGAGATAAGAATAGTTGACTGATATCATATTTCCTCCATACTACCCCAGTCACACTCCTTGCCCCAATCCTCCAGTTAACAAGTTAAGTCTGCCACTTTCTTTGATTTTTGCCAAATTTAATTTTCCCTTTCTCAAAAGATGCATTCTGCTAAAAAACCTTATACTGTACAGAATAAATTATTTAAAACAGACATTTGAAAACAATAAGTTGAAATAAAAATGTGTTCTTTGAAAAACAGGACTTACAAGGCATTAGTGACTTTTAAAAGATTATTTATAAAATTAAATCAAGAAATACATTCCCTATTAAGTATACTTCCAGCTTCAATAGGGCCATGCAGCCTGACTAACTATGTTAATTTTATTTCATTCTTCTTCTTTATTTCTTTTGTTTTTTTTGTTTTTTTCTTTCTTTCTTCATTATTATGAACATATCAACAAAATGTATTTCAGTCAATATTTTGAGGCATGAAGTTAAAACAATTTGGGATCAAACTGAAGTTAAAAATGAAAATGACACACTATAAAAGATTTTTGTTGCTTTCAAATAGATATACTTGGATGTTGACTCACTCAGTCTGAGCCCGGCAAGCCCGACCTCCAGAATCGCCACTGGTATGTGTACACAGGACTAGTTTACTAACCACTTTCTTATAGCAGAGAAAAAATGCTATCTCCAGTTACAGAAGATTGTGTACTCCTGAGACTTAAAAATTTCACTCAGTGCTTTTATGGATTGTCATGTCCCCACAAGTTACCCAGGCTTCTGAGAAAGGTTTTTTTTTTGTTTTTTTTTTATATATATATATATAGTCACCAACTCTAGATAAATTGCCAACCAACCAGTTTTGTCCTTCTAGACTGGTTGCTAACCAAAGCTGAAGTGCTCCTATTTGTCCATTAACACAACCATCAGTAGCTTCCAAACAAGTTGCAGAGGGATGGGTGGTGGTTTTTTTTTTTTTTTTTTATTGAGTCACCGTTTCTCAATAGACTGACAACCAAGGCTGAAGCAATTCTGTCTACCCATTGGTACACTAACCAGTTTTGAATTGAGTTGTCCTTCTAGAATGGTTGTCAACCAAGGCTGAAGATCTGTTAATTAGCACCCCCATCGACAACTTCCAAACAGTTTTGTCAACCCGACTTCACTCACGATGATTATGTCAACCTGTGATATGGTTTTCAGACACTTCCTAAACAGTGTCATGTTCTGTAATTGTTAGCTTCTTTGCTAATCTTCCCTGTTGAGATTCAAAAACGCTAGCACTCTAATCATTTGGCCATATGGATTCTATCGAAATTAATGCTTAAAAGATCTAAAATCTCAAGGGATTTTTCTCTTCCTTATTTAATTCTGTTTACCCTGAGAGGAGGTTTACTTATGAAACAGAAGAACAGAATTCAAGCACATACCAAAACCCAACAGACATTGTCAGGTGGGGAGACAAGGAAAAT